>CP092863.1:140645998-140691486 GCA_030710605.1 Cordylochernes scorpioides
AATAAAGACCGCCCTAGACTGACGAGAGCCATTAGCCCGAAACCATGGTCTCTAGGTGGACGCTTTTCAGTTTGCCAAAGCTGGTGTTGTGGCTGTGTCACCAACCGAGGCCACTAGTTTGCGGCGACGGTCAATAGATGGCGTCTGGTGTTTAGACGTTTATTTTGACGGGAAAGGCGACCCTTGTCTCTTTATATCAATATCCTCCCGGCAAAATTTCCATCTATAAAATTTGTATGATGCATTTATCGCGTACCATCTGTTATAAAAAAAATTGAAACTATTTAAGACGCGTATGAATAGAAAGAATCATACGTGTATAAAATTATCTTTATTGCATTGATAATGGTAGTAAAATGAAAGGTTTATACTTCGTTGACTTTGTTCTAATTGTACTTGGAATATTCGATCGAATTTTGGTCCGTTTCTAAGGTGATTAACATGGCAACGGTACCCAATGAAGGGACACAACAACAACAGTGTAGTTAGAATAAAAAAATAAAAAGAACAGTTTATAAAATCTAATACAGGATAGCTAACCATATACTAACTAGTAAAACTGAGAGATGCAGAGTTAGGGAGCGACACTCCAATTTACGGCAGGTATGCCTCCAATATTTCATCTTAATCAACCCGCCACTTCCCTAGAGATCCAGCCTTGGTTCTAACTTGGCTGAAAAATACCATCACATACTCGAATCTTACTAATTGTAGCTCTGGTTGGTTTAATCTTACATGGATTCCTTTATTTTTAACTATTTTGACGCGTATGTTTCTTTTTAAAATAAATCTATTTTCTACTGCCCCCTTACTGCAATGATAAAGTCCCTCCCATTATTTTATCATTGCAGTAAGGGCAGTAGAAATTAATTTATTTAGGAAAGAATCATACGTGTCAAAAATAGTTTAAATTTATTATATCAGATGGCGGGCTCATCATATTGTAGCAGAGTATTTATTATTTTATTAACAGAGTATCATTTTTTATGTTTATATTTTACTACTCCGTAAACTTCCCTCGTGACTTATCTTTTGTTTATCATTCTTAGTTTGTTCTTGCCTTAAATAAATTTCTGTCTCATACTGGAGTTGGTCTCTCCTAATTTTTTCACGTGGCATTTTTGTGAAGATCCTGGGTAAATTAGGGAAGACAAACTGTAGATCACCGAGAAGACCTAGAGGCCATGGGGGTGCTCATTTTCATAGGCTGACTCCAGGATTCCACCGCCGTGCCAAAGCCAAGACTTCCCTCCAAGATGACGATGTTCCTATAGACGATACGACAACAAAGCCGCTCTTCACACGGCAGGAAAAAGGACGCAAAGGTACTAAGGACAAAGTTCCAAGACTTCGATGGAATCCTTGGCAGAAGCATGTCAGATCCATATCAGTAACTACAATAATTGCAAGCTGGGGGTCACAGCTCCCATAGGGAAGGAGCTATGTACCAAAGTATTTATTATTTTATTAACGGAGTATCATTTTTTTATGTTTATATTTTGCTACTCTGTAAACTTCCCTCGTGGCTTATCTTTTGTTTAACATTCTTAGTTTGTTCTTGCCTTAAATAAATTGCTGTGTCATCCCGAAGTTTGTCTTTCCTAATTTTACACGTGACAATATTAATAGTGTGTTTTATTTTTATTAAAATAATACACAAGTTATTTGATATTCAAGATTCTCTTAGATAAATAGCAAAAGTATAACACACAAATTTATTCGAAACTATTATAGATGCGAATGATTCTCTTTTTTTAAATAAATAATTTCTGTCCATAGTTCATCTAAAATATCCATTCAAAGAGTCTAGCATCAGTATTACTATAAAAGGAAGTTCGAAAAATGCAATATAACAGCGGTATGGTAGATTTAACTGGCGAAACCGCTGGGAGGGTTCACCACTGATGAGCCAGGCCCTCCCATTAATTTTTCCATTGCAGTAAGGGCAGTAGAAATTGTTTATTTAAAAAAAAAGAATAATTCGCGTCTATAATAGTTTCGGATTTTGATAACAGATGGCGCGCTAATGCATCATAACACACATTTTTATAAATCGGGATAATTTCAATAAGTTTTCTGTTAAAATTTTTTATTTTTTTATTTTTTTATTTTTTATAAACATATTTTTAAACTCTATACTTTTCTTCTACAATAAATATAGTTTTTATTTATTTCTATACAGGCGTTATCTCCTACAATGAATATAAAATTGAAAGTGGGAGGGGTATGGCTCATCAATGATTTTGCAAAAAGACATTGTTCAATGCATTATATCTCTTTAATTTAGATATACATTTCTAAAGTCCTATAGAAGGATACGCCCATAGTTTGTTAGAAACACTAATATACTGTACTCTATTCAAAAGCAAGTGTACAGGGTATAATACGTATAATAAACTCAGTCTAATACATTAGTGATGTATATAGTTGTTTATTTGTTTTGCATATTTTTCATTTATAAATTCATCTCATAATTTAATCTGTGAAAATAAAAATATTGGACCGGTGACGAAAACAAAACTGAAAATAGATGGCTTAATGTTATGTAGTTATGATATATAATTGTTTGTGATGGTTATGTAATTTTGATCTTAATTGAATAAAATATATAAAGTTTAAATGTGTTTTAAACTCTAATAACAAGCACAAAACAATTAGTTAAGCGGCCTGGAAATTAAAATGGCGAAACCTTTGGGAGGTTTCACCACTGATGAGTCAAGCCCTCCCAAATATTTTTTCATCGCATTAGAAAAGTATAAAAGTTTGTTTTATTTGTTAAAGAGACATTCTTTCTTAATATTTTTATTTCTCATAATCAGTGTGACTTATACTTTCTGATAACTTTATTTGATATATTGACACAAATTTACACGCTTCCTGCCAAAAAGCCATTTTAAGAATGGAGAAATACAAATTTCGTTTCTTATAAACCACAAAATGGTTTCTGAATCCCAGATATAATTAGAATTTCAAATATTGGTTTATTATTTGATTTTTAAAAAAGTTGCAAAATACACTCACTAAAAATAATTAAGAAGTTGGAAAGTCTTTGATGTCGCCGGTCGTCTGTTTTTTTTTTTTTTTTTCTAAGGAGAGAGAGGTAATTTTGTTCACACTTGGTTATCTCGTGTGTCTTCAATAAAGGTCACTGTAATATCTTTCAGAGTTATTGTCTGAATCCCGATATACATGCTAAAAAGTATAACATCCTTAAGTTTTGTCCATGAGTGTACATAAATGGTAAAACTAGTCTCTATGCATTATAAACAATATAAACCAAAGTCCATTTACAGCCTCCCACAGATAAGTACTATGGAGGACATTTGTCATAACTTTGTCAAAGTACACTCCTGGACTTATTGAGCAAATTTCAGTAATTATATTTTTCTTTGAGGTGGTTTGAGAGTTGTTTTATGGACCTTGTCATTTAAATTACCCCAACAACCACCAACCATAAATCTTGACAGTGGGTTTCTCTCTCCATAATGCTTCGAATATTGTGTTGTTAGATGGGGAGAATTATCATGAAAAATATTATCCGTTGATATTTTATCTACTTTTTTTGTTGTAAGTATTTCCACTTTGTATTTCCCACAATTTCTATATTTGATTCTGAGAGAGAAACAAATTCTAATTATTTATCATAAGTGGGTGTTATGAGAAACACATTCAAAAATGTATCATTTATTCTTAGAGCCACCGTGTATACATTCATGGACAAATATTTAAGGAATTGGAAAGTCTTTGAGGTCGCCGGTCGTCTTTTTTTTATTTATTTTTTTAAAGAAGACAGAGGTAATTATGTTCACACTTGTTTATCTGGTTCACACTTATTTATTATATAACAGATTTTCAAATTAATTTAAGTTTTATCTCTTAATTATTATCTACTATTTTTCATCTTTCATCGAGATTAATTTTATGTTATTTACAAGGGTATAAAATGTGTTTTATGAGGCTGAAAAGAAGCTCTACTCCGGAATCTATTTATTCTCTAATTTAAAAATAAATTTCTTATTTTTGTTATTATACTTATAGAAATATTTTTTAACGCCTTGTCAAATGCTTTATTTTTATTTACTTCTCCTGACGAAGACAAAAGATTTTTGTCGAAACGTTGAGAAAATAAAAAATTCTAACTGCCGAAGTATCTATTTTTCATATAAATTAAAGAAATAAGTATTATGGAAGTTTAATATGTAATTATCTTAATTGCGTTAAAAAAAGTATGTTTATGCAAATTTATTTTCGCCGATAGGTGGCGCTATTTTTAAATTTTATATATATTTTTCTGAAGTGATTAATTGATAAAAGTTTTATATTATTCAAATAATTTGTTATATACTTATTTCTGCGGGTAAATTTATGTAAAAAAATATCTACAGCTAAATTCTCGGGAGGCTGACATATATATATTTGAATAATTTATATTTTTGAATTGAGTTTTCGTTCTCGCGCAGATGACCTTTTTACTATTCCAACGTTGCCGAATTCATTGTAAACTATCTCCAAGTTAAATTTTTTATATTAAAAGGTTGCAAAAGAAGAAGAAAAAAAATTCTTCAATTTTCATTTTAAACACGTCCTGGAGTTTAAAAATATTTGTTTTCAAAGGAAAACCCTCCTCTCTCTCCTCTACTACTAAAACCTTGACAACACATGTTGGAAGGGAAAAAAAAGTTACGAGTTAAGAAAGAAAGAAAAAATTTAATTTAAATTTTCCTGACCATTTAAAATTTAGAAGCCGTTTAGATTTTTCTAGGAGGATGGGTAAAGGTTTAAAAAAAAGTGTCTAAATATTTGAATAAGAAAATAAAAAAAGTTTCATATAAAAAAAGGAAAGAGTTAATAATAGCTGGATTAGATTTCAATAGTAAGAATTTAAGTTGGTTTAATTGAAAAGACCAAATTTTCCTCTTTACTATTCAATAACCTTTTTTAAGTGGCGAAGTCTGTATTGTTGAAAAGGATATTAAAATTTTTCTAAATTATTATACTTTTTTAATTTTCTTTCATACCTTATATAAAATAATTTTAAATAATTACAAGTTAGGATATTTTTTTCTGAAAAAAATACTTTATATATTTTTCTAATGTGTCTTCCAAAATTATTGGCTATGTACACTCATGGAAAAAAAACTTAAGGAAGTTGTACTATTTAGCATGTATATCGAGATTCAGACAATACCTCTGAAAGATCTTATCGTGACCTTTATTGAAGACACACGAGATAACCAAGTGTGAACAAAATTGCCTCTGTCTCTTTGAAAAAAAAAAACGACCGGCGACATCAAAGACTTTCCACTTCCTTCAGTTTTGTTCATGAGCGTAGATTTCAAGTTCAGGGCTATAAAGAGAATAGCTGAATACAGTTTTAGATGTATATATGCAATATTATAGCGGTATGCTAGGTTAAATGGACTAAACCGCCGAAAGGGCCACCACCGATGAGCCAGGCCCTCCCAATATTTTTTATTGAAGTAAATACAGTTGTAAACACTTTATTTGTAAAAAAGAGAAAAATAGTGCTGCAATAATTTTATTGTTAAATGATATTCATGATTTTCTGAAACATTTTTTTACCATCAATACTGAAAGTGTAAAATATTGGGAGGGCCTGGCTCATCACATAGTTGACCTTTCTATAGATGTCACCAATTTAATCTCCGGGACCTTTGTTACCTTATATTAACCTTTATTATTTATTTCTCACACGGTTAGTTTGTTACTGGCATTTTGTGATACATACTCTTAATACATGTGGTACAGGCTATGATAATTATGGTTGGTAGTATTTAGCGACTGCTTTTACTGTAAATGTGGTGGTGGTGCTTATCTCCATAGTTAAACCAATTCCTGAAGTCCTCTCCAATTTTGCGATGGTAGTTATAGGCCTGGAAAATAGGTCCTCTATTGTCAGTTCTGAGCATGATATGTTCCGGAGAAGCTTCTGCACTATTGCATTTCAAGCAGTTATCATGTCAACACATGAGGAAAGCAGTTCGACTTTCACACTTACAAGTGTGCCAGTCGATTAGTTGTACTCAGTGGTGAGGTTGGACTTCTGCAAGATTTGGGGCCATTGAAGCAATTTTCAATTATAAAAAAAGTGTCCAAATACGAGATTCAATCCCGAGTCGTGGCTATAGAACATCAACGGTTCTTACCACTCCTCCACAGACTCCCCGTTCTTGGTATTCAATAACTCGGCATGTGTGAATGTATACTAGTAATGTTTCAATTATTAAGGCATGATGAAAAATCTCAAATATTTGATACGATATAATGGTAATAGTTGTCCAAGATAAATTCTGAAAATAATTTATATTTGGTGTCGGACTTATAGCCCTCGTCAATCCGGAGCGAGTTTTGATTCAAATGTGATTCACACGGATTCAAATAAATTATTCCAAACCTGCCGAATTATGTTCAGCTGGTGAAGTATCTAAATCAATTCTATGGCCAAAATATGCACGTATGGACAAAACTTTAAAAAATGTAAAGTCTTTATACCGCCGGTCGTCTGCCTCTTTTTTTTTTTTTGGAAGGAGACAGAGAAAATTTTGTTCACACTTGGTTATATCGTTTGTCTTCAATAAAGGTCACTGTAATATACAGTATTTCAGAGTTATTGTCTGAATCCCGATATACATTGCGTTTTTTGCTTATCCCTAGTACACGTGGTACAGGCCATGATAATCATGGTGGGTAGAAGTAGGCGACTGCTGTTACTGTAAGTGCACTACATGTCTACACATGTGAAAAGCAGTGCTACATGCTAAAAGTTACAACTTCCTTAAGTTTTGTCCATGAGTCTATATCTTTTTATACCATTTTTAGTGGCAAAATTTCCATCGAATTATTACAATATAGTTATTAGCGCCATAATCAATTCTTTCTTAATCAATTCTGTCACCGTTTGCTTTGTGAATGGAATAAATACCCAAATATGGCCATTTTTAAAACTCATTTATATATTATACAAGAGTGACATCCACGGCGCCAATTTATAATTGTAACGAATAGTATTTAAATAAAAGCATTTAATCGGGTAGAACCCGGGCGTTGCCCGTGTCATTCGGCTAGTATATTATAATAGAGAGAAAAGCATATATTTAATATCATTTTCCAATTAACTTAATTATGTGTTAAAATATTTAATATAGAGATAATTTCAGGTGAATCAATATAAGCATATATAAAGAATATATATTTATATAAAATATTACAATTTCAAATAAGCTTGTTCTGCAAAAATGTTAAAAAGTTAAACAACAACAACAACAAAAAGGTGAAATGTCATTAACAGCTGCCGGTCATTTATCCAGTAATGGCTTGTTTAATATGTAAAGTAGATGATGAAATATTTTAGCAGACGAAACTTGGAAATACCTTATTTACATACCATAACTATTTAGATATTAATTATTTACATATATTAGCGCCAGTCTTTTAATTATTTACGATATAATTATATAGGGAGGTGGGGTGTTCATTTAAATATTTTTATCGATATTATATACATTCTCCCTGGAAAAAAATGAAAATTAAAACTTATTGATGAATTTTATTATTATAGAATAAAATTTAAAGATTCCAATGCTGTTTATACTAATTTTAAAGGCATTCTTCTCTATCTCTATTGAATTAAAACAAACACATGAAACAGGGTCAGCGGTAATTCTTAAAGAAAGCTTAATGTTTAAGAAAGCTATTTACAAAGAACTTTCAAAATGAATATCCCTTTTACATATAATTTCTCTCTCAAGCAAAAAGCTCTCCAACAGGATTTTTCCTCTATAGTAAGACTAACTATCTCGGGGTAAATATGGGTGATAAATATATCTTATTAAAAACAAAAAAAGGCAAATACTGACCGCTCACGTGAGTATTTTAGATGGCAGAGCGCCATCAAAATTTGGTTTAGACTTGTTTCTTAATATTCGGCCAACTCATTTTCTTGATAAATCAAGAAGAAGCCCCTGTACTCATGAGGGCCATAGCCCTAAACCATGGAATACAGGTTGATGTCTTTTATCTTAAATTGGTCTAAACTGATGTTGTTGGTCATTCCTTAGCACTACCTTAACGTTCTGTATTGGGATGCTAAAAAATGTCTTGTTTTTAGAGCATTTTTAACGGGAGCGGTGCTGTCTTTGAGGTAGTGTTCGAAACAATGTAGACGAAATATAAAAAACCATCGATGAAACCTAGATTCAGCGCTACATCCGGCAATTAGATTAAGTTTTGTTTCCAGAGGAATCTTCTCCAAAGAAAGAGAAAATAGTCCTATCTGCCGGAATGTTTATGATGACGATATTTTGAGAATGAGGGACATCATAAGCTCCTTAAAATGGGAAAAAACTCTCATTATACTATACTACAGTACAGAGTTATTAGATCGCTTTGATAAGACATTAAAGAGAAACAGTCCCATTTGACAAAGAAAAAGGTAAATTTCTCCATGACAACAAACCAGCACATTCATCCGGGGTTGTCGCATTCAAACTGCATGAATTACTGCTGCACTTCCCTATTCACCCGATATGACTCCAGTATTTCTAATTTATCTTAAATATGAAGAAATGGCTAAAAGAGAACGAAATTTAGCTCAAATGAGATAACCCTCGCTGAGACGGAAGCGTATTTTGAAAATCTCGATAATTCTAAGTCCCATTTGTCGAAAAAAAGGGTAAATTTTTCCATGACAACAAACCAGCACATTCATCCGGGGTTGTCGCATCCAAACTGCATGAATCGCTGCCGCACTTCCCTATTCACCCGATATGACTCCAGTATTTTAATATATCTTTAATAGGAAGAAATAGCGCTAGAAGGGAAAGAAATTTAGCTCAAATGAGATAGTCCTCGCTGAGACGGAAGCGTATTTTAAAAATCTTGATGATTCTAAGTCCCATTTGTCGAAAAAAAGGGTAAAATTTTCCATGACATCACACCAGCATGAATCGCTGCCGCACTTCCCTATTCACCCGATATGACTCCAGTATTTCTAATTTCTCCTTAATAGGAAGAAATAGCGCTAGAAGGAAAAGAAATTTAGCTCAATCAGACAGTCAGCGCTGAGATGGAAGCTTATTTTGGAAATCTCGATGATTGCAAATTTTTGTGTAGGATTGAAAAAGAATGGCTGGGCTGTCCATTGAAAGAAGTATATATCATTTAAAGGAGACTATATTGAAAATAAATTATTTTTTTATAATTTAATTTTCATTCTAAACACGGGAATTTGATGAACCCCACTCGAACATATCAATTTACTATTTAACAATTATTTTCAAAAGAATACCATTGTATTTTTTTTTTTTTCAAAAATGGAAAGAAGAAATACAATTTTTTTCTATACGAAATGGAACAAAATAAAAACCATTCTATCAATCACGCCAAGAACCAAATCAATAGAAACGATACACCGTTGTTGGACATCACTGACCTGGTTTAATGGACTCACTGAGGGAAATTTATTGCTGAGCTCCGTGGCATTAAAGGAATAACACGCTTGAATCGTCTGACAGAGTAACAATACATGGGACTGCGTATTACTGTCTCCTAAATTACTACTGGGGTTTCTTCATAACACCACTGTATGTTTGTTTGTCTGTGTGTATAGCTTTTATTCTATCTCTTACATTTGCTTTCGAAACCATCGTAACGCTATATTTACAGTCTTTATTCCGATGTTCTATCTTGTATGGTAAATGGTCAAAATAATAAAAAAATGAAAATATTAATATGTCTATACTAGACTGGTTGAGTGATATACATATATTTAAGAAATATAAACTAGACATATCCTGACCGCTCATATTAGCATTTTCTATTGTTTCTAACTTTTCACCTGCACATATATATATATAGATACATAGGGCGTCTCTCCCGTCAAAACCTGACGCCATCTATTGATCGTCGCCCCCACTAGCAGCCTCGGGTCGGTGACAAAGCCACAACACCAGCTTTCGCAAACTGAGAAGCGTCCACCTAGAGACCATGGTTTCGGGCTAATGGCCCTCGTCAGTCTAGGGCGGACTTTATTCCATGAGATCCACATGGGATCTAATGGAATCTTCACAATCTACCAAAGAGATGTTTTGCTGGCAAGGTGTCTGGGCCAAATTTAAGGCTAGAATATAGATATAAAATTAGGGCCATTAGCCCGAAAACATGGTCTCTAGGTGGACGTTTCTCAGTTTGCCAAAGCTGGTGTTGTGGCTTTGTCACCGACCCGAGGCCGCTAGTTGCGGCGACGGTCAATAGATGGCGTCAGGTTTTGACGTTTATTTTGACGGGAGAGGCGCCCTAAGCTTCTATGGATTAATTTCCTCCCGGCAAATTTTACACACATATATATATTACGTTTTGTACTGGAGATATGTTCAAAATTCGTTTTTTTAAAGGGAGAGGTGCTTCTTTTGATGGATGAATATCATCCCCAGGCAACTTTATATATATATATATATACATAATAAGACCAGAAACAGGCCGCGTCTCATTAATAATAACAGCTCTGAAATTGACCTTGAAATATCGGCTGAGGGTGCTGAGTATGGATACTAATAGACTGCCTCGAATTTGTTTAACTAGAATGAGGCAATTATCCTGTGCTACAGGTGCGCCCATCGGTTTTATAAAACAATTAAGCAATTTACTTAATAATAACGGATCCTCGTGGCTTACTTATTGTAATGATCCTGACTCACTGAGGAATGCTATCCCTGGAATATTAAGAACTGCGATAGAGCAAACAATACAAAACGACCTAACAAGAATAACCCAATCAAAGTTATATTCCCACTATAGAGACATATATACAACCTTTACCACCGAAGAATACTTCTTAACTGAACTCCCTTTTCCTATCATCAGATTAATTGCACAATTTAGAACCCTTTCAATTTTTTTCAGAGAACACCATTTGATTTTATTGAGGCGTGAATACCTGAAATGCACTTTCTGTGGATCAGGAATAACAACGGAGATGTTGCATTACTTATTTGACTGTGCTGCTCTGTCTGAGGAAAGACGAAAACTAAATGATAAAACGGGGCAACTTTGTCCTTCATTTCCGGCACTGATTAATGAAATATCAAAGAATAGGTATATAGCGATGGCGATATTTGGATTCCACAAGACTATATCCCGGAAAAAGGCCTCACAGTGTTCTCCCTATCCCTTGTGAACTGGCGAATCCTGTATAGGGCGAGTGGCCCTAAATAAAGGCTTTTTGTTGTTGTTGTTGTATATATATACCACGCTGATGAGGGCCAACAGCCCGAAGCGCGTCCGTGGTTAGCTTTTCTTGATTAATCAAGAATGGGTATTTGGCCAATTCTGGAATAATTAAAAATCAACGAGAATAGTTGATATTTATTCCGATAGATGGCGCAAGCCATAAGCAAATTTCAGTTGCACGATAAGGAGATGCCTTTTTCTTAATTTATGCACCTTATCCCAGTACAATATCACATTTGTACTATTTTTTCACATTGTGTAGCGTTCTCACGCAATTCTGGCCTTAGTTACCCGTTTCATGATTTTTCAGGATGCCTTAATGACCAATTTTTTTGGTCGTTGAGGTACAGCTTGCACCACGCTGATGAGGGCCAACAGCCCGAAACGCGTCCGTGGTTAGCTTTTCTTGATTAATCAAGAATGGGTATTTGGCCAATTCTGGAATAATTAAAAATCAACGAGAATAGTTGATATTTATTCCGATAGATGGCGCAAGCCATCAGCAAATTTCAGTTGCACGATAAGGAGATGCCTTTTTCTTAATATATATATATATATATATATTATTTTGAACCCAGGATATATACGTTATCTACAAGGGATTAATTGGAAAATATTCACAATCCGCCAAAGAGTTGTAAATATATATACGTCACCTCTCCCGTCAAAATAAATATTAAAACTAGACACCATTTATTACCGTCGCCGCACTTTTCCAGCTAAACAACTTTTGGGGGGATTGTGAAGATTTTCCATTTGATCCCTTGTGGATAACGTCTATATCTTGGGTTCAGAATAATATATATATGTATATGAAAAAACAATAGAAAAAAATAAAAGATAAGTGGGTCAGGTGTTGATATTAAAAATAAAGAAGGCATTTCCTGACCACGAGCACATGTGCTTTTTAGATGGCAGAGCGTCATCTAGTGGAGCAAAAATAAACTAAACGTTTATTTAACTTGCTCCGTGATATTTGGCCAACCCAATTTCTTGATAAATCAAGAAAAGCCATCCACGAACGCGTTTCGCGCTATTGGCGCTAGTCAGCGTGGAGTAGGCTGTAACCACTGCGACCAAAAAGATTTTTGGTCCCAGTGGCTTCCCGAAAAACCAAGAAATGGGTATATATGAATATATATATATATATGAAGCTGCCTGAGGATGATAGTCATGTTCTAAAAGAAGCACCTCTCCCTTTAAAACAAAATACATTTTAAAAATTCATTTTGTACATCCCCCAGTACAAAAGGTAAAGGCGGTAATAAATAATGTGGTACAACACCAACGTAAACACAATTGACAATTGCGACCGATTTCATGACCCTCTCGTAGGATGTTATGAAATTGAATCCGTCCCTGGTATATTGGTTGTTGGCTTTTGTCTGAATTTTCCTAAACTGGTGTTGTAGAAAGAAATTTGACAATTATCCCGCATATGTTTCTTTTGAACGAAAAATTGAAATTTATTTTAAGAAGAAATAACGATTATTTCTAACCTTAGGGATGAAGTATAAAAGGATGAATTGTGAAGAGTAATGATAAACGGAAAAATAAAAGTGTCCAGGGAATCGAACCCACAGTGTTCCGCTTACCGGGCAGATGCGATGTCTACTAGGCTACCCTGGACATATTTTTCCGTTCGTAACTATTATTCACAATTCATCCTTTCATATTTCATCTCTAAGGATAGAAATAATCGTTATTTCTCCTTAAAATAAATTTCGATTTTTCGTTCAAAAGAAACATTGGCGGTATAATTGTCAAATTTCGTTCTACAATCATAAGCCGCATTATATCGTATTATAAACTGGTGTTGTAGCCTATTCTTTATCACTACCATTACGTTTTTTACTTGGGTGATACACAAATTGTTTCAATGCATTTTTTAAACGGAGAGGTGATTTTTTTTTTTTTTTTTATACTTTGGCAAGAAATATATACAGTTATTAAGGCTTCACCCCAAAAAATATTTTCCTTCGCCAAGATAAATTTTGAAAAATAAATATGACAAGACTTAAAATGGATTAGTTGTGACGGTATAAAAAATCAAACTGTCGAAATTGCTGGTAGGGTTCATCATTGATGAGCCAAGCCTTCCCAATACTTTAGAAAATTTCGTCAAGTTATCCAAGAAAGTCATCTTATATGATTATAAAAATGAATTATATATATAATGCCTGGCAAAAAATATTAATATATTAATAATATCATATTTCACCTCCATATATTTCCATATGGTAATGGGGTAATACAATATTTACCTAGAATAGCATGTGAAATAAACGTCAGGTATGATTAGATCCAATATGTCATATATACATATCTCTAACGTATAAATATATTGACAACTATATATATATAATTCACATACAGATTAAACTTCAAATATCTCGCATCTATAATAAATAAATTCAAATTTCGATATTTTATAATTAATAGAATACGAAAATGATTTATTATGCACATATAATTCGTTTATCCATGCAAATTCATAATGAAGATTATATATTTGTTTATAAAAGATATAAACACGTTCGATATTTTAAAAATAATTATAGAAGGCGACATTTTTATTATTCTCAGATAGATGCAAATTATTAGGCGGTTCTAGCTCATCAGTGATAAATCCTCCCAGTGGTTTCGCCAGTTAAATCTATGACAGTCTACTACAGGAGGAAATTTTCCCCTTAGTTTTTCCTTTCTTTCTATATATTCTTATGCGATTAATAATTTTGACTTCCATATGCAAATTTTATTATAATATTCTGGGACATTTGTTTTACTTTAGGTCGGCCTTATAAAGAGTGGGTGTTATTTATCTAGACTTTACACGCGCTGACCAAACGTGTTGAAAGCTGCACCTATATTTCAGGTTTGTGAGACAATAAATAATTAGGGAGGGGAGTAAATATCACTAATAATTCCATCTGTATTTTAATTATTTAATAGTACCCTGTAAAGGCTCCTAATCCAGGGATACAGGATGAGCAGCGTTTGTACTCCATGTTAGGAGCGGCTGCACATAGCGTCTGTTCCTCATGTCAGAGGCGGCCATTTCTTTTGGAGCTAAGTCGGCCTGCCACTGAGTAGTGCTCCCAGTCTTAATGACAAAAGCAGACGCATTCTACTTCACCCAGTCATGATCTCAAGCTTTACAAGCTTGATACCCTAATATGATTGAGTGGAGATAAGAAAGAAGAAGAAGCTTCAATTATAGGTAGCGTAATGGCGTGATTTGCATAACCCGTTATATTTAAAGGTTTGTGATTTATATGCATGAGTAGAGCTTATGTCTTAAGGCCTTGGGGTAAGGATATTATCTTTAGATTCTTCTTGATATTAGAACTGGAGAATCCATGAAAAACTTTATTGAATATGGTCATGGTTTCTTCCCTACTCATGGCTTCACTTGAAGTGTTGGTATAAATATTTCTCTATGGCTTTTTCTGAATTCACTTCAGGTTGTGGTCTATTTATTTCTATATGGCTTCACTCCAGGTGATTGTATATTTATATCTCTATGGTTTCTATTCAGATTTTATTACCTTTTTCTCTAATGTTTCATTTAGGATAAATATCGACTTATTTTTCTATGGTCTCAATTCTGTTAAAATGTTATCTTTATTTGTTAATTCTTAGTTACAATTCAGAGAATATATGATTTATTTTATCTACTCATCTTAAATATATATGTTTTGATACATTAGCCCTCCATCTGTTATGAAAATTCAAAACTATTATAGACGCGTATTATTCTTTTTAAAAATAAAACAATTTCTACTGCCCATTAATATTTCCATTGCAGTAAGGGCAGTAAAAATGGTTTTATTTTTAAAAAAGAATCATACGCGTCTAAAATATATATATGTATTTTATAAAATAAATAAAGCTTCCAGGGTTAAGTTTCTTGTACAACTTTTTATTTTCAAGCTTTTTGACTTGTCAGTCTTTCAACAGTTGTTAAAGTGATAATCCTGTTGAAGGACTGACAAGTCCGAAAGCTTGAAAATAAAAAGTTACACAAGAAACTTAATCCTGGAAGCTTTATTTATTTTATAATATTATAAATCAGGGAAGAACGTTTATATATATGTATTTGCCTTAAACTTTGTATCGAGTTTAAACATTTCGGTTTTTCAAATATTCTCGAATATTTTTGTATATCATGTATTGTGTGAACGGTCTAATAAAACGGTCGATGTAATAACCAGGAGAGGAAATCACTAGAAGACGAGTCATAAGTCAGTACTCTATTCCCGTGCGTCCATTAGAAGATGCGATGGAAGGTAAGAAATCAAAGAAAGGTCATCAACAGTAGGACATCCATTCTTGCGGCGTGTTGCAATATGGATGTGGAAGCTGTAATCCAATCCATTACCCTCACATTAATTCTGCCTCTCTCTTCCCATCCTTGTGGGCCCCGCACTAGACGCCAACAATATAAAGTCATTGTGTATATATTTCATATATAGGAATATACCCATTTATCATGTTTTATTCTATCTGTATATATATCCCTAATAACTTTATTTATTCGTTTATTTTTGTATTCAACCATATATATTGTTATATAGACAATGTAATAAAGCAGTTTCAAATCTCAATCAATCTTCTCTACCACCTTTTTTATTTATATATAAATAAATACATTTAAAAAAATAAAAGTCGCCTCTCCCGTCAAAATAGACGCTAAAGCTAAGCACCATCTACTGAATGTCTCCGCAAAATAGCGAACTAGCGTCTCAGTTTACCAAAGCTGGTGTTGTAGCTTTGTCACCGACCTGAGTCCGCTAGTTCGCAGGACGGTCAATTGATGGCGCTTAGATTTAGCGTCTATTTTGACGGGAAAGGTGACCTTTTTTCATAGATCAATTTCCTTCTGTCAAAATTTCCATCTATACACATATATAGATCCATATATATGGTAATTTAAACCAACAACCCTATATTGTATAATTACTTATAACAAGGTTGTCATGTTGTATATAGAAACACATCTATAAATAATTATACGCATGATTAATCTGTGTCATTGCATCACCATATGTAATGTACTTTGTACAAATTGAAGACAAATAAATAAAACTATGTAATAGATTAAGAGCTGAGTTAAAGCAAGATTAATAAGTTCAAAAAACGTCTAAAATCGAGAGAAATCCAACAACCCTGAAAAGGAATTCAGCAGTCGTTGCCATCAAGGTCAAAGGGTGCAGACGTTCAAAGTTCACATTCTCAGACATCTCCAACCCCCCTCCTCGGGAATGGTATATAAACACCTCGGTTTTAGCCGACCATAGTTAGTCAGCAGTCACCCCTTCCACCGTCAGCGTGAGCCCTTGTCAGTCTTAGCCAGGACTACATCAGCGTCATGTAAACAGTAAGAACCCTTCTAACTCCATCTTGCTTAGCTCAACTCCTATCTGTTCATGGAACTTTCCTACTTCAGCTGTGTCTCTTCGTTTTGTGTGTGTGAACATTCCCAAGCTTTCCACTCTGCCTCGACCACGACTGCCTGTACTCTGTGAAAACTGTTAAAGGTCTTCCAAAGTGCAGAGAGGTACTGGAAAACTCTCCACGCCCTGACTGTCCCTCTCGGTTACTACAGGTTTGACCCTCGGTTACCACAGCATATAGCGAGAGTCGACAGGATTCTACAAGAGGCTACCAGACCTCAAAATATTACAGAGAGTCGACAGGATCTCATCACAGATAAGTCGACAGCAACTCTTATCACATCCCTAAGCCGACAGGATGACCACAACGAAGTATGACCACAACGAAGAAGGTAAGAAGCCTGTCCAGATAGAAAAGAGAGAAAGAGCCAAGATGGAGGAACAACCCGCCAGTCCAACGAAACGATCAAGCAATCTCCCCGCCAACAAGAGACTATATATCAGGAGCAAGCTGTCAACACCCCAACGACACAGCCGAAAATCCCGCAAAATAAGCCGGTGAGAAGTTCCCACCTTCGTCCTTACAACGAAACCACCTTCCAGGCGACATGCCGCCGTCACCAAACAGAAGTTACAAGCTTCTACAAGCTCTACTTGGAGCGTCTTCCACGTCATCAGCAGGACAACAACCAAAGACCAAGTCTCCTGACTGAACAATCCTCAAAACTGTGAGTTTTTAAAAACTTCGTAACTTTCACCTCATGCTCACAACTTGATTCTCCATAAATTTAATGTTTATTTTCACTGTAATCATTTTAAATAAATTTTTACCATTTTTATATCATTTCAATTCAAATTTTAAATCTTTTACACCCTCATTTATCAATTTTTACTTTATTTTAAGCAAGTTATAAATTTTAATTCATTACTTTGAATTTTACATTAAAAAAATCATTATTTTTTAAATACTCGAATCATAATTGTTGGATAACTGAATGCTACGACAGCTAGCGCCACACTGGACCTATCATCATCACAACTGTTTGTTTACCTTCTTCTCTATATTACAATAACTGTTCGCTACCATAACTTTGTTTTTTCTTGCTAAATGGATAATAAAGATTATTATCATATAATCCTCAACGTCCTCATGCCTTCCTACAAGCTGTAAGTACCTAAATCTTACAACAATTAGATTATGAGACTGAATATTGCATGAAATTCTACTAACGAGTTAAGACAAAGAAAAAAGGCTTAGCAAAAATGGCGTCACTCCCGAGCCACGATGTAACCCTAAATAAGCTCGACGGCTATAACTACTCACTATGGTCTTTCAAAATTGAAATGCTCTTGCAAAAGGAAGATCTTTGGGAAGTTGTCACCGAAAATATTCCAGATGAACATAAAATCGAATGGAAAAAGAAAGACTCAAAAGCTAGAGCTATAATTAATCTAAGCATCGCCGACTCACAAATAGTGCATGTCAAAAACCTACTAACAGCCAAAGCTACCTGGGACACTCTTAAAAATATCTATGAAAGAAAAACACTCTCAGGAAAAATTTATTTGCTAAGGAAACTATACAGCTTAAAACTCGAAGAAGACAAAGACATGCAACAGCACATCACTACCATGATGGAAATAGTTGACAAACTGCGAACCATTGGCGAAACACTAAAGGACTCTCACATCACGGCTATACTGCTTTGCTCGCTTCCAAAGAGCTACTCCAATCTCATCACGATGTTGGAATCAAGGCCTGATGACGAGCTAACGCTTGAATTTACCAAGAACAAACTCCTTGATGAACACACACGCAGAGTAGAAAGCTCGAAAGACGAAAGCACCGCATCAAAAGCCTTAAAAAGCCTCCACGGAGCTTCAAGCCAAAGAAGAGAAAAAGAGAAGAAATTCTGTTCTTTCTGCCACAAACCAAACCACTCCAAAGAAGAATGTTGGCACTATCAAAAGCGAAACAACAGCAACAAAGAGTACAAATATGAAAACTTCAGAAGAGGAAACGTACCAAAGTACACAAATCAGTCGAGTGTCTCTCAAGAACAATCAACAAATCAGAGAACAACAAAAGGACCTAACCCAAAAGCTCTCAATTGCACTCAACGAGAAGCAAGTGTACACAACTGGTTCGTCGACTCTGGAGCCACATCTCATATGGCGTACGACGAAAGCTTCTTCACTGAACTTAACAGAGAACAAACACAAAATGTTGTGGTTGCTAATGGCAATAAGCTGCAGGTCAAAGGGATAGGACAAGGAGAAATCAAAGTCATCACACCCCAAGGAAAGACTGACACCTTACTTCTCACAAAAGTTCTCTACATCCCGGAACTAACAGACAACCTTCTGTCAGTGAGTGCGGCCACCTCCAACGGATGTAAAGTAACGTTCAACAGAGATTGGTGTACCATCGAAAGAGACAACACAGCCCTCGCGAACGGTATACTTGACAATGGAATGTACCGACTCCACCTGGATGACAACCCCCAAACTCGCACATTCAAAGCAAATGTTGCAAAACAAAACCACTGCAAGAACAAAAATTGCCTCATGCTCTGGCACGACAGACTAGGACACAGAAATATAGAATCAATTAAGAAGATTCGAAATGAGAACCTAGCAAGAGGACTAAGTCTAAATAACTGTTCGCACAGCACAGACTGCGTTCAGTGCATTCAAGTAAAACTCACCGAAACCCCATTTCCAAAGAAGACAGAGTACAGAGCAACTGAAACGCTTCAACTTGTCCACAGTGATATCTGCGGTCCATTACCAACTAACTCTCTCAGCGGTAAGAGATACTTCATCACCTTCACTGATGACTACAGCAGATACACGAAGACCTACCTCCTGAAAGGAAAAGACGAAGCCTATGAAAAAATAAAAGACTACGTCATCTCAGCACACACGGAATTTGGAAAAAATATCCAAACCATA
This sequence comes from Cordylochernes scorpioides, assembly GCA_030710605.1. Taxonomy (NCBI): domain Eukaryota; kingdom Metazoa; phylum Arthropoda; class Arachnida; order Pseudoscorpiones; family Chernetidae; genus Cordylochernes; species Cordylochernes scorpioides. The sequence continues at coordinate 140,665,597 of CP092863.1, forward strand.
CGGACAGACAACGGTCGTGAGTACGTAAACCGACAAGTCGAAGATTTCCTGAACCAAAGCGGAATCAAACATCAGCTAACAGTCCCCTACTCACCAGCCCAGAACGGAGTAGCCGAAAGGAAAAATCGATCACTAATGGAGATGACAAGATGCATGCTGTTTGACTCAGGACTCCCACAGTCTCTATGGGCGGAAGCGGTTACCACAGCTAATTACCTACACAACCGAATACCCTCGAAAGCTACAGACAAGACTCCATTTGAACTATGGACCAACAGGAAGCCCAGTCTGAAGCATCTAAAAAGATTCGGATGTAAAGCCTTCGCCTATATTCCCAAGATAAAAAGAAACAAGTTGGATAGCAAAGTTATCGAAGGGATCTTTCTTGGATACGATGATCGAAGCAAAGGATACAGAATCCTGCACGACACAGACAACATCACAATCAGCAGATCCGTAAAATTTCTAGAAAAAGAAAATGGGTTTCACCTCGCTTCCACAAAAACAACTTCACCACAAGTACTAAGTACAGATCTAACTTCCTCCAATCATATTGGTAATGCAGAGGAAAGTCAGGAACCAGGAACACAATCCGAAAACCTTGAGGACTCGGAAACCGAGGATTACATTCAACCCGGTACTAGCACAGGAACACAAGTGGTCACACAAAGAAGATCCACGAGACAAACAAAGGGAATACCTCCCATAAGAAATGACTACATGCTGTACAAAACTGAAGCTCAAGACATTCAGACACCCACCAGCTACTCGGAAGTCCTACAATTACCAAAAATAGAAAGAGAAAAATGGCTACAAGCAATGAACGAAGAACTAAATTCTCTTGAGAAGAACAATGTATGGGAACTAACGCCTCTACCTAAGGACAAAAAGATCATAGGATGTAAATGGACCTATAAACAAAAACTCAATTCCAAAGGAGAAATAGAGCGGTACAAAGCCAGACTCGTAGCAAAAGGGTTCAATCAGAAATTTGGCCGAGACTACGAAGAAACCTTTGCACCAATTGTGAAGCATTCTACAATTAGAGCCTTCCTAGCTGCATCAGTCTACAAAGGGATGCAAGTGATCCACCTCGATGTGAAGACAGCGTTCCTACACGGCGACCTAGATAAAGAACTCTACATGGAACTCCCAGAAGGACTCCATACAAAACAAACAAACGAAGTCTGCAAACTAAAGAAGGCAATTTACGGTCTAAAACAAGCCGGAAGATCTTGGAACACAAAAATCGCAAGCACTCTAATTAAAAATAACTTCAAACAGAGCATTGTAGACCCATGCCTATTCACCAAAAATGAAGAAAACCATTCCATCTACTTGATTCTATATGTGGATGACATGCTCCTCGCAAGCGATTCCAAAATAATCATCCAAAACACTGTAAAAACTCTCGAAAAAGAATTCGAAATAAAGAACCTTAGAGACCCCACTCAATTCATTGGTATAGAAATCTCAAGGAACAGAGAAGGTGAACTCCTACTGAGCCAAAAGAGTAAAATCCAAGAATTAGTTGAAAGGTACAATCTCCAAGAAGCGAAACCTACTTTCACTCCCATGGAAAGCGGATATCCCGGTATATCTGATGAAAAACTTCTACCAAACAACGTCCAATACCAACAACTGATAGGCTCACTATTGTACCTAAGCGTAGTATCCAGACCAGATATCGCAGCTCCAGTCTGCATACTTAGCAGCAGAAACCAGAATCCTAGAAATTGTGACTGGAATGCAGCAAAAAGAATCGTAAGATATCTAAAAACTACTAAAGAACTCGAGCTACGCATATCTAACCAAAAACCTCCCACGCTGGAAGCATACAGCGATGCCACATGGGCAAGCGACAACACCGACAGAAAATCACTAAGCGGAAACTTGTTCCTACTGGGATCAAACCCCATCTCATGGATGACTGGGAAACAAGGTTGCGTATCTCTCTCATCCACCGAAGCGGAACTTATCTCCGCAGCTGAAGCCTCACAAGAACTGTTATGGCTTCTCGACTTGCTAAAGGATCTCGAACTGGAACAGAAAGCTCCAATCTACTTCCACCAAGACAATCAATCATGTCTCAAGATATGTTCATCCGAAAAAGTGTCTTCTAGAACCAAGCACATTGCAACCAAGATTCATCACCTGAAGGATCTTCAGAAGAAGACAGTGATAAAAATGGTCTACTGCCCAACTGGCGACATGAAGGCGGACATTCTGACCAAGCCGCTACCAAGGCCGACATTTGAGAAGTTACGCTACAACCTCGTGATGTCTCCACATTCATGCCGGGGATTTGTTGGATAACTGAATGCTACGACAGCTAGCGCCACACTGGACCTATCATCATCACAACTGTTTGTTTACCTTCTTCTCTATATTACAATAACTGTTCGCTACCATAACTTTGTTTTTTCTTGCTAAATGGATAATAAAGATTATTATCATATAATCCTCAACGTCCTCATGCCTTCCTACAAGCTGTAAGTACCTAAATCTTACAACAATAATTCTAAACTTATTTGTGTTTTTCTTAATATATTATTTTTATACCAAAACACCAATTTCTTAATCAAATGCTCAAAACTTTGCAAAAATCATTTTTATGTTCAATATTTTATATAAACGCCCCATTCAATTTATAAGTCACTATAACGCCATTACCCCTTTTACAAAGATAATTTTTGCACTACCATAATCAACGATTTAAAAAATATATTCAAATTTTAATAAACATAGGTGAAACGCATTTTTTTTTAATTGCAAAAATCGAAAGATACAATATATTCAAAATCACAACTAGAAAAGTAACTATCTTTCCCAAAAAAAGTTAAAAATAAAAATCCCATCAACTACCACGTCAGTAGCTAAATTAAGTCACAGTCTTCCAAAACTATTACAATCATTAAATCCCAACATAGCTACACTCCCCCGTCCTTTCCTTTTACATGCATAATTATTAATTATTCACACATCTCTCTCAACAAACTACAACACACTTCCCATCACTTTCTACAATTGACCACCATCTATTAGCGCGCGACTTAGCAACAAATCGAATTCGAGCAACACAAGCTCCGTCGCCACTAAACGTGCCACATCCACTAACAACCAAGATATCTCGATGTGTTTTGTACAACCACCACTCATGACTAGTAAATTTGTTGTTCATGATGAAACAAGTTAGATGCTGTACCAAAAACAAAGACTTCACGTGACACCTTTCCATTCAATTCACGCACTCGTGTCACACAGCGCATCACAACAATTTCTCTCACTTAAAAGGCCACAAAGACGCCTTCATGCCTGTGACACATCTAACCCCAAAGCGTGTCCACGTCGAAAATAGCACTTTTACTCACATCTAAACCTGACATCATTGAATAACATTTTTTACCGCAACAGCGTCGAACGACAACACTTACGAACACCGAGAAAACTACATCTTTCAAATACACCATAAAACTACCAACAAGCTTTCACCACTCTCAAAGGGAGTTTAACCAGTAAACCAGTACCCTAACGTACATTCAAACTCTCAAAACTGTACTACAACAAGGATTTCCAAAATGTCTGTTATCTGACAGAGCGCCCGCTTTTACCTCAGAAAAATTTCACAAATTTCTAATAACACACCCCATTCTGTCACAAGTTTTCCACCCACCTATTTAATGTTCAATGTTATACCCCCAAATCTAATAATTCATCTTAATCCATACCCCGAAATAACTAGAACTAGAGAGATAGCACGCTCTCTTACCCAAAATAAGCATAAAAATGGACACTAGTTAACATACTCTCGAGACACCATGCCGCGTCACCTAAATCTATCGCCACTCTTCCCCCCAGAGGCCCCCAGTCCTTCGATCCCCATGTCCCGCATTCCTTTTAATTCCACACATTTTTCTACAGTCGATATCTTAACCCAACTTTTAAACATTTAGATATTTGAATTTGAACAAGACCTACCTTAAATTGAACATTTTGATATTTTAATCCTGTCGACTTAGGGATGTGATAAGAGTTGCTGTCGACTTATCTGTGATGAGATCCTGTCGACTCTCTGTAATATGTTGAGGTCTGGTAGCCTCTTGTAGAATCCTGTCGACTCTCGCTATATGCTGTGGTAACCGAGGGTCAAACCTGTAGTAACCGAGAGGGACAGTCAGGGCGTGGAGAGTTTTCCAGTACCTCTCTGCACTTTGGAAGACCTTTAACAGTTTTCACAGAGTACAGGCAGTCGTGGTCGAGGCAGAGTGGAAAGCTTGGGAATGTTCACACACACAAAACGAAGAGACACAGCTGAAGTAGGAAAGTTCCATGAACAGATAGGAGTTGAACTAAGCAAGATGGAGTTAGAAGGGTTCTTACTGTTTACATGACGCTGATGTAGTCCTGGCTAAGACTGACAAGGGCTCACGCTGACGGTGGAAGGGGTGACTGCTGACTAACTATGGTCGGCTAAAACCGAGGTGTTTATATACCATTCCCGAGGAGGGGGGTTGGAGATGTCTGAGAATGTGAACTTTGAACGTCTGCACCCTTTGACCTTGATGGCAACGACTGCTGAATTCCTTTTCAGGGTTGTTGGATTTCTCTCTTGATTTTAGACGTTTTTTGAACTTATTAATCTTGCTTTAACTCAGCTCTTAATCTATTACATAGTTTTATTTATTTGTCTTCAATTTGTACAAAGTACATTACATATGGTGATGCAATGACACAGATTAATCATGCGTATAATTATTTATAGATGTGTTTCTATATACAACATGACAACCTTGTTATAAGTAATTATACAATATAGGGTTGTTGGTTTAAATTACCATATATATATGTATATATGGGACGAAAAGAGAAATTATTGTAATTTTCCAATCACGTATAAGTTCAAAGTAACGACCTATTATTAACGATTCAAAAGACTATTGGAAATATTAACGAATCACTCGTTAAAGCAGAGTGCCAATTGATTTATTGGTTATACAAGTTTAGAGAAAATCAAAAGAGAGATAGAATGACAGTTGTAATTAGTCAGCAGCTTGGCAGGCAGGAAAGTAGGGGTAAGTAGTGACGTCACGCTGGTATAGGTGGCGCCGCCTCAGTGTACATGTGCCGAAGGTCAACTTGGGATGAGACAGCGACTCTATAAATTTCACAATTTCTAACACTCCCTCTTGAAATTTATAACGTTCAAGTTTTCTAGGAGCCGCCTGAAGTGTTTCGGTCCCAAAGGTTTCGTCAGGAGGTCAGCCGTCTGCTGAAGAGTGCTGACATATCTTGTGATCAGCTCACCATCTTCCTGTTTAGTACGAATGTAGTGATATCGTACATCAATGTGCTTCGTTCTCTTATGGAACTCGGGATTCTGCACTAGCTTTATGGCTGCTTGATTATCCATGTTGAGTACTGTGGGTCTGTCCATCTTAATCCCGATATCCTTAAGAAGTCTGCGTAGCCAGACCATTTCTTTAGTAGCAGCACAGGCAGCAATATATTCACTTTCTGTTGTCGAGAGGGCAACTGTCGATTGCTTTTGGCTTGACCATGAAACAGCACCATGGTTTAACATGAAGATGTAACCTGTAGTACTTTTCCTTGAATCAATGTCCCTAGCATAATCGCTATCTGAGTAACCTGTTAACTCTTGATGGCTAGCGTACAATATTCCTAATTGTGGTGTTGCTTTCAAGTAGCGAAATACATTTTTAATTGCTGTCCAGTGTGTCTGTCCTGGGTTGTCAAGGTATTTACTTAATTGTGATGTCGCATAAGCTATGTCCGGTCTAGAAACAGTAGAGGCAAACATTAGTGAGCCTACGGCTTCTCTGTAAGGAAATTTTGGTGAATTTCCATTTTTATCTAAGTCTGGGCAATCAGCTTTAGTTAGGACTGTACTCGGGTCCATGGGTACTGCTGCGGGTTTGCAATCAATCATGTTGAATTTATCTAAAATCTTGTTTATGTATGAAGATTGGTGGATATAGATCTTCGATCTATCCTCTGATTGTTCAATCTGAAGTCCTACGAAATAATCTGCATCTCTAGACGTTATATTGAACTCGCGAGATAGTTCCTGGACGATAGAATCGATATCGTCTTTGTTCCGAGACATGAGAAGTCCATCATCGACGTAAAGGTAGTTACAAGAATCTGCTTTCTTTTTATATCGAGTTATCATCGGGTGGAATGCCGGCTGCGTGGGAAACCCTAGCGCTGTGGGTAATTCATCCTCGGTCGGTGCTGCCGGCGGATCAAGGTCAATGTCTATTGGGACGAAGTTTTCTCCCTCTAGTTCGTAATGTTGCAGTTTTGTCTCGTTAAAGGTAACATCTTTAGAGATAGAAATCTTTCTAGTAGAAGGGTTCCAGAGTCGAAAGTTAGTGCATGTTTTATCGTACCCTAAGAAAATCATCTTTTGTGATTTCTTATCCCATTTCCTTCTACGTTCTTTAGGTGTATGCAACCATGCTTCACAGCCGAAAATCTTTAGATTATACAAACTAACTTTTCTTCCGAAAAAGAGTTCATAGGGTGTGGTATTGGGAGCTTGTTTAGTGAATGTTCGGTTTAGAATGAAGGTTGCAGTATTGCAAGCTTCTGCCCAAAGTTCTTCGGGAAGATTTCGTGCGCACAGCATCGATCGAGCTGCTTCGACAATAGTTCTATTGTCTCGTTCTACGCGCCCTATCTGTTCGTGAACATATGGAGCTGACAATTCATGCACTATTCCCAACTTTCTGCAAGTATTTGTGAAATCTTTACTGGTATATTCTAGTGCATTATCGGTTCTAATCACTTTAATTTTATTGCCTGTTTGATTATAACTGAATCTAGCAAAGTTTTCAAATTTGTGTAAAATATCGGATTTGTGTCTAATGAAATCTATATGGCGAAAGCCACTGGAATAATCTTTGAATAAAATGAAATAAAGTGATCCTCCTATTGATTGTGTTGGCATAGGGCCGCAGATATCACTTAGAATGAACTCACCAGGATTGTACTCCTTTGTTTCAGACAAATGACTAGGTTTTCTGTGAGCTTTTCCTTCTTGGCAGCCTTGACAGAAGAAATCGTCTTCTTTTATGTCCTCGGGTTGCAAACCGTTGATCAATCCTTTCTTGGCCATTTCTCGAATAGTGGTGAGTGAGATGTGTGCTAGTCTTTCGTGCCACAGTTGGAGGTTGTTGATCTTTGCAGAAAATCCTTGTGAAGATGAAGTAACTCGGAACATCATCTTGTAGAGCCCATCTTGGCGTTGTCCAACTGCTTTCAGATCTTTTCTTGAGTAGATGCGCAGCTCATCCTTGTCGATGTCTACTCGGTATCCCTTTTCAGTGCACACTCCCAGGCTGAACAATTTTTTCTTGAGCTTCGAAGAGTAGAGCACATTCCTGATTGATGTTGCAATCCATTCTCCATTCACCATGGCAAGGATTTCAATGTCACCTGTACCTTCTGCAAGGACGGAAGTGTTGTCTCCAAGGTAAATTCTATGATCGTTGTGGATCGGAGTGAAGGACTTGAACCAATCACGTCGGAAGGTCATGCTGCAGCTAGCTCCGCTATCTGCCCACCATATGTCGCAATCATTCCACTTTAGGATGGTATCAGCGTTGAAACCTTTATGATCATAATCTCCTGCTTGGTTCTTCCGCTTCTCGTTTTTCTTCTGCTGGTCGGCAATCCGTTTCCGACATTCCCGTGACCAATGACCAATCTTGTGACAATAATGACATTCAGTCTTTTTCTTTAGTTCTGATATCTTTCCTGAATCAGTCTTCTCTATGTTGTCTTCTTTGATTCTTGGTTTAGTCTGTTGGTAGAATGCTGTACCTTGCGAGGAATCGGCCTGCTGGTTTCTATATTCTTCAATCAGAAGACGTGCTGATAAGTTCTCTAGAGTCTGCGTAATCGGCGCTTGAGACTCCCATGTTGGGATGAAATACCGCATGCTCGAAGGAAGAGAGTTTATTATCTTTGCCACTTTCTGGTCATCTGTAATCGTTCCTCCTGCATCCTGAATTCTTGCACTAAGATTTTCAATCTTGGCGATATAGCTGCTGACATCCTCTGATGACGACATTCGGGCGTCAAAAAATTGTTGCCACAACATGCCAATTGCGATCTCTGATCTCTGTTCGTGGATGGAAATGAGCCTTGTCCACATTTGAGCGGCAGTTTTACAGGACATCAAAGGTTCTAGAAATCTTAATTCAAGTGCCTGTGATATAAGCATTCGGGCTTTGATATCTTTGGCGTGCCATGCATCCTGTATAGCAGAGGTAGCGTCACTTACCTCTGGTTTGATTTCTTTGCCGTCCACGATATCCAAAAGTTGATTTTGCTCTAATAGTAGTCGGAACTGAAATTTCCAAAGGGAGAAGTTTTCGCCTTTGAACTGGCGGACTTGATTCTCAAGGTGCGTCATATTTAGCACGAGTTAGGCTTAGCAGTTTCACTTTAGGTTTGCTTCTTCAAATTTGGGGCGTAGTCAGGACCCATAACCTATTGGAAATATTAACGAATCACTCGTTAAAGCAGAGTGCCAATTGATTTATTGGTTATACAAGTTTAGAGAAAATCAAAAGCGAGATAGAATGACAGTTGTAATTAGTCAGCAGCTTGGCAGGCAGGAAAGTAGGGGTAAGTAGTGACGTCACGCTGGTATAGGTGGCGCCGCCTCAGTGTACATGTGCCGAAGGTCAACTTGGGATGAGACAGCGACTCTATAAATTTCACAATTTCTAACAAAGACAAAATCGTTTAAATAAATATTTATTTCTTTTAATTTATTATTTATTTATTATTATGTATATACAATGTGTTTTACCACACATTGTATATATGATAATATATATCCATGATATATATCCATGATATATATCCATGATAATCATGGTGAGTAGTAGTTAGCGAATGCTTTTATTGTAAAGGGGCCACATGTCTAGACATGTAGAAGGTAGTTCGAATTTTACACTTACAAGTGTAACAGAGATCCCATTTTGATATTACTTGCACTCACTGGTGGGGTTGGACTTCGGCAAGAATCGGGGGACATTGAAGCAATTTTTTTTTCTTCTTTAGAAAAATAGTACCCAATGCGGGAGTCAATATCTGATCGTGGCTGTCGAAAAAACGACGGTTTATATCAATAGTCCACCTACCCAATTCTTGTATAGACTATTTGTGTACAAGTGACCACAAAGAATATCTAACATGGATGTGCAAAGTTAGAATTCTTCTAACCAATCACGCGTTACTACTTTATGATCAATTGTAGAAAGATAGAGAGTCAACATCAACAATGTATTATATAACCTTACGTTGTCTTAATAACTCCGTCTTTGCCGGTCCCAAGCCCGGATGAAAAAGGAGGAGGAGGAGCAGTAACAAGCTCGCTGAAAAACCTGGATTCAGCTGGCCCGGCTGATAGTACCCTGTAAGGGCTTCTGTTCCAGGGATACAGGATGAGTCTGTACTCCATGTTAGGAGCGGCTGCACATGGCGTCTGTTCCTCATGTCAGAGGCGGCCATTTCTTTTGGAGCTAAGTCGGCCTGCCACTGAGTAGTGCTCCCAGTCTTAATGACAAATGCAGACGCATTCTACTTCACCCAGTCATGATGGTTGTCAAACAGACACCATCAAGGGTCACAACTTGATACCCTAATATGATTGAGTGGAGATAAGAAAGAAGAAGAAGACTTTGTTTTAATGCCGTTCTTTTTAAAGGTGTAAAGTTTTAACACACGAAGTTTGATCTTTGTCGATCTATCAAGTTTATATATATATATATGAAATAAAATACAAAACTATATATATATAGAATGTTTCTTTTAAAACAAATGAAATAAATTTCTACTCTCTTTACTGCGATGAAATATATTTGGAGGGTTCTTGGCTCATTAGTGGCGAACGATCCTAACGGTTTCAACAAATTAATCTAACAGACCGCTTTTTCAGAGCTCTAATACTGTATTGAACAATTTTGCTTATATATGCGACACTGGAAGGTGGAATCTTAGTATTGGTATTTAATCAAACTATGGACATAAGCTTTTAGGACAGTAGAATTACATATAAGGTATTTTTATGTTTAATTGAATATACATGTTGACTCTTGCCTTTACAAGGTTCCTAATCTACGTTTGTTTAATTTGTTTTACTTTTCATATGTGGATATATCCACACGTAATATATCATTTATTTAAAATAATCTCTCCAATTTGGGTTTCGAACCGTATCCTAGTTGCCCCCCAGAAACGTCAGTTTTAGAATACAAACCAGACATCAATGGCTATGTAATTAAGGGTATATATGTAAATATGCGTTCCGCTCCAGGTGGTTACAAATGGCGGGAGTTAGGTCACGTCTCGCCTCAAGGAATACTTTCACTTTTTCATATTCAATTGTTCCCTTGGGGGAACATCTTGGAATGTCTGGGGAGTCATTTAGAGGCTGGTCGTCTTGCCTCATACATCTTCTGGCGGCCGGTCTCTCTGTGAATTTACAAGTTATCATCATACTTTCTGGTTTTTTACGTCTGTGAACTCTATTGACTGGGGTCAATACATTTAAACCGTAGCTGTTCTCTGAATATTTCTATAATTACCTTAAACGTCATATTTACATATATCGGATTTTTATTTATCATATTGTTTACATATTTTTATTTTTTTATTTTTCGTGATATATTGTTTGAATATATACTTTTAGATTAAGTTAGGATTTAGATTGTGAATTTTCAGAACTATTCTTTATACAAAAACTCAGTAGTGAGTATGTATTGTGTGAAGCCAGTATCTCTCTCTCCATCCTAAACTTAAAGTAAATTTTCTTATTCTATATGGGAGTTGTTGTTTGGTGAAAATGTTTATCGAAAAACCTAAATTTGACGCCTATTTTTGTCCATGAGTGTAATTATTATGTACATTTAACACACTAATCACTAATATACGGTAGTAGGTACATCACTTTTTAATATATAGATTTAACTTTGCCACTTATTAATATGAAAAAAATTAGTACATCAATTATAATATTTAAAAGTAAAATCAATACCGATAAAGAAACACATGGTCGATATTTTTGTATAAAACAATAATTAAGAAACACACAGTGTTTCATATATATATATATATGAAAAAATGAAAGAAAAATAAAATATAAAAAGATCAGGTGTTGAAATCAAAAATAAAAATGGCATATCCTGACCAGGAGCACATGTGGTTTACAGAAGGCAGAACGCCATCTGGTGGAACAGAAATCAACTAATCATTGATTTAGCCTGTTCCCTGATATTTTGCCAACCCAATTTCTTGATAAATCAAGAAGCCTCTGGGACCAAAAAATATTTGTAGCCACGCTGACGAGCGCCAAAAAGCGCGAAACGCGTAGGTGGATGGCTTTTCTTGATTTATCAAGAAATTGGGTTGGCCAAATATCAGGGAACAGGCTAAATCAATGATTAGTTGATTTCTGTTCCACCAGATGGCGTTCTGCCTTCTGTAAAGCACATGTGCTCCTGGTCAGGATATGCCATTTTCATTTTTGATATATATATTTATATGCTTGAAAATAGAGCAATCCATATATTACAATATTTAAAAATGCCTATTTTGGATCATAAAGTTTTTATTTCCGATATTTCGTGAGGCAACTCGCCAAACTTCCTCTGGGAACAAAATGGCTTTAGAGAAGCTCGTGTATCATTTCGCGAGTATATACAACCGCTATAAAATTTAAATATCTAGAATCTACAATATGCATGCCTCTATGAATATAATAATTAATAATAATATAATATGTAAAACATTAATATATAGAGTATCAAGTAAATATATACATTTAAAATAAACGAATTGAAAATCAGCAATTTGCCATATATATACATATATACGTGTATAGTAGTGGGCTATGTGGTTTTAAATTGTAAGTATAGTTGAGGAATGTCTATTTTTCGGTTGATACTGTTTTTATCTTCTATTGAGCTCCAGCTTTCTAGAAAAAGTCTTGAATGTTTATCCTTGATATTTTGATATATTATTTCTGTTGAGTCGAAATTTGGTATGTGGTCCTGTTTCAGTGCGTGGTCTACTAAAAGGGAAAGAGGGCTATAGTTTTTAAGGGCTGTCCGGTGTTGATTGGTTCTTTCTTCCAGAGTTTTTCCTGTCTCTCCTATGTATGTAGCTGGGCAAGATCGGCACGGGATTCTGTAGATGAGGTTGGATTTTTGACTGTTGTTTGTGTTATGTTTGGTATCGGGATGGCGGAGAAGTGTTTTCAAGTTGGATGGTGTCTGGTATATGGTCTTGATGTTATATTTCTTGAGGGTTCTGCTGATTCTTTCAATGCCGTAGCTGTACGGAAGTGTGCAGTATAATTTATGAGATTGGCTATTGGAAGGAGGGATGAATGTTGATCTGTGGAATTGTCTTTTGATAAATTCTGTGGGATAACTATTGCTTTGTAATTCATTCATTAGTATTGTTCTTTCTTGTTGTGACTTTTCTAGATTATTGGAGCAATGAGTAGATATTCTTTTTGAGAGGGTTTTTATAACAGATATTTTATGGTTAATAGGACCGAATGAGCTGAAATTTAAGTAACCACCTGTGTGAGTTTTCTTACGGTAAATGCCTGTTTCTATTTTAGAGCTGTTTCTGGTGAGAATTATATCTAAGAATGATAAAGAGTTTTTTTCTTCTATTTCATGTGTAAATGTGAGAAATGGTTTTATATTGTTCAAGAAATTCAGAATGATTGTTGTATTGTTGTTTTCGGTTATGCAAAGAATATCGTCAATATATCTCTTCCAGAATGTTATTTTTAGCTGCTTATTGTCTATTATTGATTGGTCAATATTATTCATGAAAATGTTTGCCAGAGCTGAAGATATTGGGTTGCCCATCGGGAGGCCTTTGATCTGTTTGAAGTATTGATTCTTGTAGTTAAAGTAGCTGAATGATAGGCACAGTTTGAGTAAGTCTATGAGGGCTTCCTTTGGTATAGACAATGGTAGGTTGGGGTGGGCATTCAAGAATTCTGAAATTTCTGCAATAGCTTCATCATGTGGGATTGAGGTATACAGTGATTCAACATCAAAGGAGACCAGGCGACTGTTCTCCGTTATTTGAGTTCTTGAAATTATTTCTATTGCTGCTGTGGAGTTGGGAATAGTATGAGGTAATTCTTTCTGAAAAGGTGAAATTATCGAGGAAAGGTATTTCGACAAGGGGTATATGGGGGTGCCGGCGTAGGATACAATACAAAATCAAGCAGCTACTTGAAGAACAAAATGTATATGAACTGTTACCTAATAACCCCCTAGCGAACATAATCAAAGAGTTCAATAGACAATTGAACAAAATAAAACGTAATTATAAATTGGATAGCAAAACATTCGACAAACTAAAAGCAGCAAACACTAACTTGCCTATATTTTATGGCCTACCAAAGGTACACAAGCAAAACAGCCCTCTACGCCCCATTGTATCCTACGCCGGCACCCCCATATACCCCTTGTCGAAATACCTTTCCTCGATAATTTCACCTTTTCAGAAAGAATTACCTCATACTATTCCCAACTCCACAGCAGCAATAGAAATAATTTCAAGAACTCAAATAACGGAGAACAGTCGCCTGGTCTCCTTTGATGTTGAATCACTGTATACCTCAATCCCACATGATGAAGCTATTGCAGAAATTTCAGAATTCTTGAATGCCCACCCCAACCTACCATTGTCTATACCAAAGGAAGCCCTCATAGACTTACTCAAACTGTGCCTATCATTCAGCTACTTTAACTACAAGAATCAATACTTCAAACAGATCAAAGGCCTCCCGATGGGCAACCCAATATCTTCAGCTCTGGCAAACATTTTCATGAATAATATTGACCAATCAATAATAGACAATAAGCAGCTAAAAATAACATTCTGGAAGAGATATATTGACGATATTCTTTGCATAACCGAAAACAACAATACAACAATCATTCTGAATTTCTTGAACAATATAAAACCATTTCTCACATTTACACATGAAATAGAAGAAAAAAACTCTTTATCATTCTTAGATATAATTCTCACCAGAAACAGCTCTAAAATAGAAACAGGCATTTACCGTAAGAAAACTCACACAGGTGGTTACTTAAATTTCAGCTCATTCGGTCCTATTAACCATAAAATATCTGTTATAAAAACCCTCTCAAAAAGAATATCTACTCATTGCTCCAATAATCTAGAAAAGTCACAACAAGAAAGAACAATACTAATGAATGAATTACAAAGCAATAGTTATCCCACAGAATTTATCAAAAGACAATTCCACAGATCAACATTCATCCCTCCTTCCAATAGCCAATCTCATAAATTATACTGCACACTTCCGTACAGCTACGGCATTGAAAGAATCAGCAGAACCCTCAAGAAATATAACATCAAGACCATATACCAGACACCATCCAACTTGAAAACACTTCTCCGCCATCCCGATACCAAACATAACACAAACAACAGTCAAAAATCCAACCTCATCTACAGAATCCCGTGCCGATCTTGCCCAGCTACATACATAGGAGAGACAGGAAAAACTCTGGAAGAAAGAACCAATCAACACCGGACAGCCCTTAAAAACTATAGCCCTCTTTCCCTTTTAGTAGACCACGCACTGAAACAGGACCACATACCAAATTTCGACTCAACAGAAATAATATATCAAAATATCAAGGATAAACATTCAAGACTTTTTCTAGAAAGCTGGAGCTCAATAGAAGATAAAAACAGTATCAACCGAAAAATAGACATTCCTCAACTATACTTACAATTTAAAACCACATAGCCCACTACTATACACGTATATATGTATATATATGGCAAATTGCTGATTTTCAATTCGTTTATTTTAAATGTATATATTTACTTGATACTCTATATATTAATGTTTTACATATTATATTATTATTAATTATTATATTCATAGAGGCATGCATATTGTAGATTCTAGATATTTAAATTTTATAGCGGTTGTATATACTCGCGAAATGATACACGAGCTTCTCTAAAGCCATTTTGTTCCCAGAGGAAGTTTGGCGAGTTGCCTCACGAAATATCGGAAATAAAAACTTTATGATCCAAAATAGGCATTTTTAAATATATTTATATATATATATCGTTAACCGGGTAGTTGGCGATCTAAGGATACGCTCCAGGAGCCTGGGTTACCTTTATGTTACTACTACTATATCCTATTAATCTGTGAATAAATATATATCATCATCATAAACAAGAACAATAAAGAAGTAGAATGTAAACAACATGATGTAAAAAGATCCGTATAAAGTTTAATAAACAATTTATACAATTCTCATTCTTAATTATAAAAATATAAACACCAAACAATCATGAATATCTGTATATAAAGCAATAATTAAGAAACACACACACTAAAAATATTAATGGCTTAAATCAAACATTTTATCACTTATCAATTGAAAATATTCTGTTGAAACCTTTTAACATATAAAATCAAAATTGATAATGAAGCTTTTGGTCAAAAATGAATATTTGTATATAAAACAATAAATAATAAACTAAAAATATTAATGATTCAAATCATTTACACCACATAATTAAATACGTCAATTTTCAGATTTTAAACACTTTATTTTTCAAAAGGAGATAAAGTTAAAAATGAGTATTGATTTCGATTTAATTGAACATTAATTAACAAATTTATTAAGTAATTTTGTTAGTTTATTGTGGTAACATATCCTTAACTATCCCATTTGTTAGACCAGAAGTCTGAGTGTTCATGGTTGGCTTGAATTTTATTGGAAACCATAAAACATGGCGGCGCAGTGAAGCCAAAAGATACTTGGGTAATCCTATTTTAAAAGATTCGGCTGCTTTCGTATTGTTATTCAAATCAGTTTCCGAAAAAAAAGAGGAAATTTTATGGCTTCCAACTTTGAAATGTTTAAATAATGCAAGCACATAAAATTGCAATTAGTAATAGATTGCCTGATTGTAAATAAAGAGAAGGATGTAAAATATAGTCAAATATTTTTATTTATTAAATTCTTTTATTACTTTTGGTTGAATAATGTGTGCGGCGCCTGTTTTATTATTTTTTGTGTTTAGCATTTAAAATGAAAGATATTGAGAAATTTTTAGAATTTTAATTTGAATATATAAATCATAGGTGAATAAAAGTATAATTTCATTCTCTCTTCAATTATTTTCTTAAAATATAATTCGGGGTCGATTTTCTAAATTTAATACTAAATCATATGTATGGACGACTTGGTACAATCAACTAGAAAACGTACATTCAATGAGATAAAGCGGATGGCGGTAGATATGGAGAGATCATGTGGCCCACCCTCAGTAGAGGAAGGTACTGAAGGAGGGAGATATGGAGAGACCATGTGGCCCACCCTCATTAGAGGAAGGCACTGAAGGAGGGAGATATGGAGAGACCATGTGGCTCACCCTCAGTAGAGGAAGGTATTGAAGGAGGGAGATATGGAGAGACCATGTGGCCCACCCTCAGTAGAAGAAGGTATTGAAGGAGGGAGATATGGAGAGACCATGTGGCCCACCCTCAGTAGAAGAAGGCATTGAAGGAGGGAGATATGGAGAGACCATGTGGCCCACCCTCAGTAGAGGAAGACATTGAAGGAGGGAGATATGGAGAGACCATGTGGCCCAGCCTCAGTAGAGGAAGACATTGAAGGAGGGAGATATGGAGAGACCATGTGGCTCACCCTCGGTAGAGGAAGGCACTGAAGGAGGGAGATATGGAGAGACCATGTGGCCCACCCTCAGTAGAGGAAGGCGCTGAAGGAGGGAGATATGGAGAGACCATGTGGCTCACCCTCAGTAGAGGAAGGCACTGAAGGAGGGAGATATGGAGAGACCGTGTGGCCCACCCTCAGTAGAAGAAGGCATTGAAGGAGGGAGATATGGAGAGACCATGTGGCCCAGCCTCAGTAGAGGAAGGCACTGAAGGAGGGAGATATGGAGAGACCATGTGGCCCACCCTCAGTAGAGGAAGGCACTGAAGGAGGGAGATATAGAGAGACCATGTGGCCCACCCTCAGTAGAGGAAGGCACTGAAGGAGGGAGATATAGAGAGACCATGTGGCCCACCCTCAGTAGAGGAAGGTACTGAAGGAGGGAGATATGGAGAGACCATGTGGCCCACCCTCATTAGAGGAAGGCACTGAAGGAGAGAGATATGGAGAGACCATGTGGCCCACCCACGGTAGAGGAAGGCACTGAAGGAGGGAGATATGGAGAGACCATGTAGCCCACCCTCGGTAGAGGAAGGCACTGAAGGAGGGAGATATGGAGAGACCATGTGGCCCAGCCTCAGTAGAGGAAGGCATTGAAGGAGGGAGATACGGAGAGACCATGTGGCCCAGCCTCAGTAGAGGAAGGCACTGAAGGAGGGAGATATGGAGAGACCATGTGGCCCACCCTCAGTAGAGGAAGGCACTGAAGGAGGGAGATATAGAGAGACCATGTGGCCCACCCTCAGTAGAGGAAGGCACTGAAGGAGGGAGATATAGAGAGACCATGTGGCCCACCCTCAGTAGAGGAAGGCACTGAAGGAGGGAGATATGGAGAGACCATGTGGCCCACCCTCAGTAGAGGAAGACACTGAAGGAGGGAGATATGGAGAGACCATGTGATTCACCCTAAGTAGAGGAAGGCACTGAAGGAGGGAGATATGGAAAGACCATGTGGCCCACCCTCAGTAGAGGAAGTCACTGAAGGAGGGAGATATCGAGAGACCATGTGGCCCACCCTCAGTAGAGGAAGGCACTGAAGGAGGGAGATATGGAGAGACCATGTGGCCCAGCCTCAGTAGAGGAAGGCATTGAAGGAGGGAGATATGGAGAGACCATGTGGCCCACCCTCAGTAGAGGAAGGCACTGAAGGAGGGAGATATGGAGAGACCATGTGGCTCACCCTCAGTAGAGGAAGGCACTGAAGGAGGGAGATATGGAGAGACCATGTGGCCCACCCTCAGTAGAGGAAGGAACTGAAGGAGGGAGATATAGAGAGACCATGTGGCCCACCCTCAGTAGAGGAAGGCACTGAAGGAGGGAGATATGGAGAGACCATGTTGCCCTCATATTTTTAAGACATTGAGCAATCCATAGGAATATATTCTCCAAAATTCTTATATTTAGATTCAAAAAAAAACTTATTTCGCGTGGCTATCTTCATCAGGGGCTCTTTTAATACTGAAAGAGTTCTGATGGTATCGCGAGACTAATCCAAACACTCTCAGAATGAAGAAAGACTCTGATGAAGATAGACGACGTAATGTCTTCCGAAATGTGCTATTTCATATTTTGATCCAAAGGAAAATTTTATGTGATAAATCTATATCTATTGTACAACATATTAGCAAGGAACTGAGGAAGAGTCGACGCTCGAAAGCTCGCCAAGTTTATAATAAATAAAATTATCACCATATAATTCGTAATTTTATTCTACATTTATAACGTGTTTTGAAAACATATTTACATTAAGAATATAACATAAGGTTTTGTGTGTTCAGGAGGAGGTTATTCAAAACCAAAAGAGGTACCTCTCCCTTTAAAAATGCATTGAAACTCTGCATTTTGTTTGCCACCCCAATATAGAACGTAATCATAGTGGTAAGAAAATGCATTGCTTTAATTCCTTTTTAAAAGGAGAGGTGCCTTTTTTAATACATATATACAGTCACAAATATATTTTTGTTGTTTTTTTTTTATATTTAACAAATAAAATTTTGATATAAGGGTGAGATAAAGAGCGATATATCTTAACATTGAATCATGAAGAGCATAAAACAAAAAAGGGACTCAAAAATAAAAACAATTTCAAACTTTTAAAAAAGAATATCCAATAATTGATTACTCAGCTTTTAAAAAAGATTTTACTATCGTAATAGTAGCAATATATTATAAGCCAAAATAAAGTTTCGAGTAATAAAGTCGAAAAAGAATAGGTTAGAATATGGTCAAAAGAAACCAAAAAATATTCATAGAAGCTGAACCATTTTCCTTCTGTGACCAACCATTAAGGAAACGGGGCCATTCCACTAATGGGGAATTCTTCCAAATTATAGATAATTATAAATCTGGATTTTTTTTTTCATTTACTCACATTTTTACACACGTTTCTCTCTTTAATTATCTAATTAAGAAATTATATATAACCACAAACTCTATCTTTCTTCTACAAAAGGTTTAACAATATTTAGAAATATATTGTGTTATACATAGTTCAAAATATATTAATTTAAGATTAATTCAATATATGATCAATCTATAAAAAACGTAACTTTGTTTTATATTTTTAAATATATCGATTTTAAAAAATTCGGCATGAGGGAAATTTTCGAACTATGAAGTTACTTTTTTTAATTATCTCTGGTACAGGCCATGATAATCATAGTGGGTAGAAGTTGGCGATTGTTTTTACTGTAAATGCACCATATGTCTATTCATATGAAAAGCAGTTTGACTTTTGCACTTACAAATGTGCCAGATCCCCGTTTCGTTACTTGCACTTGCTGGTGGGGTTGAACTTTTGCAAGAATCGGGGGCCATTGAAGCAATTTTAAATAAGAAAAAAAGTGCCCAATGTTGGGATTCGATGCCGGGTCGTAGCGATCGTAAACCAACGGTTTAGACCACTCGAACAACTAATGAAGTTACTTGAAGCAGTGGAGTGGGGGGTTCCTTTATAACCAGACCAGTAATAAGACGTCTAGTTTTATATTTAGAATTCGGGATATTTACATTTTCCTCTGGCCTTTTTATATTTTAAATTTATTTTGAGTGGCGCAGACAAATTTTCTTAAATGAATATTCAATTACTTTCACAAATTATGTAACTTTCACATAAACGCAGCGGATAAATAAAAAATTGCAAAAAATGTCAAGGAGAAGATTGATGGAAACCATGGGAAGGGCATGAAGGCCATAGACAAAGAAACGGAAGATGGCTCTATGACAATTGTCAGAACTATCCATGAGGACCTTGGTCTCAAGTCTTATGCCCTTCAGAAACTCAAGATGCTGACTGGGAATATGAAGGATAACAGAGAAGGAAAGGCTGCTGCTCTCCTCAACAAACTGAAACACGGCTTGGTGTCATGCTGAGGTTTTTCTCTGTTGTAAATAACTTTGACGTGGACCAAAAGGTAAATCCCAGGAATGATCGCTGGATCTGTAAAGACACCTCAGATGTATCTGTCGTGATTCACACGAAATTCCCTGCCTCTGTGATGGTCCTTGGCGTTATCAACAGTGAAGGTGATGTCATGTCTCCTCATTTCTTTGTGAAGGGCCTTAGGATGAACGCTCACCCCTACATCAATGTCCTGGAGACCGTTGTGAAACCTTGGATAGACATGGTGGCCACAGGAAGGAAGGATGTCTTCCAACAGCTCCAGCCCACAAGACAGCAAAGACACAATCGTGGCTGACACTTAACGTCCCCAGTCACTGGAGTCCTGATACCTGGCCCCCTAACTCTCCAGACTGCACTACAAACCCATCGACTACTATGTATTGTAGAGAGAGATGTCAACAAAGCTCCCCACAACACCATCCAGTCTGTCAAGAAAGCGGTTCACACAGTGATGGCCCACTACATTGAATAAATCAAAACTATATCCTTTTATCTACTACTGTGTCAAATTTAATTTCAATTTTTTGAAATTTTACTTGCACTAAATTTCAGTTGAAATATATTCTATTATGGTTATTCCTAATTTATCTGATACATCCCGTGTATATATATATATATATTGAAAATGTTCTATAAGTAATTTTATTTATAATAAACAGGTATTAAAAAATATAGTTAAATTTATATTTAATATATATGTAATTCAAAATGTATACAAAATTTAATTATAATGAAGATTTAAAAATTATCTATATGCAAATTTTAATAAAATTCCAAGCCTCAATAGAAAAATAGAACTACCCCCGCAGTACATAGCTTTTTGTAATAGCATGGACCCCGCATAGGGAAGTTTAACCTCAAGTGTTTTCCCGAATTATGTATATATTTTATTTGTTTTAAACTTATTTTAAACTGAATTTCTCGCTCGCTCTCTGGGTGTGTTGATGCGTGCTTGTTCGTGGCAATTTCGCTTTAATTTTAATTTTCAAATCTTACTTAGGTGGATGTATTTACCTCTCCACATATATATATATATATATATTTTTTTTTTTTGGATTACCTGATGAAAAGCATTTTGCTTGAAAGTTTGTAATTTTAATAAAAAGAAACTCACCACGCTATATTTTCGTTTTCTCTTTAACTTTTAAAACGTGGCTAAAGTATGCAAATTTTCTATTAAAAATCGATTCATATTTATATATTAAAATTAGCAAACTGTCAATTACCGTGAAAAATTAATTTAATTGTTCGTCAAACGATGGCGTCGAGCAAACTGTTTCAATAATTAATTAAAACTTCGCGAAAGTTAATATTTTCGAAAAACAATATGTAACAATGATTTAATTTGCACATGAATTTTAATAAATATATTGGATATATATATATAGACATGTGATGAAGAATATACAATTCAAAGGTTAAGCATATATAGCAAATGTAGTTTGATTATAAATGGTTTATTTGCAAATGATTCTTAAAATAATATAATTATTTCGTTTAAAATAGTTATTAATATGAAACAATTGCAATTTATTGAATCGGCGTAATTAATACGTAAATATTCAATTAGAAGTAATTAGTATGGTGGAGATTTATAAACATAATTAATTAAGATGTGAAAATCCTCCCCAATGACTTTTCCCGCCAAAATTATTTTCCAGCAGAAGAAAAATTTCAAGCCATTAAATAGACAGGCTCCTTTTTATTTTTTGTGTCTTTTTAAAAATTTTTACTTGGTTTCTAGTTACACTACGTTAAAATTATATTTTATAAAAACTTTTAAAAGTGTAATTAACGTTTTTAGTTAACTATTTCTTTTTTGTTCTATTTTATTTAATAATATTTTAATAAAGAAATAATGAAAAGAAATGCCTTTCTAAATTATATATTTAAAAAAAAAATTATATTACATGAAGAAATTCTTTTTAAAATATTGTTTCAATGAACATTTTTTAAAACTTTATAAATAATGTGGAAACACCATAAAGAATTTGTGGCAGAAGTTATTTTTTTCTTTATAATTCTTCTCTATTATTTTTTTTTTACATATTTTGCATACATCATGCATGGAACATATTTAAATAATATTAGATGTATGAATGCAGTTTCATAGCGCTATAGTAGATCAAACTGGCGAAACCGCTGGGATGGTTCAACACCGATGAGTCAGGCCCTCCTAATATTTTACATCGCAGTAAGGATAGTAATAAACCTTTTATTTGTGTAAACGTAAAAAGTATCATTTCTTTATTATTTTATATTGAGCTTATAGATAGATACACAGGAGACTATCGTTCTAATGAATCACCCAGAGAGAAGTATGTACGGGGGAAAAAAGATCTAAAATTAGATAAGCCAAGATAAGACGACGAGGGTAGGTAAATCTCAAGAGATGAGGAATAACTTAGTCGCTGGAGGGATACAAGGGAGGCAATCAGGAACTCTGGACTCGAGGGTATCTGATTGAAAGCTACCCGGGGTCGAGATTTTATTACATTAACGCCCGTCGGACGTGACCGCAATACTGCCAGATGTAATTCCGGTAGAAAATAATGGGAGAGGATCACAGAAGCTACCTGCTTTATCATCATCACCTTAGAGTAGAGGGTGGGGATTAACGCCCTCCTCTGTCTGTGAAATTATATATTTTATTCTTCATCAATGGATTGACCCTGAGTCCCATTGAATATTCTCTCATTGTGTATAATTTATCTTTAAAATACGGTAATAACGCGTCATCTATTGTCTTGTGTTTGATGCATACCTAACTGGCCTTATATCAATTGTTTGCGGAAGGGCAGTGCTCGCTGTAAATTTTTACATGTAATTCTACTGTCCTCAAAGCTTATGTGTATAGTTTGATTAAATATATAGACGTTCGTCCTACAGTGTCGAATATATATAAGCAGAATCGTCTAATACAATAGTAGCGCTGTAGTAAAAAGCGGTATCCTAGATTAAACTGGCAAAACCGCTGGGAGGGTTCATCACTGATGACCCAGGCTCTTTCTTCGCAGTAAGAACAGTAGAAATTGTTTCATTTAAATAAGATTTAAAAAAGGGTGTTTATTGGCTTTATTTAGTGAATAATTCAATTTGATATAGTGGCTCCCTCTATTGGTGCTGCCAGTTCCACGCGGTATGTATTTCCAGATGTGGCCGCTCTTATGCCTCCTTTAGATTTCCATTCATTCTATGCCAAAGGACAAATGTTGCTACCTTGCCCACACCATTAAGTTTTCCATATAGCCAAGGGAACATGTTGCTACCTTGTTTATGCGATTGAGTTTTCCATATAGCCAAGGGAACATGTTGCTACCTTGTTTACGCGATAGAGTTTTCCATATAGCCAAGGGAACATGTTGCTACCTTGTTTACGCGATAGAGTTTTCCATATAGCCAAGGGAACATGTTGCTACCTTGTTTACGCGATTGAGTTTTCCATATAGCCAAGGGAACATGTTGCTACCTTGTTTACGCGATAGATTTTTCCGTATAGCCAAGGGAACATGTTGCTACCTTGTTTACGCGATAGATTTTTCCGTATAGCCAAGGGGAAATGTCGCTACCTTGTTTATGCGATTGAGTTTTCCATATAGCCAAGGGAACATGTTGCTACCTTGTTTACGCGATAGAGTTTTCCGTATAGCCAAGGGGAAATGTCGCTACCTTGTTTATGCGATTGAGTTTTCCATATAGCCAAGGGAACATGTTGCTACCTTGTTTACGCGATAGAGTTTTCCGTATAGCCAAGGGGAAATGTCGCTACCTTGTTTATGCGATTGAGTTTTCCATATAGCCAAGGGGAAATGTCGCTACCTTGTTTATGCGATTGAGTTTTCCATATAGCCAAGGGAACATGTCGCTACCTTGTTTACGCGATTGGGTTTTCCATATAGCCAAGGGAACATGTTGCTACCTTGTTTACGCGATAGAGTTTTCCGTATAGCCAAGGGGAAATGTCGCTACCTTGTTTACGCGATTGAGTTTTCCATATAGCCAAGGGGAAATGTCGCTACCTTGTTTATGCGATTGAGTTTTCCATATAGCCAAGGGAACATGTTGCTACCTTGTTTATGCGATTGAGTTTTCCATATAGCCAAGGGGAAATGTCGCTACCTTGTTTATGCGATTGAGTTTTCCATATAGCCAAGGGGAAATGCCACTACCTTGTTTATGCGATTGAGTTTTCCATATAGCCAAGGGGAAATGTCGCTACCTTGTTTATGCGATTGAGTTTTCCATATAGCCAAGGGGAAATGTCGCTACCTTGTTTATGCGATTGAGTTTTCCATATAGCCAAGGGGAAATGTCGCTACCTTGTTTATGCGATTGAGTTTTCCATATAGCCAAGGGGAAATGTCGCTACCTTGTTTATGCGATTGGGTTTTCCATATAGCCAAGAGGCAAAAGTTGCTATCTTGTCCCGGCCATTAAGTTTACCATATGGGCAAGGAACAAATGTTGCTATCTTGTCCACGCCATTACATATTTTATGATGCTTAAATCATGGGCTAGATTTTTCAACCCTCTCTCCTCTCATTTAGATTCCGTGTGACCTGTACCAAGAGCAGATGATGCATCCATGGCGCCGTTCGCTTAGTCTTGAATGCGGCTTAGGGCTAGGTATCGCGGCCTTTACGCCGCCAATAAATTCCCATTCGGTCTATGACAAATATGGCAACACCTAGCGCCACCTATCAAGTTTCCATGTGACATTTGAGAAGAGACAGATTCTGCAGCCATTTCAACAGCATTAAGATTTCCATTCAAACTATTTCAAAGACCATATGTTGCCGCTTTTTGTTTAGTTTTCCATCCGACTTATAAATTGGCCCCGATTTTGGAGTCCCTGGCGATACCATTGGATTTCCATGCTGCCTATGACAAAGGTAAGATATTGCAACCTTGGCTCCGCCAATTATGTTCCATTCGGCCTATGCCAAAGGCCAGATATTGGATGAAGCAGCTCGTAAGTTTACTGAATGACCAAACCCAATTTTACAGTAATGATGATGAATCAATATTTTCAATCCGAATAGTGGCTTCATATTTTGTTCATCATATTTTCCATTTGTAGAATTCCACACAAGAATGATTGTTTTTAAATATCAAAGCATAAAATTGTTTCAATATGCAAATACATGAAATTGAGCATTTTTCACAATTCAATATTTCGAACTAGATCCATGTATTTGATTCAAATTTCGTTTTAGACTTCAAATAGATTTTGGGTGTTGCTTTAATAGATTAGAACTCAGACCCGTATTGCGATCAATCAAGGGGTTCTTTTTTAGAATTAATCTTTATCGTTAGAAATTTTTTAAAAGATGACTAGAAGACACGCCAAATTTGTTGCGTTTCTCCAGCAAGACTGATGGTCATTTTTCTTGTTGATACTTTTCTTCTCCTTCTCCTGGAATGTCTTAATAAAAAAGGCTTCTGTTGATTATGATAATGATGCTATACCATCCATGGTAGTATTTGTTTCTTGGGAGATAAGAAACACACCCGTGATCATTACATCGGCGGGGCGATATGAAGGTAGGGGGATAAGAGATGCATATCCTGAAGGTTTTGCTTCCATGTTGCTTGGATGACACAACTTCTGTCAAATCGTTGCAAATGCAATAGAGGTAGAAATTACAATAAAAGGAATCGCATGATATCATTGTTAAG
>CP092863.1:140694471-140731102 GCA_030710605.1 Cordylochernes scorpioides
AAGACTTTCTATATAAAAAAAAACATTAAGAAACCTTTTTTTAAGACAATCGACGATAACTTTTAAGTAATATTTAAATATTCTTTTTTTTAAATATATAAATAAATATAGATGAACCTTTTTCAATATTAAAATAATCTCTTTATGAATTAACAATGAAATATTTATCAAATTTATTTTCCCGCGCTTTCTAAATTGCTTTCGTCTGGAGTGAAATTAAAACCTCTTTGTTTTAAAATAATCGTCTGCTTTAAAAAGAAATAAATACTAATTTCCAAGATATTTGGAGTTCATTAGACGATGAGATTAGGCGAAAATAAATTTATTTTGCGTCAAGAAGCTTTTATTTTCATTTATATATATTTATTATAACAATAAGGATATTATTTATCAAGAAGCGTTTTTTTTTCCGCTCATATTTTAATTTCTTGTTATTAATTTTGATTGAGATATATTCATCTGTGAAATAATTTTTGCTTGAATTAATTATATTTTAAAATGTTTGAGGTATAGCTTTTTTTTAATTCCGTTTTAATATGGTTTTTTCACGCAAAATAAACGTATTATTATTTATACATATTTAAAATATACGTTTTCTCACTGATACTTGTTATTTTTTACTTTAATTTTTTAAAGATGAAATAGTAATTTGAATAGATTTAAAATAGAGAGATCTATATATACGAGTATATATATATATTTTTAATAGCTATATTTTAAAAACTTGATATATACATAGTGTAGGAAGGAGTCAATTTAATAGTTTTGAGTTCGGAATATACTAATTTGTCAATTAATAGATTAATATGTATAATCCCTTTAAAATGAAAATAAAAGACGTAGCCGTTTCTGTGGCGTAATTGGCAGCAGACATTCCCGCGGATGCATATTACAAAAAAAAGGTCTTCAAAATGTTTTGAAGCCCTTCAAAATCCTATCCTTACCTATATCAAAATATTTTGAAAATTATATCAAAATATAATCAAATTTTAAAAATAAATAAAGACATACAGTGGTACCTCGACATACGAGCGCCCCAACATACGAGTTTTTCGAGATACGAGCCGACGAGCAAGTGATTTTTTGCTTTTAGTTACGAGCGAAATTCGAGATACGAGTTCGGTTCGGTAGTAACACGCAGTCGCGCCATCACGATCAGTTAGCAGCGTGCTTCCGCTATGATAAGTTGTGTTTTGTGTTCGCGTTTTGTGTTGCGTTTACATTTACAGTTTTAGTTCATTTATTTTTATAACCATGGAACGGAAGAAAGTTTGTAAAAAGTCAAGTGCTAAGAAAAAGATGATGAGTATTGAATTAAAACGTGGAATTATAGAAAAACATGAGCAAGGTGTTCGAGTTGTTGACTTGTCGAGGCAGTGTGGCCGTAGTACGTCCATGATATGTTCTGTGCTTAAACGGAAGGAGTCGATAAAGAGTGTAACGCCGGCTAAGGGCCTTACGATGGTTACATTGGCTTTGAGGAGTCAGAGGAGGAGGTTATTTCTACAAGTGAGATAAAGGAGATCTTAGGAATGTGGGAGAGAGTTTCACAGTTCGTGGGAAAAAACACCCAGAAAAGTTGCAACAGGTCGTGCATCTGACCTTTTTAATGACACTTGCCTAACTCATTTCCGGAACATTCTGAGAGGGAGGAAGAAACAAACCTCCTTGGACATGTTTTTTTCTCTTTTTTCTCTTAGAGAAAAAGGCAAAGACCAGTGAGGATATCTAATTTATTTCTTTACATTCTCTTTTTATTTTTGTGCAATAAATATTTGATATTTATAAATACGTTTTTATTATTTAAAACCACGTAACAAAAATAACTGGGGTGACATTTTGGAGGTTGGAACGGATTAACGGTAGTTCAATTGTTTTGTATGGGGAAATTTGCTTCGAGATACGAGTAATTCAAGATACGAGAAAGGTTGCGGAACGAATTAAACTCGTATGTCGAGGTACCACTGTATTCACTGCTCACATGAGCAGATGGCAGAGCGCCATCTAGTGGAACAAAAATCAACTAAACGTTAATTTAACTTGTTCCGTGATATTTGGCCAACCCATTTACTTGATAAATCAAGAAAAGCCAACCACGTACGCGTTTCGGGCTGTTGGTCCTCGTCAGCGGGGTGCATTTTTTTGACATAATCAAATATGTAAGTGGTGTATTAACACTTTTATCAGAAGAAGACCTGGGTTTTAGTTTATATAAAAGGTTTATATACATGTGTTAAAACGGAAAAATAGAAAAAATCAGATGTTGATATTAAAAATAAAATAGGCTTATCCCGACCGCTCACGTGAACATTTTAAATAGAAGAGCGCCATCTAGCCCGAAATATGTTCGTAGTTGGCTCTTCTTGATTTATCAAGTTATGGGTTGGCCAAATATTATGGAACTGAATCAACGTTTAGTTGATTTTTATTCCACTAGATGGCGCTCTCTGCCATCTAAGTCAGGTTCAGATTACGAACATTGTTAGGGAAGATTTTCATATACCTATTTTTTTTTATTTGGCCTGTGTAGCTGCCTTTTTATACCTTCCGTGTTATATTTAATTGCCTTTAAAGAATTTAAAAAATCTTCGTTTTATATAAAAATTTTACGTTTTTTCTTCTTCCTTCTCCGGATTCTTCTCAATCAAAAATTGAAAAGGTAAAAAGGTAATATGCAACTATATAGAACTTATGTACATAGTTGCATATTTGAATATTTAGCATTTCAGGTAAATATTGATCATACTGCTTAGATAAGAGACCTAGATTGAATTTCCTTCGAGAATATTTTATAAGAGGATATTTTTTATTGGTCAATATTTATATAAGATATGAGATATTATGAGAAAATATATCATATTAAAATATTTTAAAATCTAATCTATTTTAGATAAATATTTTTGAAATGACTCAATTATTTTTATATAAGGAATATATATATTTATATAATAGTGAATACACGTATATATTTGGCTATATTTGACTAATATATATAAGCAAATTTATACCATATTAACACTCTTTTGCTTCTGAGTGTTTAGATGGTGCTGAAGAATGAGCTACAACACCAGTTTTGGAAAATTCAGAAAAAAAGGCCAACAACCTGTATACCATGGTTTCGGGCTTTGGCATTCATCAGTACAGAAGAGGCTTCGGTTTTATTGTGGCACATTCTTCACCTTAACGTTTTGTAATGAAATGATGAACCAAAATAAAATTGTGTTAATGAATTTTTTAAAGGGAGAAGTGCCTCTTTTGTCACACGAATATCATCCTCCCGTAATTTTATATTGTATTTTATTGGCTCCTCTCCCTTTAAAACAATGCTTCTGATTTATCACCCCAGTTAAAAAAACGTTAAGTGGATGATAAAGAATGAACCACAACACAACAGTTTTGGAAAATATAAACAAATATTCAACCTGTTTACCATAGTTTCGGGCTTTGGCTTCTCGTAGGATGTTATGAAATCTAAGTATTGATCAGGGTCATATATTATGAAATACAGGTTGTTGGGTTTTGTCTGAATTTTCCAAAACTGGTGTTGCAGCAAATTCTTTATCGCCATCTTTACGTTCTGTACTGGGGTGATAAACCAGACGCATTGTTTTAATCATTTTTAAAGGGAGAGGTGCCTCTTTTGGTACATGAAAAACATCCTCCATAATTTGTGTTATATATATATGTGATGATTTAAGACCATGGAATTGTTGTAAATAGTCTAGATATCTACTACCACATGTTCCACCCCATGACTGTATATAACTTCTTATGTACTGCACATAGAAAGCCTCAACTAACATCAATCTGTACCGCGTAAGAATCTAATAAAGTATAACAACTGTACAGATAGAAGGAATGGAGACTAACAGGAGAAAATTAAGGTTAAAACTAATCAGGCTTAGGACAGAAGTCGAAGCAAGGCCTAGCAAAAGAGGCTTAAAACTAGCCCAACTATAAATAATTTACAAGACAATATTTCCTGGGCAAGACCGGACGTATCTTGTGACCGCGGAAACCATAAAAGTCGAGTAACGCCCCGTATTTCCGGAACAAGACCGGACGTATCTTCCGTCAAAGGCAGTAGCAAAGACCAATCAGAAGACATCACCTAAATAGGTCAACCAATAGAAAAAGGCCATGTGACACCTTTCGACCAATGGGAAAGAAGACAGGTCTTGGTGTTAAATCGAGAAGCAAGAATTGTCAGTATACGCTTGGCACTCAACAAGGTAACACTTGCTCTAAAGATCTCCCTCTCTCCTCATCCCATTCCTTCTTGACGTCAGACGCTTTTAGTGGAATCTCTGTTTGTTTATTTCACCTTTGGCCCAGCTGTGTCGCCTTCCACCACGACTGCACGGTAGAGTTGACATCGAGGTTCGTCTAGCATCAGGTAACACTGGTCCCAGAGGTCCCAAGATATCACAGACTCCCCCGCCCGAAGAGTCGACAGGATAGTGAACGCCAAGGTACAAGTAAGCAAGTAGACCACTGTCTGTACAGAAAGATGGAACAGGGAAGAGAGGAGGATTCAAAGGAGCCCATGAAGACCGATACCGACTACGAAAGTGGAGAAAACACCACTTTTCCAAAGCTGGAAAACACTCTCGGTAGGACGCAGGAAATTGTCCCCAGCCAGGAAGACGTCACGCCCCCGCCGCCGGTGTCAGATGTCCTGGGGAGGTGAACGACGACGCTACATCAGCTTTCTGCCGTGACCGGACATCGCGAGAGGTGGAATCGCTACGATGGTTCGTACGAGGCGCAGAGCTTCTTCACCAACTACGACGCCCAAGCAGATCGGGCCCAACCACAATACTCTACAAGACTGAGAAAGCCACCAAACCTCCTGCAATCACCCCTCCGAGTTACCAACACGCGAGCGTATGTTACCTGCTCCCCCGACCATCTCTAAACCACGAGCCCAGCGCAAACAATGAACTCTGACTGTCCCAAGGAACCTCCAACCACGGCACAAGACCAGGACTGTCCCGACATACAAGACAACACCACAGTAGGTTCCTCCATACATAATTTTTGTTGAACAACTGCTCGTTCGAGCTGAACTGTCCAATAATGTAAACCTACTCTACTACTTGATACATGAGCATCTATCGATATAATTAGGCAGAATACTGTTAAAATAATAGAAATCAGTTTGTAAAAGAAAATACCTGTTCACCCATTTAACTTTACTATTAATGCCATAGCTAACAATATTTTCACCATAGATTATATCTTTTTGATCTTAAAAATAAGTAACATAACGCAGAATCTAAAATTCCATACCCTAGATACACCCTTGCCTTTTGGCATTTTATTCCTTAATTCCATAAAACGATTTCTACTAATTATAAACTATTCTCAGCTACTCCTGTATCAAGATAATGTACTTCTACCAACTACCTTTTACCAATTCCCCTCGTGCAAGCAACACGTGTCCCATGGACAGGTTAATACAACTGTCCCATTTACTAAATTTTCCCCTCCTGGAACGGGTTGCTCACACGTGGTGAACTCCAAAACTCTTATTTAACCTCATTATAATGTTCCTAATCCCATTTTCAACGCCCCTATGTCCTTTTCTTTCATAGCTTTAGACAGAAGTAACTTAAATCACAGCCTTCCAAAACTATTCCAATCGTCAAAGTCCAACATAGCTACACTCCCTCGTACCTTCCTTTTACATGCATATTTAAATATCGACAAACCGCTCTCAACAAAATAAACAACACCCTCTCATCACTTTCTCCAATTGGCAACAAATTTTTAGTGCGCGACTTCACACCCAAATCTAATTTCGAGCCACACAAGCTTTATTACGTCGCCCTACTAAACACACACACAATCTTTTTTTTTTTTCGCACATTAAACGTGTCATATCCACTAACAATATAAAAATTATCGATATGTTCGTACAACCAGCACCCATGACTTTAGTAAATTTGTTATTCATAGTAAAACAGGTTAGATTTTGTACCAAACAAAGACTTCACGTGACACCTTTTCATTTACAATTTTTTCGCTTCGTGTCACAGAGCTACACCACAAAACTCTTTCACTCTTCAGGCCAAAGACGCCTTCATCACGCCTGTGTGTGACACCTTTAATCACACATTGTCCACGTAGATAGTCGCAATTTCATTCAATTCTAACCCGATATCAATGAATAACATTTTTACTAAGTCCGCCAAAAACCATTCGATTTAATATCAACAGATACAATATCCGAATTTTCGAAATACAAACACAAATCTAACAAATGCTTGAACACACGGAATAATTCAACCTCTGTATCTCCCTATGTCAATCCCATAACGCCTGTCACCAAACGTGACAAATCAAAACGCTTTTGCGTTTACAATTATAGAAATTATATCTCCGAACGTAGTCCGAATTAACAGACCCAATCGACCCCTAAATAAAAAAGATGTCACGAATACATAGCCATCAGAAAACCGCGTTTACAAAAGTGGGAGACAACCACCAAGCAAGCTGCCCCCACAAAGGGCCTCTGACCCAAATAAATATGCCCGCCACCGCCGGAAATCGCTAATAATAAATTCGAAGGGAGCTGGACAAACAAACACCCGACATCTTGTTACATCCGTCGCCACCCCGATGTCACTCTAATGGATTTTCGCTACCTATTAAATTAAACATTAGTGCGTACATTTACTAACAAATCTGTTCACTAACATTCTCTCGCCCTCGATTAACTTGTCCACTTAACATCGACACTTAGAACCAAGGACAACATTTTACCTAAAAATCACACACACCCACACATGTTAAAAAAAAAAAACAACAACAACCCTTTATCGGTTAGAATAGATCGCCGTGTTTCTCCTGCACACACAGAATAAATGCCGCTTTAGGAAGAATCACGTTTTCACCTAAACGTGGCGCAGGGAACAAAAAATCGACAACATTAGGACTCAGTAAGTTTCACAGTTGGAAACAATGTGATCCACGAGTCGCACCAAACTTAAAACAAATTCGATAAGTTAGAACAACTTAGGCCAACAAGACCAAAGATATCGCGATCGAGGACAATTTAAAGCTCTCTCCACCCATCCTAAAAAACAGGAACATTACATTTGGCCTACAACTTTCCATTCTTTCACGATATATAATTTCTATGTATAATCTTACTTGCTCTTCTTTCTCGATGAACATTTTTTTTTTAATTTTCATTTTAATATCTTGTATATAATCATTATATAGATCTTATAATTGTTTTTTTTTATTATTTACGTCAACCAATCAGTTTAGATTAGTGTCATTTTATTTTATTTTACCAAAACTTATTCACTTTTGCTTTATGACTCTATTCTATAATCCACTTTATATTTTATCTTTCATATCTAATAATCTCAAGTTTATATTTCATGCTTATATGACTAATTTGCATTTTGTCATTTTATATTTTCTCTCACTTTATAAATTCGATGTTATTTACATTGTCTCATCGTCCGCTACCATGTCAATGCTATCGAGTATATTATTGCTCATTTTTAATTTTCATTTAATATTTTCACTTTCTATTACCCCTTATATACTGCTGTAGTGTGTTAATCTTTGTATCATATCATTACTATTTTTACTTTTTTTTTAAAGATTACTTTGCATTTAACTTCGCAATTCTATTTTCGATTTTTTAAATCCTTTAACGCTATATGCAAAGCCTTAATTTCGCAATTTCACATCTCAATGATATATTATTTTATAATCAAACTAAAAATCATGACCTAAAAACAGGGCAATCTTCAATAACCTCTTAAACAACCACGTTAAAGGTTACTTCTTAATAAATACTAACCCTTTTCCGCAGGAACTTTTAACTCCTTCGCAGGCTAGACTTGACCTACTTTGATTTCGTAATTAACAATCTTGACACACCGTCCCCCAGATTTACCTATCCCTACTTCTGGCTTGGATACGTGCAAATTGTATTTTTTTTTTATATTCAAGGGCACTCTCATGCCACACGCTGGCACATCTTTTTTTATTTTACTCTTTTTCTCGCTAAGCCCCTGACGACTCCAATTAAAACTTTGATTTCTGGTCACTGATCTTCGCCCTCATTTATCCTGCATGCGTACGTCTTAACGACTAATTACTAAAACCCATAACAATCCCCTTATCTTACTTTTCGATTGTGGTACTGTAACTTTATTAGGTCCTTAAATTTACATGTGAAACATGGCCTAGGTTTTCCGCGCCGTGCACATTAAATGGTTTGGGACTTGAGTCAAAGTGACATTGCCTCAACCAAGTAATAACTAACCCCTCAACCCTTTCTAACGCCCATCACGAAGAGATCATGATTTTTC
The DNA here is from genome assembly GCA_030710605.1 of Cordylochernes scorpioides. NCBI lineage: Eukaryota > Metazoa > Arthropoda > Arachnida > Pseudoscorpiones > Chernetidae > Cordylochernes > Cordylochernes scorpioides. Next base: position 140,702,811 of record CP092863.1, read on the forward strand.
CATCAAATCATTTTTATTTTTACCTATCGTCATTATATGCTCTCTATTAATTCTTTTATTCCTATTTTTGTTTTACTTGTATGTTTAATATTAGTTGTTTATGCTTTATTACCTCTTATGGATATACAGAAATCAACCCCATGTTATATACCAACTCATTTCAATTATTTTTTTAAAAATTACTTCCTTAATAACAGTCTTCCTATTCCGCTCTCTTAAATCCCTCCATATGAACCCTCTCACATCCGGGGCCATCTGTGATGATTTAAGACCATGGAATTGTTGTAAATAGTCTAGATATCTACTACCACATGTTCCACCCCATGACTGTATATAACTTCTTATGTACTGCACATAGAAAGCCTCAACTAACATCAATCTGTACCGCGTAAGAATCTAATAAAGTATAACAACTGTACAGATAGAAGGAATGGAGACTAACAGGAGAAAATTAAGGTTAAAACTAATCAGGCTTAGGACAGAAGTCGAAGCAAGGCCTAGCAAAAGAGGCTTAAAACTAGCCCAACTATAAATAATTTACAAGACAATATTTCCTGGGCAAGACCGGACGTATCTTGTGACCGCGGAAACCATAAAAGTCGAGTAACGCCCCGTATTTCCGGAACAAGACCGGACGTATCTTCCGTCAAAGGCAGTAGCAAAGACCAATCAGAAGACATCACCTAAATAGGTCAACCAATAGAAAAAGGCCATGTGACACCTTTCGACCAATGGGAAAGAAGACAGGTCTTGGTGTTAAATCGAGAAGCAAGAATTGTCAGTATACGCTTGGCACTCAACAAGGTAACACTTGCTCTAAAGATCTCCCTCTCTCCTCATCCCATTCCTTCTTGACGTCAGACGCTTTTAGTGGAATCTCTGTTTGTTTATTTCACCTTTGGCCCAGCTGTGTCGCCTTCCACCACGACTGCACGGTAGAGTTGACATCGAGGTTCGTCTAGCATCAGGTAACACTGGTCCCAGAGGTCAAGATATATCACATATATATATAATTCAATCAAAAAATAAACACGTGGCAACAAAAAACACAACCCCAATCTCACCAAAATACTGTTATTAATCTTTCTAATCAATCAATTACACCCGAAATTACGACACTTCTATCAAAAGGCTTAAACTTCGTACCTTCCAAAAAAATTGATATTCCTAAAACTCTAGCTGCTATAGAAAATTCGATAAAACATTTACCTGATAATAATAAGGCTAAAATTAGAACAGAAGTTACTCCTATTATTAAAAATTTAGAACGAAAAAATAAGACTAATTTAAATCAAGGAGAAAGACAAGCCATTAGATCGTTAAAGCACAATAAAGATATTATTATTACACCTTCTGATAAAGGAAGAAATGCAGTAATTATGAACACAATTGCTTACAACACTAAGGTAGAAGAGTTACTTCAAGATAAAGAAATTTATGAACCATTTTTTAACAAAAAGCCCTTTACCTAATTTTACTAAAGAATTTAATAAAAAACTTAATAAAATCATACGTTCACATAAACTAGACAAAAAAACATTTGAAAATTTAAAGGCTGAGGACAAGAATTTACCAAATTTTTATGGCCTTCCAAAAGTACATAAGCCGAACACACCTTTACGTCCGATTGTTTCCTATGCTGGTTCTCCTCTTTACCCCCTCACTAAATTTATTTCATCCATCATCTCTCCCCTCCAGAAATTACTTCCCCACACTGTCCCTAATTCTACAGTAGCTGCAAAAACGATCAGAGACCTTTCAATTTCTAATAACAGCCGTATGGTATCTTTCGACGTTGAATCACTCTACACTTCAATCCCACATAATGAAGCTATTCTAGCACTTCAAAAATTTACAGAAACCCATCAAAATCTAGATTTCCCTTTCTCCACAGAGGCTTTGATTGATTTAATTAAACTTTGTTTGGAACACAATTATTTTAGCCACCAAAATAAATTCTACAGACAAATCAAAGGCTTACCGATGGGAAACCCAATCTCATCGGCTTTAGCCAACATTTTCATGGACCAAATTGATCAAGCTGTCACAGAATCAAAACAACTCAAAATTATTTTTTGGAAAAGGTACATAGATGACATTTTTTGCATAACAGAATCAGATTTTGTAGTAATTTCAAAATTTTTGAATAATTTAAGACCATTTTTAAATTTTACACATGAAATTGAAAATAATAATTCTCTGGCATTTTTAGATCTACAGCTTAAAAGAAAGTTTAATCAAATAGAAACTAGTATTTTTAGAAAATCAACCCACACAGGAAATTATTTAAACTTCAATTCTTTTGGCCCAGTTCATCATAAAATCGCTGTGGTTAAAGCTCTCTCCAAAAGATTAGATACACATTGTTCTTCAAAATTTAATGATATAGTGGAGAGAAATAGAATCTTCAGAGAATTAAAAAACAACAATTACCCTAGCAAATTTGTCGAAAAACATTTTATAAACCAAAATCTCCACCTTTAAATAACACCCCTGATCAATCAAAAAAACTTTACTGCTCCCTCCCCTACAGCTACGGCTCTGAACGCATCGCCAGAGTCCTAAAGAGATACAACATCATAACTACCTATCAATCATCTTTAAATTTAAAAAAGGCCCTACGCCATCCAGACACTAAACAAATCAACAAAATGGAAAACAAAACCAACGTAATTTACAAAATACCTTGTAACAATTGCCAAGCTAATTATATAGGTGAAACCAGCAAACCACTTAAAGATCGTTTAAATCAACACAAATCAGGACTAAGGAATTACAACCCACTGTCTCTCCTTGTAGATCATGCACTGAAAAACAACCACACTCCGGATTTCGAAAATACAGCTGTTTTATACCAGAACATTAAAGAAAAACACTGCCGATTGTTCTTAGAAAGCTGGGCCTCTGCAGAAGACACAGAAAGCATAAATAGAAAAATTGATTTACCGGACATCTACACACCATTTAGATCTTCTTAATTTTTTTTGTCTAATCATTTTAATTTCAATTAGTTAATTTTTATTTTTAAATTGACTTATTTTATACTTTTTTAAAGGGAGAGGTGCCGTTTTTTTAAAATTACATAACTTTGTTTTATTTAATTTTTTTGCTTTAATGAATTTTTAAATTTTGTTGTAATACCCGCGATTTCTTAAATTATATTTTCACACATTAGTAATCCCCTGTAATTAATACCTACCACTTGTTTAATTTTTTTTCATTTATCGCTTCAAAACGCAAAAGTATTGATACATTAAATATATAACATATTACATGTAATACTTTAAACTTTTTTAGTTTCCACTTTTTAATTTAATTTTTCTCATTTATTGATCCTAAATTGTTTTAACTTCCATTTCAATGCATTTTTATAATTTTTTTTACTTACATATAAATCGATCTCCTTAAATTTTGAAATTAATTTTTTAAATACCCACATTTTTTTTGTTAAACGTTTTAAAAAGTTCATACAGTTTATTGTTTAAATCATTTTAAATTTAATTTCAAATGTTTTAATAGATACATATATTTTTACATTTATCTCTTAATGAATTATTTTTATGTACTTATTACAATTTTTTTAAATATAATGATAGAACTCATTTTTTTTTTCCTTTAATATTTTAATATATTTTACATATTTGATTGCAATTTTTATAATAATTTTTTCATTCACAAATTTCTCCCACCTACTCTGTATTTTAATTGATTTCAACTGTGATATTATAACACTATGCGGCGCTGAGTTTGTGTGTACAAAAATGTAATGCCTCGATAAAGGTTGGCGTTCAGCCAGCCGAAATATTGGCAAAATAAATATTTTAGTAAATCCAATATATGCCTTTTATTATCTAATATATATATATATGAAAAAAATTTTTCTGGAATAATTAAAAATCAACGAGAATAGTTTATATTTATTCCGATAGATGGCGCAAGCCATCAGCAACTTTCAGTTGCACGATAAGGAGATGCCTTTTTATTAATATATATATATATGTTTTATATAATAATTAAACGTGTCATATATATTGAAAAATATTTTTAATAATCTATTTTAATTGTTCATTTTTCTCGGTATTTAACATTTTTGGTTGTTTTTTCATGTGTTGTTGATATTTTTATAATGCATCACTGAAATATCTCAAATATGAATTGACAATGGTCAATATGTATTCATCCCCACCAGCGAGTGCAAGTAACCAAACGGGGCTCTGGCATATTTGTAAGTGCAAATGTCGAATTGCTTTTCACATGTGTAGACATGTGGTGCACTTACAGTAAAGCAGTCGCCACTATTCTACCCACCATGATTATCGTGGCCTGTCTCACGTGTACTAGGGATACGCAAAAATATATATATGTATCCATTTCTTTGTTAAGCCATTAAAACAACTACTTTTAATTTTCAGGGCATTTAAAATAGGACAATTTGAATCCCGAATTCATAATAAGAGTTATTAAACATGATTATATTTACATTCGTATATAATTCCACAATTAGATAAATCAAATTGATAAATTAATGCTCCGCGAACTCCGCAATAGGTTTCTTCAAAACTTAATTTGCAAGCTTTCGAGCTCAATACTTTTCTAAAAACATTTGTTCTCAGGTCTCTCTCTCTCTCTTTCTCTGGGTATAAACATTTGTGTAAAAATGGTACAAAAGTTAAATTGTTCTGGAAACAGGCGGATAAATTAAGAAAAAGTCATCTTCTGATCGTGCAACCAAAAGTTGCTGATAGCTTGCGCCATCTATCGGAATAAATATCAACTAAATCGTTGAGATTTTAATCATTCCTAGAATAATTAAAAATCGACGAATAGTTGATATTTATTCCGACAGATGGTGCAAGCCATCAGTAACTTTTAGTTGCGCAATCAAAAGATGACTTTTAATTTAAATTACAGTTTTGTAAAGCCCTCGCACGTGATTGGATTCAAGCCTATCTGAATAGGTTTGATTATTGCTCGTATCAGAATAATTTCATGCCTTCACCACAGATATTTCCATGCATGATAGTTTTATACAATTTCCTGGGCGAGGGAATATAAATCAAATTATATATTCTAACATATGAATTTATCAAACAATTTTGCATATGCTTGCAACAAATAGTTTGGTCATCTTCAATAAAAACAGAGTTCTATTTCAAAATTTCCGTTTATTCATTTAATTTCGGTCACCACTGTGTGTATATCACAAAAATATATAGAAAGTTAGAAAATACATATTTATCACCGCTCTCAACCAAAAGGAGCATATGAATATGTGAGTGTAAGTTATCTAATTTACGGTATTGTTTGAGTAAAAAAATCTTTTTAGCAATATATATATATGAATGTAAGAGGTCTATATGCCAATGTTCATTGGTGTTGAAATATTGTTCAGTGTGGTGGAAACAAAATTTCTCCTTTTTAGCTCTGAAACTTTAGAAATATTCGCAGAGACAATAAAATAAATATTTGACCAAAACTAGCTTTTGTCAGAGAATTTATTATTATTGTCGTATAATTACTTCTGGGCACTGCACATTATCTATTTATAATATTTAAATAAGGGTTTTTACACCAAGTAAACATACATTATTATTTATATAGTACGAAATATATATATTAGTTGAAATAGTGTTACACATATGCTGTGTCTAAGGAAAAGAAACGTAAAATTTGTCTCAAATTAACTTTCTGCGATGGGCAAGGATTGTTTGAATATATAAACGTCTCTAAAAGAAGCAAAAATATCATCTTCTGATCGTATAACTAAAAGTTGCTGATAGCTCGCGCCATCTGTGGGAATAAATATCAACTAATTGTTGATTTTTTGTAATATTCCAGAATTGGCCAAATAAAATTTCTTAATTAATCAAGAAAAACTAACCTTATACGCGTTTTTGTCTATAATTGGTCAATTCTGGAATATATATATTTTTTTAAATCAACGAATAGTTGGTATTTATTCCGATAGATGGCGTAAGCCATCAGCAACATTTATTTTCACGATCAGGAGATGCCTTTTCTTTCTTAATTTATCCGCCTGATCCCAGTACAATTTCACACTTTTGTACTATTTTTTATAGTCTTTAAAATAATTAAATTATTTCCATATTTTCTTCATTATTTGCCTGTACAATATCCTATGCATTCGTGTCAAGTTTTATGATATTCCATAAATGGGTATAGATAACATTTTCTATCTTGCTAATGTGTATTGCGACATATGAAGAAATCCATTATTCGATACATTAATGGAGAGATCGTAATCATTGTTTAAAATCCAAAATAAGGGTATTACATAATGTACAATATAAAGTTGCGCGAAGGATGGTATTCATGTACAAAAAGTGAAATTTTTCCCTTCAATGATGTATAAAAAAATAATACATTTTATGTATCGATACAGTACAAAATGTAATGGTGGTGATAAAAAATAAAGAGCCCAGTTGAGGGTCATAGCCCGAAACAAATGGCTTATACAGCCGATGTTTTCATTTATTGAATCAAATATGTATAGCAGAGCTAAAATTATTGGATAATTGGTTTGAGATGTTTTCTTTAATTTTATTCAGCTTACTAATTTTAGTATGGCAATGTATACAGCCTTTGTCTGACTGTAAAATATATAAATAAAGAATCAACAATTAGTTGGTATTGATTCCGACATATTTGCATAGGTGTGGCTCAATACTGCGTTGTTAGATATTAAGATACATTAGCGCGCCATCTGTTATCAAAATTCGAAACTATTATTGACACGTATGATTCTTTTAAAAATTAAACAATTTCTACTGCCCTCACTGCAATGGAAAAATTAATGGAAGGGCCCTGGCTCATCGGTGGTGAACCCTCCCAGGGGTTTCGCCAGTTTAATCTACCATACCGCTGCTATATTAGTTATGTGTTGAACAAACAGTACGAGGTGTTGTAACCTTTCAGCCTTATAGTTAGGATGGGGGGAGCAGTAACAGAGTGGTATAAATCGTCGATTTACCACAACCACGGGATCGAATCCTGCATTGGACACTTTTTACTAAAGAAAGAAAAACCCGCTTTAATGGCCCACCGATTGTTCCGTCTCTAACTACTAAACATGATTATCATGGCTGCCTGTACCACGTCTACTTGGAATAATTAACAACAATAATGTAGTTAGCATCGTTTGATCAAAGTATGATAATCACCCAAGAATATTTTGACCAAGGACCCATAAACGATCTCCTAGGGTAGAGATGGTTTCTTATATAACAAGGCATAATTGTTTTGTTTTTATTATTATACCTAGTACACGTGGTACAGTAGCAACCATGATAATCATGGTGGGTAAGAGTTGGCGATCACTTTTACTGTAGGTAAACCACATGTCTCATGTGTATAAAGCGCAGTTCGACTTTTGCATTCACAAGTGTACCAGAGTTTCATTTGGTTACTCGCTTTCTCTGATTGGGTTGGACTTTTGCAAGAATTAGGGGTCATTGGAGCCATTTCTTTTAATCTATAAAAGTGTGCCCCCAATCCGAGATTCGATTCCAAGTTGTGACTGTAGGAAATCAACGGTGTATACTACTATTCCATGGAAGAGTTTATTTTAATAAGGTAATATTGTACGAGCTTTCGAATTGGTCTTCCACAGTACTTCTGTTGAGAAACAATTCAGAACGAAAGAGCTCTCCTTCAATTATACCTTGTTTAAAGCTAAAACTATTCTGATTTATTCATAGCCATCGCTTATGAATCCTTGGTCAAGATCTCATGGAGGGGAACTAAGCATAATAGACTCATGGACAAAACTTAAGGAAATGGAAAGTATTTGATATCGCCGGTCGTCTATTTATATTTAAAGGAGAACGAGTCTATTTTGTTCACACTAGGTTATCTCGTATGTCTTCAATAAAGGTCACTGTAATATATTTCAGAGTTATTGTCTCAATTCCGATATACATGGTAAAAGGTCACTGTAATATATTTCAGAGTTATTGTCTCAATTCCGATATACATGCTAAAAGGAACAACTTCCTTAAGTTTTGTTCACACTTGGTTATCTCGTGTCTTCAATAAAGGTCACTGTAATATCTTTCAGAGTTATTGTCTGAATCCCGATATATATGATAAAAGGTACAACTTCCTTAAGTTTTATCCATGAATGTATATCTAAGCTATTGTACACACCGATACTTTAAAAGTATATTCTAGAAATGCTTTAAAACGATACATTTATCATATCCGTTTTGATTTCCTTTTTTTCTTATTTCCTCGAAAACCAACCAAAAGATTTATGTAGATAGCGTAAAATTCCGCGCAGGACACAACACATTTTTGAAGAAGAAAAAAGTTTTTATTTTTTTAAGGAATGTTCTATCTATTGTGAAGAGGTTTCCACTGGCTCTATCACACAATATCTCCGTGCGGAAATAAATCCCCCAAAAAAACCCATGAAATTAAAAAAAGAAAGAAAAAAAAACGGCTGTGAAAGAAGGGTTATTTCCTTCATTTCGTTTGGCCTCAACGTGCGATATCTTCTGCAAATATATATATCGGAGGGAAATTGCCTGCCCGCTTTTCACTGGTTACCAAATAGTTTAAAATAGTATTAGTGCCGAATAAATAGTTATATTGTGTTGCCATATTTTCTAGTTCTTTTTTTCTCTCTCTTTGTAAAGAGTTTCTAAATATTTTTTATTTAACGCCGTGGTCAAATATGATAGATATGGCTATATATATAATAACTTTTTTTACAAGTTTATATATATTGAAATTTTGTATTCTTCTTGAAATATTGGCTGGGGAAAAATGTGAGTTTATTAGTTTAATATGTCAATTTAAGGCGTTCATTTTAACATTCTCTCTGTTCATAGATATATAATAGTATAATACGATATATATAAATATATGAAAAAACAATAGAAAAAAATAATAATAAAAAGGTCAGGTGTTGATATCAAAAATAAAAAAGGCATATCCTGACCAGGAGCATATGTGCTTTTCAGAAGGCAAGAGCGCCATCTGGTGGAACAGAAATCAACTATTCATTGATTAAAAATCAACAGGTTAAATCATATATATATAGTTGATTTCTGTTCCACCAAATGGCGCTCTGCCTTCTGAAAAGCACGTGTGCTCCTGGTCAGGATATACCTTTTTTATTTTTAATATAAATATATATATGTCGTAATGAATTAGGGAAGTGAATTTGCCCAGTACCTGTTGTTGCATTTGTTTTAGATTAAAGGACACAAGAGGATAGCAATATTCGTTTGGCCAATATATATTCGGAGATACCCTGGGCATTGCCAGCCATTCGCTAGTTAGATATATTTCCTACAACTATTAAGTACGAATGTTTCTTTTACAAATAAACAATGATGTAATAGTATTGTAAGACTTTCGGAGATACCTATTGTTGTAATCGCATTATAGTACTTTCGGGCCTCCTACACCATTATTGTAATGGCATTTTAGGACTTTCGGGCCTCCTTCACCATTGTTGTAATGCTACTATAGGATTTTGAGCTACACCATTGTTGTAGTGGTATCATAGGTCTTTAGGGGCTACACCATTGTTGTAATGGCATTATAGGACTTTCGGGCCTCCTTCACCATTGTTGTAATACTACTATAGGATTTTGAGCTACTCCATTGTTGTAATGCTACTATAGGTTTTTGAGCTACACCATTGTTGTAGTGGTATCATAGGTCTTTAGGGGCTACACCATTGTTGTAATGGCATTATAGGACTTTCGGGCCTCCTTCACCATTGTTGTAATGGTATCATAGGTCTTTAGGGGCTACACCATTGTTGTAATGGCATTATAGGACTTTCGGGCCTCCTTCACCATTGTTGTAATGCTACTATAGGATTTTGAGCTACACCATTGTTGTAATGCTACTATAGGATTTTGAGCTACACCATTGTTGTAGTGGTAGCATAGGTCTTTAGGGGCTACACCATTCTTGTAATGCTACTATAGGATTTCGGGCCTCCTTCGCCATTGTTGTAATGGTATCATAGGTCTTTAGGGGCTGCACCATTATTGTAATGGCATTATAGGATTTCGGGCCTCCTACACCATTGTTGTAATGGTATCATAGGTCTTTAGGGGCTGCACCATTATTGTAATGGCATTATAGGATTTCGGGCCTCCTTCACCATTGTTGTAATGGTATCATAGGTCTTTAGGGGCTGCACCACTATTGTAATGGCATTATAGGATTTCGGGCCTCCTTCACCATTGTTGTAATGGTATCATAGGTCTTTAGGGGCTGCACCATTATTGTAATGGCATTATAGGATTTCGGGCCTCCTACACCATTGTTGTAATGGTATCATAGGTCTTTAGGGGCTGCACCATTATTGTAATGGCATTATAGGATTTCGGGCCTCCTTCACCATTGTTGTAATGGTATCATAGGTCTTTAGGGGCTGCACCATTATTGTAATGGCATTATAGGATTTCGGGCCTCCTACACCATTGTTGTAGTGGTATCATAGGTCTTTAGGGGCTGCACCACTATTATAATGGTATTACAGGACTTTCGAGCCTCCTACACCATTGTTGTAATGGCGTTTTAGGACTTTCGTAACTACCTACACCATTGTTGTAATGCTACTATAGGATTTTTAGCTACACCATTGTTGTAGTGGTATCATAGGTCTTTAGGGGCTGCACCACTATTGTAATGGCATTATAGGATTTCGGGCCTCCTACACCATTGTTGTAGTGGTATCATAGGTCTTTAGGGGCTGCACCACTATTATAATGGTATTACAGGACTTTCGAGCCTCCTACACCATTGTTGTAATGCTACTATAGGATTTTGAGCTAACCCATTGTTGTAATGTTATTATATATATCTTTAGGGGCTACATCTATGTTGTATTGTTATCATAGGTCTTTAGCGGTTACACCATTACGAATAAAATATTGATAGGGCTTGGCTTATCAGTGGTGAACCCTCCCAGCGCTTTCCCCAATTTAATCCACCAGGAAGCTTTTTAAAATTATAATACAATATTGGACATTTTGCTTATATATGCGACAATGAAAGATGGAATCTTTGTAAAGGTATTTCAGAGCGAAAACTATGAACATATTTGCATGCAAATATTTATATGTAATTCTACTGTCCCATAAGCCTATGTTTAATAAAATAAAATACAATATTTTGTATAATTATAAATATATAATTGAATATTTTATAAAAGTAACAATTTTAATTTATTAAGTTTATAAAATATTTATAACAATTAAATATTATATAATAAGATATTTGTATTATCCAATTTTTTTTCGTATTTTTTGAAATATTTGACTCATAATCTAGTTGTTTTTTACTTTGAAGATCTCCTGAGAAATCGTGTTCTTTGAATATTTTATGTCTGCTAACGTAATTTATTTTCGCTACTGATAAAGGTAAATAATATCCACCGTAATAACGATAAAAATAAAGATTTTTTCTCTTTTAGATGTTTTAATTTATTGATAGATATGAATGCCTACCAGGCATCTCTATCTTTGTAATTTATTATAATAATAATTTCTTTATTTTTATATCGCTTACTTCATATTAATAAACAATTTAAAACTGTTATATCACTGAGTATATTTTATTTATTAAAAATATATATAAATATATATAGCATATCGAGATTTTTTTCACAAAAATGGCGATATTTCAAAATGGTGTTGGCCAAAAGATATTCTGGAAAGAATCCAAAATGTTGATGTATATGTTTGAAATAGTTTTACAATGATATATGTTTCATGGATGATGAATATATGTGCCTCACTGAAAATACATGCTTGGGTGATAACAAATACATTTGTTTAAAACTTTGTAAAATAATGTAAATATAAATATATTAAAATGAAATTGTATTTATATAAATTAAAATCGAAAATGATATTAATATAATATAATGCTATAATGTATATTCTTTCTATACATTACGAAAAGTTCTATATTCGATTTACCATTTTGCATACATATTTACGCTAAAGTAAATTGAGCAATCTACACTGGTGTCCAAAAAATAAGAAACTTTTGTTTTTTAATGATATGTTTTAAAATATACAACGCTAAAAGCTAAAAAGTAATTTAATTAGGTATTTTAAGTCGTAGAATTTATTTATCGCAACCATTCGATTCGGTAAAATTGAAAATATGCAAATTTTTGCTTGTCTTTATAAGTGTGCTATTTGGCGTGTCGTTTACCCCATCTAAGAATTGTCCAATTATAATTTTATTTAATCCTTAGTTAATTATGAGTTTACGAAAAATTTTAGCAGATGATTTAAAATGGAGAGCTGTTGGAAGAATGGAGGCAGGGCAATCACAAGTTGAAGTAGCAAAATGGCTAAATGTGAATAAATCTGTGGTCAGCAAAATATGGAAACAGTTCATTGAGACAGGAACCATCAAAAGAAAAAAAGGTTCTGGTAGAAAAAGAAAAACAGCTACCTCTGAAGACCGTTATCTGGTCGTAACTGCCAAGCGCCATATGGAGATGACAGCTATTCAACTCTCTAATGAACTCTCAAGTGCTACTGGAACGAGAATTTCAAGACAAACTGTTTACCGAAGGCTTCACGAAGGTGCTCTTTATGCAAGACGACCAATGGTCTGTATCCCTTTAACCTCTGCTGACAGGAGAGCCCGCTTGAATTGGTGCTTGGAACATCACGCCTGGACTCATGATCAGTTGGCCAATGTTCTCTTCAGTGACGAGTCAAGATTTAGTTTAAACACAGATTCTCGACGAGTTTTCATCTGGAGGGAGCCTGGAACCCGCTATCATCCCAGTAACATCAGGGAAATAGACAGTTTTAGAGGGGGCAGTCTCTTAGTCTGGGCTGACATCAGTTCTAGCAGACGCACACCCCTCCACATTTTTTCTGGGAGCACTTTAACTGCCCAAAGGTACAGGGACGAGATCCTTGAGCCCTATCTAAGACCTTATAGAGATCAAATTGGTCACAATTTAATTTTTATGGACGATAATGCTCGTCCGCATAGGGCTAGGCTAGTCAATGAATATCTCCAGAGTGAGAATATTCGAAGGATGGATTGGCCAGCCAGATCTCCGGACCTGAATCAAATAGAGCATGTGTGGGATGCTCTAGGGAGGCGTATTGGAGCTCGTCACCCCTCTCCCAGAACCCTCGTTGAGCTAAGAACTGCTCTATTGGAGGAGTGGGGTTTACTACCCCTGGACCTCCTCCAAAGCCTGGTAAACAGTATGAGGGCTCGCTGTGAGACCTTGATAGCTGTTAGAGGTGATCATACTCCCTATTGATATCTTATTTATTTAAGATCTGGAACCTTAGCTTTGGGTATGTTGGTAATAATTTGCATATTACATAATTTCAAATATTTTTTATTATTTTGATAGCTAGTCAAATTCTCCATAGTTTAAACTATTTGTATACTAAATTTTATATTTGTTAATAAATTAGCTTTTGAGAAATTTCAATATTGGTTAAGTTTCTTATTTTTTGGACACCAGTGTATATAATTAGTAAACGTTATTTTTAAAGTAAAAGAAGAAAGTGATCTCTATGTGTGTTTTTTATATAAATATTTTAAATATTCGTATTAAAAATTGTTATAGCCAAAATTCTTTAATTAATGCACAATTTTATGTTAGAACATTTTAATCACAAATATCACAATTAACCTTTTAAAAAATAAATATATATTTATCTAAATTATTCCTCTTTTCAGAGAGATCAAATATAAATTTAATTGACCTTTGAAGTAAAATTTAATTTTCAAAAATATTTTTTAATGCGCACCTCACACGATGGTATAATTTTTTTAATTCTAAGATTGTAATTATATTTTTTAAAAAGACGTACCTGTATATCTGTAAATGTGAATATAGTTTTTATATTTCGAATGATTTCCCTTTCTTTATCAATTTATTACCCAAAAGAAAAGCTTAAAAGTAATTTGCAAATTATTGTAGATCACTGTGAAACAACTTTTTCATTGGTCAAAATTTAATAAAGATTAAAAATTTTTAAAATAATAGAATAAATAAAATAATATGTTAAAATAATAAAGACAGTAAATATATGTGGAAAATATATTTAAAGGTTAATATTTAGATAATAATAGTCATATAATTGAAGAGCAAGGGAGAGATGTGAAAGAAAGAAATTAAGAAATTAAAAAATTAAGAAATAAATAATGTTAAAATAAAGTGAATAAAGAGGTCTGTGCTTTTTAATATTTGATTAGGCATCTTGAAGTATTTTTATTCATTACATTTTTATATACATTTTAATATTTATAAATCGTTATCACTCTCTCTATTTCATATGGCTTAATAAATAATATCATACCTTACTATTGCTTAATATTGCTTCTTAATTGAAGAGAGATAGTGAAATAGAAATATAATAAATCTATATCTTTTTCAGAGAGCTTTATATTTTGTGTGCTTTTAAAATATTTAAAAGTTGATATTTTAAATCGATTTTTATATACACATATTTGCACAGCTTTTCCAGGAATATACATATTCATTTATTTACACACCTTTTGACTCTGTTGTGTGTGTGTGTGTGTGTCTTTCCAGATCGTAGTCAAAAAATATTAATCTTCAAAATCCCAAACACTTCGAATATTTTTAAATGTTAGCATTCAATACAATTTTTAAAATTTCATTTACAAATTTCAAAAATCTTTACTTGTTAGTTGAAAAGTTTAAATTAAAATGTTATTATGTGTGTGAATTTTATAATTTAAACAGTTTATTATGTGTAAAATTTAAAGGCATAAGTAAAAATATAAACGTTCATCTTCGTTGTTGAAAGTGTCAAGCAATATAATAGTTGAATATGAAATAAAATTTGGACTTTTTAATATTTGAATTCATGTTATATATATTTTAATCGATATATATTTTGATCATAAAAAATATTTTTAAAAAGTGTTATTGGAGCATATTTAAATTGGTTTAATTTTCGACCAACACTCCAAACAAATTTCATGTCCTTTTAACACCTTTTTTATAGCTTTGGTTTATCGCCGCTAGAACAAGTTTCAATTAACCTTTTTTTTTTTCTTTTCTAAACACTTAAGATCCGTGTTTGGAGGGCTATATAAAGTTAGCGATACTTTAAAAACTTTTCTAATATCTAAAATCCTTCAGCTTCTTTTTCTAACTATAATAGTATTATATTTTAACATTTATTATAGTTGATGTACTACATAAAAACGGAAATTTATTTTTGGAATATTATATTTAGAAAGAAATAAAACGAATATATGATGCACATATATTTTATAAAAATAGACGAGTGAGGATAAAGTCTTTATATATCTCAAGCCAAATATTTTAAATTAAATTTTAATTATATTTGAACTAAAAAATATAGGTGCAACTCTTCTTTTTAAAAAAATATTTTCATTTTTGTTTATTTGTATTTTAAAAAAATGATTTGTTATTTATTATATTAAAAAAGATGATATTAATTTATAATCTCTCTTTAAACTGTAAATACATCAATGGTTTACAATTTATTATATTTTCTAATTTTTTTTAACAAATACTTGATAACAATAAAAAGACTTAAAAGATATGTTTAAATATATTAACAGTTATCTGTATATTTTTGAAATAATACTTCTAATATATCTAATATAATTTCTATTTTATCTTTTTAATTTTTGGTTGAAGATTATATTAAAAGATTACACATTTTTTTCCTAAATGATTATTTTGGGGATATTTTTAAAATTTAAATTTATAAATATTAATAATATGTACATTATATAATATGAATGAAAATATTAAATTATTAGTTTTTTCTATGAAATGAATTTAAAATAGATTATGTATTAATTTGATAATTTATTAGCAAACGAAACTCTAATACCCTACTTTTAGGCGTATTTAAATGAAGTTGGAAAGCGGCGCGGGGGATTTAGAATAAGGAAGGAATTGGCAAACCAAATTGATTATTGATTGGGCTGTTTTTGAATTTTAATTAGTTAGAAAATTGTTACAGCAGAATAGTAAGTGATCTTCTTAAAAGTTTTACTTGAGTAAATAAGCAATTGATACAGTTCTTGAATGTGGAACATTCAAAAATAAACTTCGCATTTCTAATTCATATTCAAATTCTTTTGAATATATTAAATTAAAATGTATATAGTATTTTATTTTGAAGAATTATTTTAATATTTTCATTTTAATGAATTGAAATAATAATTTTGGAATGAATATTTTCACTTCATTTTATGATATATAGTTTTAATAAAAATGTGTATATTTATATATGTGCTTTTTAGATGGCAGAGCGCCATCTAGTGGAGCAAAAATAAACTAAACGTTTATTTAGCTTGCTCCGTGATATTTGGCCAACCCAATTTCTTGATTTAGTTTATTTTTGCTCCACTAGATGGCGCTCTGCCATCTAAAAAGCACATGTGCTCGTGATCAGGAGATGCCTTTTTTATTTTTAATATTAACACCTGACTCACTTATCTTTTTTTTTCTATTGTTTTTTCATTTATATATGTGTGGTTTTATATATTAATGGGCACCTTTCCCGTCAAAATAGACGCAAAAGCTATGCACCTTTTACCCAACGTTCTTTAAAGCTAGCAGACAGCACCAGCTTTGAAAAACTCGGAGTATCCACCTGGAAATCATGGTTTCGGGCTACTGGTCCTCTTTAGTATAGTGCGTAATTTTATTTCATGAGAAACACAAGGGATTCGTACAAAATCAGATAATTAGTCAAAAAGGTGCCAGATAGCAAAGAAGTAATTCAGTTATATACATTATAAGGCATTTTTAACGGAAAAGGTGCCACTTTTGGTATATATTTATGAATTTTTATGAATATAGTATATAATTTTAAAATAAAAAAAAAAGTTTTGATTTGAAAAAATTGAAGAGCAATGTTTCATTTAGATTTTTTATACTAAAATACTAGAAACTGCGCGTAGCATTACGTAAAACACGTGCCTAACCTCCATTTTTTATAAAATCAAAAATCCTTATAACAAATCATTCAAAATTACGTTTCATCTTTAAGCAAATAAAAACATTATTTTAAAATATTTTGAATGGAACCTGGGGAAAAGATCATAATTCCTGATGATACTGAACTTTTTGAAAGACGTATAGATTCATACCATTTAGGAATGGAGAATTTTATTCGAAAGGCTTTCAGTAAAGTAGATTTCAAACAAAGAGGATGGATATCGGCAGAAGCAGCTGCTAATGTCATCCGAATGATGCGTTTGGTGCCAACTCAGGCAGAAATGAAAGCGCTTCTTGATTCCATGATAATCATGAATCAGAATATCAAACAAGTTCATTTGAATAGGTTCATTGAAGTGATGAAAAAAGTACTTATAGATTGTAAGTATCTTCCAGCTGATAAGGAAAAGCTCTTGAAGGCATTCAGGATTGCTGATACACAAAAAGAAGGTTTCTTGACTAAAGAACAGCTAGTGACCTTCGTAATGCAGAATGGAGAACCGTTGGAAATTCCGGAATATAATCAAATGCTTCTGGAGCTGAAGAATCCGGTTTCTTCACTTATTGAATATGAAGATGAAGTAAACAAGTTGGTTTTTGACAAATATTCGCTGAAACTTAAGGCCTGATATACTTTATTTTTACTTATATTTTGTGACGAATTTGTAAAATAAAATCTTGCAATCACAATACCAAGACTCAGAACAAAACACTATAAAGGAATGACAATACATCCAGATGGTACAAGAACCTACAGGACATGTAACAATTGTCCTGGTGTGGAACTAATACCTACCCACATATTCTCATGTCCAGCAATGGCCGCAGCCTTACAGAAAATTGATATGGACCCAGAGCAACAGCTTTACACGCCCAAGATATAGAACATTACGACTGCTATGATAGAGATGTACGGAGACATCTGAGGCTCTTCATTGGACACGACACAACAACAAGATAAAATTGAACCAGAACTTTACACACCCAAGATAGAGGACATTGCAACTGCTGTGATAGAGATGTACAGAGACATCTGAGGCTCTTTATTGGACACAACAACAACATAAAATTGACATGGACCCAGAACTTTACACACCCAAGATAGTGGACATTGCGACTGCTGTGATAGAGATGTATGGAGACATCTGAGGCTCTTCATTGGACACGACAACAACAACAGAAAATTGAGATGGACCCACAACTTTACACACCCAAGATAGAGAACATTGCTGTGATAGAGATGTACGGAGACATCTGAGGCTCTTCATTGGACACGACAACAACAACAGAAAATTGACATGGACCCACAACTTTACACACCCAAGATAGAGAAAATTGCTGTGATAGAGATGTACGGAGACATCTGAGGTTCTTCATTGGACACGACAACAACAACAGAAAATTGACATGGACCCACAACTTTACACACCCAAGATAGAGAAAATTGCTGTGATAGAGATGTACGGAGACATCTGAGGTTCTTCATTGGACACGACAACAACAACAGAAAATTGACATGGACCCACAACTTTACACACCCAAGATAGAGAAAATTGCTGTGATAGAGATGTACGGAGACATCTGAGGCTCTTCATTGGACACGACAACAACAACAGAAAATTGACATGGACCCAGAACTTTACACACCCAAGATAGAGAAAATTGCTGTGATAGAGATGTACGGAGACATCTGAGGTTCTTCATTGGACACGACAACAAATCTTGTATCTATTTTGACTAGAGAGTTGAACTTTCTTTTTATAAATGCATTAGCGCGCCATCTGTTTTAAGAAATTTAAACTATTTTTAACACGTATGATTCTTTTTGAATTAAACCAAATTTCTACTGGCCTTTCTACAATGCCCTCTTATTATTTTATCATTGCAGTAAGGGCAGTAGAAAATTATTTCAAATCAAAAAGAAGCATACGCGTCAAAAATAGTTTAAATTTCTTTTTGTAGATAGCTATTCTTCAGAAAATAATTACATTAATACATCGGTCATAGAATTGGCCTATTCGCAACTGCTAGCTAAATATCTCTTTGGAAAATACTGATGATTTCATCAATTCCATACGTATCTCGTGAAATCGAAGACCGTCCTGGACGTTCGGAATTTACGAAAGCTGGTGTTGTGGATTTGTCACCGACCTGGTTCGCTTGTTTGCAGAGATGGTCAATAGATGACACTTAGTTTTAACGTCAATTTTTATTTAAAAAAAATGGTATTTGAGAGTAGTAATATATTTTCTTTTCATTATTTAATCTTTTATTTTAAATTATTTTCATTTTTTAATAATTCGGTCGGTGCATAGCCCGTATAAATTCATGTTAAGTTTTATGATATTCCACCAGTTCCTACTGGATACAACATTTTCCAATACTGTAAGTAAACTCATGGACAGAACTTAAGGAAGTTGTACCTTTCACCATGTATATCGGGATTCAGACAATAACTCTGAAAGATATTACAGTGACCTTTATTGAAGACATACGAGATAACTAAGTGTGAACAAAACTTAAGGAAGTTGTACCTTTCAGCATGTATATCGGGATTCAGACAATAACTCTGAAATATATTACAGTGACCTTTATTGAAGACACACGAGATAACTAAGTGTGAACAAAACTTAAGGAAGTTATACCTTTCACCATGTATATCGGGATTCAGACAATAACTCTGAAAGATATTACAGTGACCTTTATTGAAGACATACGAGATAACTAAGTGTGAACAAAACTTAAGGAAGTTGTACCTTTCACCATGTATATCGGGATTCACACAATAACTCTGAAAGATATTACAGTGACCTTTATTGAAGACATACGAGATAACCAAGTGTGAACAAAACTTAAGGAAGTTGTACCTTTTAGCATGTATATCTGGATTCAGACAATACCTATGAAAGATATTACAGTGACCTTTATTGAAGACACACGAGATAACCAAGTGTGAACAAAACTTAAGGAAGTTGTACCTTTCAACATGTATATCGGGATACAGACAATAACTCTGAAATATATTGCTGTGACCTTTATTGAAGACACACGAGATAACAAAGTGTGAACAAAACTTAAGGAAGTTTTACCTTTCAGCATGTATATCTGGATTCAGACAATAACTCTGAAATATATTACAGTGACCTTTATTGAAGACACACGAGATAACCAAGTGTGAACAAAACTAAAGGAAGTTGTACCTTTCAGCATGTATATCTGGATTCAGACAATACCTATGAAAGATATTACAGTGACCTTTATTGAAGACACACGAGATAACCAAGTGTGAACAAAACTTAAGGAAGTTGTACCTTTCAGCATGTATATCGGGATTCAGACAATAACTCTGAAAGATATTACTGTGACCTTTATTGAAGACATACGAGATAACCAAGTGTGAACAAAACTTAAGGAAGTTGTACCTTTTAGCATGTATATCTGGATTCAGACAATACCTATGAAAGATATTACAGTGACCTTTATTGAAGACACACGAGATAACCAAGTGTGAACAAAACTTAAGGAAGTTGTACCTTTCAACATGTATATCGGGATACAGACAATAACTCTGAAATATATTGCTGTGACCTTTATTGAAGACACACGAGATAACAAAGTGTGAACAAAACTTAAGGAAGTTTTACCTTTCAGCATGTATATCTGGATTCAGACAATAACTCTGAAATATATTACAGTGACCTTTATTGAAGACACACGAGATAACCAAGTGTGAACAAAACTAAAGGAAGTTGTACCTTTCAGCATGTATATCTGGATTCAGACAATACCTATGAAAGATATTACAGTGACCTTTATTGAAGACACACGAGATAACCAAGTGTGAACAAAACTTAAGGAAGTTGTACCTTTCAGCATGTATATCGGGATTCAGACAATAACTCTGAAAGATATTACTGTGACCTTTATTGAAGACATACGAGATAACCAAGTGTGAACAAAACTAAAGGAAGTTGTACCTTTCAGCATGTATATCTGGATTCAGACAATACCTATGAAAGATATTACAGTGACCTTTATTGAAGACACACGAGATAACCAAGTGTGAACAAAACTTAAGGAAGTTGTACCTTTCAGCATGTATATCTGGATTCAGACAATAACTCTGAAAGATATTACAGTGACCTTTATTGAATACACACGTAATAACCAAGAGTGAACAAAACTTAAGGAAGTTGTACCTTTCAGTATGTATATCTGGATTCAGACAATAACTCTGTAAAAAATTACAGTGATCTTTATTGAAGACACACGAGATAACCAAGTGTGAACAAAACTTAAGGAAGTTGTACCTTTCAGCATGTATATCGGGATTGAGACAATAACTCTGTAAGATATTACAGTGACCTTTATTGAATACACACGTAATAACCAAGAGTGAACAAAACTTAAGGAAGTTGTACCTTTCAGTATGTATATCTGGATTCAGACAATAACTCTGAAAGATATTACAGTGATCTTTATTAAAGACATACGAGATAACCAAGTGTGAACAAAAAAAGACAACCGGCAACATCAAAGACTTTCCACTTCCTCAAGTTTCGTCCAGGAGTGTGCACGTATATATAACAAAGATCATTCGAGTTATTTTAGTTAATAACAAATTTATATTAAGATTATATAAAATTATTAGTTGTAAAGACAGAATATAAGTATTTTAAAAGAAATCGTGAAAATTAATAATCAAAATACTCTCATGGAAAAAACCTATGGAAGTGAAAGGTCTTTGATGTCGCCGGTCGTCTATATATATTTTTTTTCAAGGAAATAGAGGAAATTTCGTTCACACTTGGTTATCTCGTGTGTCTCAATAAAGGTCACTATAATATCTTTCAGAGTTATTATCTGAATCCCGATATACATGCTAAAAGGTACAACTTCCTTAAGTTTTGTTCACACTTGGTTATCTCGTATGTCTTCAATAAAGGTAACTGTAATATCTTTCAGAGTTATTATCTCAATCCCGATATACATGCTGAAAAATACCACTTCCTTAAGTTTTATCCATGATTGATCATATGTTTTTACATAAACCACAGATTATCGTTTATTAGAGTTTCGAGAAGAAGAAAGTCTTGCAGCGTCTGTTTAGCAATGTACCACAAGTAAATAAAGCACAAGAAGGGTGCTGTAGAGGAAGGAGTTGTGATAAGGGTACGCTAAACAAGATAAGACAAGTTTCAAAGGAAGCAAAAGTTTGAAACAAAATAGTTTGTGGAAATATCAACCACCCCATATCTCCATTCTTCTTTTTACCTAGTTCTAAATACTTTGTTCGGCTAACTTACATTCTCGTCTGATTACCTCTTGTGGCACATTCTACATGATTATCATAACTTTTTATTGCTTATCCCTATTACACGTGGTACAGGCCATGATAATCATGGTGGGTAGAAGTAGGTGACTGCTTTCACTGTAAATGCACCACATGTCTACACATGTGAAAATCAGTTCGACTTTGCACTTACAAATGTGCCAGACCCTCGTTTGATTACTTGCACTCGCTGGTGGGGCTTGACTTTTTCAAGAAGTGGGGACCATTGGA
This sequence comes from Cordylochernes scorpioides, assembly GCA_030710605.1. Taxonomy (NCBI): domain Eukaryota; kingdom Metazoa; phylum Arthropoda; class Arachnida; order Pseudoscorpiones; family Chernetidae; genus Cordylochernes; species Cordylochernes scorpioides. Next base: position 140,725,370 of record CP092863.1, read on the forward strand.
GCTTTTTTTTAATCAGAAAAAAAAGTGCCCAATGCGGGAATAGAACCCCGGGTAGTAGCGGTTGTAAACCAATGGTTTAGACCATCCTTCCACCGACCCCCATAAAAGAAAAATACATTGGCAAAATAATATTGTTACAAATTTTATATCTGTCGTTATTTTAAAGAAAAGTATTATAAGAAGAAAAAAATCAAAGCTTTCGAATATCTTTCTCTTTTTCAACCTGAAGATATAGTGGAATTGTAAAAGTGTGTGAAAGTATGGTATATGTGAATAAAATAGGAGAAATATACTGGCGAAACACAGCTGGGAAAGGATCATTACTGATGAGCATAGTCCTGTCGTTTCAAATTTTTCATTGTTTAATAAGTTCCATAGAATTTTCTTATTTATTCATTAAAAATAGCGTTAAAATGCATATCAATTTTCATAAATAGAGGACACTAATATGATGATGATGTTGTAATATACCTCTGTTGTTTTTTTTTAGTTTGTATATATTTTGATAGATATTCAAAGATAAATAGGTAAATTATATACACTCTTAGAAAAAAAAACACTTAAGGAAGTGAAAGTCTTTGATATCGACGGTCGTCTTTTTTTTTTTTTTTTTATGGAGACAGAGGCGATTTTGTTCACACTTGGTTATCTCGTGTTTCTTCAATAAAGGTCACTGTAATATCTTTCAGAGTTATTGTCTGAATCCCGATATACATGCTAAAAAGTACAACTTCCTTAAATTTCGTCCATGAGTGTCATTGTTATGCAAATTTATATATATATATGAGGCTTCTAAATGATGGAGCACAATGATTAGTTTTATAATAGAAAAACCAAAGATATCTGTTTTCTTCTTTTTCCGTGTAAGTTTTCTTGTTTTCTAATAAAACATAAGGAGTTTCTAAAGTTCAACAAAGTATTTATTTCAGAGGTGAAATTAATAAAAAAAATCACATATGTAAATAGAAACTTCCCAAAAAGATGGCAAATATTAGTTAAAGCAGATTATTACCTTATACTAGGTATACACTAATGTCTTGAATAATAGATCATTTCAGAAACTTAAAATAGAACATGACAGCATATTTAAAAAGTTTAAAATTTGACCAAGTCTCCCCAAGGTGTCATTATTACAGCACATAAGTGCCCTAAACGAATATATATTACACAGAGGCTGTTTAAAACTAATTACGTTAGGTTTAATCTAACCAATTAACTTTTAATTATATTCTTCTTATTTGTTTTCGTATGAGTTTAAATGCTTCAGTTTGTAATTATATGTAACATAGAGAGGTATAAGTGTTACATTTCTCTATTTGTTGATAAGTGTTTGAACATTTTAACATCATTCCTTTATTTATTTTCGTTTGAGTTTTAATGTTTAACTTTTCAAATTACGAAACTATTTTAGACGCGTAATATTCTTTTTAAAATAAAAACAATTTCATCTGCCCTTACTGCAATGGAAAAATTAAAGGGAGGGCCTGGCTCATCAGTGGTGAACCCTCCCAGCGGTTTCGCCAGTTTAATCTACCATACCGCTGTTATATTGCATTTTTGGAACTTCCCTTTTATAATGATACTGATGCTTGACTCTTCGAATAGGTATTTTAGATGAACTATGGACATAAGCTTTTAATTTTTCCATTGCAGTAAGGACAGTAGAAATTGTTTTATTTTAAAAAGAATATTACGCGTCTAAAATAGTTTCGTAATTTGATAACAGATGGCGGGCTTGTGCATCGTAATATAATGTTTAAGTTTGTAATTATATGAAATTAAAACTATACTAATTTTTAGACACGTATGATTCTTTTTTTAAATTAAACAATTTTCTACTGTCCTTAGTGCAATGGAAAATTAATGGGAGGTCAAGGCTCATCAGTGGTGAACCCTTCCAGCGGTTTCGCCAGTTTGAGCCAGGCCCTCCTATTAATTTATCATTGCAGTAAGGACAGTAGAAATTTGCCTTATTTTAAAAAGAAACATACACATCTAAAACAGTTCCAATTTCCTATAACAGATGGCGCGCTAATCCATTATATTGTAATTATGTAAATATAACATAGAGAGATATAACATTTCTTTCTGAAGCAAGAAGTTGAATATTCTTTGAATGTGAAAGCTTTAAAAAATAGGAACTTACCCTCTATTATGAATTTGTTTATTTTTTCCTTTGTCGTCTGTTTTGCACAAGTTGAATCTGGTTAGAAAATGTATAAAAATTAGATGATTCTTTTGTTGCCTTAAATACGAGATAATTAACTCGTTTCTATATATATCTAAAAATGTTTAATATTTAATAAATTAATTTTATAAATCTGAGAGTTGTCTTCAAAAACGATCCAACACTTTCCCAAGTGTTTAAAATTTCAACATGGAGAATTCGAATTTTCAAAATCAGAAATGTAACTATTTAGATCGTTTTTTTAAAATTATTTTTCAAATAAATAGACTTTCTATTGTCCTAAATACGATTGAAAAATGTTGGGAGGGTATGGCTCATCAATGATGAACCCTCAGAGCGGTTTCGCCAGTTTAAACTATTATACCGTTCTAATACTGTATAGGTATTTTTCTGCTTATATATCCAGTACTCTTGAGAAATTCTTGGCTACATTATTTAAGTAAACAATGGACATAAGTTCTAAGTGAAAATAGAACAAATGTGAAATTATACTGGGATAAAAAAAAAAGGATAAATTAAGAAAAAAGACATCTGATCGTTCAACAAAAAAGTTTATAATGGCTTGCGCCATCTATCGGAATAAATATCAATTAATCGCTGATTTTTTTTAATTATTCTAGAATTGGCCAAAAGCCTTTTTCTTAACAAAAAAATATATATAAAGAAAAATGAAAAATCATGTTAAAAAAGACATGTTTTGACCATTTCTTTAGGAAAATTTTTGAATGTGCACCTAGGGATTTGAAACTAAGGTCTAGTAGTATCTGATTGGACAAATATTCCCAACACGCTGATTGGGTATCGGGCCCATTTGTACAGGGCATGCTGCCAGAAGACACTGGCTATCAGATGGTGATTGGCTATGGTCCAGATCTTTTGGCATCGCAACTTCTGGAGACATTCTGTATCCCACTAATGACACCAGATCTTCTATTCATTTCCAATATTTACAAGTAAATCGCTCCATTTGTTTCTTTAACTTCTCTTAAGAACTCATTCTAACAAAGATTTAACAAATATTTACCATTGTCAACTTAAACGTTTGTATATAAACCTTTTATATATAGGCTGCCTGTCGCTAGAAAAAATTGAGCGCTTTTCAAATTGAATTTTTAAATCATAGAATAAATATATATTTATTTTTTGACTTGGAGTAAATCCAAAAATGCCTTATTTATTAAATGAATTAATTAATTTTATCTTTGTAGGATAATAAGTGTTTATAAAGAAAGTAATTTTAAATGAATAAAAAAGGTATCTTTTTTTTATTTTGAAAGAAGCGAACTTTCAAGAAACAATGTTCTTCTACTGGTTATTTATCAAAGCTATTTGGATGTGTCTCGTGTGTTAACCACAGATCAAAAGGAGACACGTTTGGAGATTAGTCAAAACATGCTCCATATGGTTGTGGAAAGTCTTTGATGTCGCCGGTCGCCTTTATTTATTTAAAGGAGACAAAGGCAATTTTGTTCATACTTGGTTATCTCGTATGTCTTCGATAAAGATCACTGTAATATCTTTCAGAGTTATTGCCTGAATCCCGATATATATACATGGTAAAAGGTACAACTTTCTTAAGTTTTGTCCATGAGTGTATTCACATTTGGTTATCTCGTGTGTCTTCAATAAAGATCACTGTAATATATTTCAGAGTTATTGTCTGAATACCGATATACATGGTAAAAGGTACAACTTCCTTAAGTTTTGTCCATGAGTATATACACACACAATATAGAGAAAGAACAATAATACTATTTAACATTAAACTTCCACAATGAACACACTATTCTTATTCCACTTTGAAATGGACGTTTAAAAAAAAACTAAAAATCATTTCATTTCGCTCTTCTCTCCCTCCCCAACCAAACTAGGTAATTATTTTTAAAAAGTTGGGAGACCACTTAAAGAAATTTAAGCCGAAATTAAGGCAGTTACAATTAATAGGAGTTTGTCATTTAAGGAAAGTAATTTTATTTTCCGGGGCAAAGAACAAATAAGTGAGTGGAGGTTAGATCATCTTGGCATAATTGCGGGCATTTATTCCAACCCCAAGCTATTACATTTAATGAAGAAATAAAAATAGGTACATTGACTTTCTTATAATTAGGGGAGAACTTTAGCTCAATTTAAGTTTTTTAACATTTTTCTTCAACTTTTCTCCACATAACGGTCGATTTTTTTCTTGAATGAATTCTTTATATTTTCATCATTTACTATGCAAATTTTCTCATTATAAAATTTTAATTTGCATGTCGAGTTTTTGCATATTGTTCATTTATATAATCAATATCGATTTTAGTCTTATATACATATTCTCTTGAGAGATATGGAATTTTTGGGTGAAAGGGGTAAAAGAAATTCGAATATATGAAGTATATATGGGAGATATGTAAATAAAGATCTATAGATGGTTTCATATAATTATATATTTAAAATTTTAAAAGGCATATTCAGAACGCTGACAACTACTTTTAACATGTGTAGACATGTGGTGTACTTACAGTTAAATCAGCCGCCTACTTCTACCCACCATGAGAATCTTGGCCATGTACCACCTGTACTAGGGATAAGCAAAAAAATAGAACGCTGATATGAGCATTTTAGATGGCAGAACGCCATCTATTGGAACAAAAATAAACTAAACGTTTATTTAAGTTTGTTCCATGATATTTGGCCAGCCCATTATGTGCCCCGCTCCATCTCCTGGGCCGACCTGCGTCGCAACTGCTTCTCAGGGCACGACGCAGATGTCGCCCTACGGTTGGCCCTCCACGCCCTACCCCATCCTGATCATCCTGCCTCGAGTCGTGCCAACTGTGCTGTCTGTGGGTTACATTCGAGTCACCTTGTCCCAGCGAGTTGGTAGAATAGAAGTGGCCCCTCCAGACCTTGCAAGAGGGCAGCCCCAAATAAATAATCAAGATATAAACAATAGCAATGTTCCAACAAGGAATGATACTGTGGAATGATTGCATGCGTGTTGGTGTGGCTTGTGGAAATGCCGCTGATAAAATTATAATTATTGTTATAAAATAAATTTATTTATTAAAACCCCGAAATATATAGAGAGGGAAGAAGTAACGGCCGCTGGAAGCAAGCCCTGTTGTTCGAACTACCTGAGTGCCAATAGTCTCGGATACCGCCCGCGCATGCGTAGTGAGGTGTTCTCCCAACTCGCGCTTGCCGAGGCGTAGTGAGGCCGCCACAATACTATAAAAAGAGGAATGATACTATGGTACATATTGTTGCACCAGGTTGCGGCTTGGCAGACTCTTCAACCTTGATCCTCTCCTGTGCTGGGTCTTGCATTTTAACAGAGCGTGTTTCAACCATCCTACAAATTTATATAAGGGAATAATGAGATAACTTTAAGTAGCCTCCAGAATCCTTTATTTATTTCTCACATCAAAGAGAACAGTGAAGTCACACAGTGTACCTAAATACAAATGATGATTCTATAATACATATATTCTGTTTATAATACATATATTCTGTTTAATAAATAAATAAATATAAAATATAAATTTGAATATAATATATATGAA
>CP092863.1:140731202-140743176 GCA_030710605.1 Cordylochernes scorpioides
AAGAAATAGGGTAAGTAACATAATTACTAATATGTTAATAGGAAATTAAATAATTATTTACAGTATTACATATATAAACCCAGCAATCTATATTATATTTAAATAAAATTCAGATAGTTGGCGTTCCGTGCTGCGTACATTTTACATATTATATTACACATATTATAATATTGTATAACATATTATATTATTATAACATTAACGGCAGCGTTGAGTTTGTTTATACAGAATATAATGCCTTAATAAGGGTTGGCGTTTAGCCAACCGAAATATTGGCGAATAATTCTTTTATTCAATATCAAATATATGCCTTTTTATTATCTAAATTTTTAAATATAGATTTCTCTATTTTCAGAATAAATAAATAAAGATGTAATGTTATTTATATAACTTTCTCACACAAGAAAAGTAACAATAAGATTTTTTTTCATATTAAAATAGATAAGCATGCTTTCGAGTAAAGACATTCTTCAACGGGCTTATAATAAATATAATGGAGAAATGAACGAGTTATAAAATAAATATCGGCATATCACGCGCTGGCGTGGATTGGACTATTTTAAAGCTATATACGAGTACAAGTAAATATGTTTCAAAAGATGCACCTCTCCCTTTAAATATGCATTAAATTAATGCATTTTGTTTCATCATAACTTAGTATAGAGCCTTATGGTGGTGAGAGAGTGAGAGAAGATCAGTACAGGGATAACTTCAATTTCATAACATCTACGAGAGGAGTTATAAAATCGATCGTATTCACAAAAAGCTGTTTATTGGGGTAATGAGCCAAAATGTATCGTTTTAATTCATTTTTAAAGGGAGAGGTTCTTCTTTTGGTACATGAATACCATCCTCGCGCAACTTTATGTTACATATTTCTCTTGAAAAATTTGTCACAACCTAATTCAAGTACAATTTCATTTTTGTACTAATTTGCATAAATATAAAAATGAATAATATTGAAGTGATGCAGCAGAGAAATAGAAGAGAAGACGTGGAGAAGCCAAGAGAGAAGGTATGCCGGGGCTCCCCCAGGGAAGTGTGGATTGACAAATTGCAGGAGGGGGTGGCAGACAGTCGGGGCAGTCCAGCTGGCGTCGCCGTGGGGAAGGGATCAGCCGAGTCCTGCTGGTGTCGTCGTGAAGGAAGCAGCCGAGTTAGCGGCCTGCCTGCCGGGGATTGGTGTGTGCCGAGAAGACTGTCTGGCAGAGATGGCAAGTTTGGCTGGAGGAGGTGGGCTCCGAACGTGTGGCCGTATGGACTGATTGGGAAGACGGTAGCGGAGAAGGATCCCTCTAGTGGCGGACATTGAAGGCAAGTTAATCATCTACTGTATAGTTACTTATATCCCTTTCAAAGATCTGGTAATAAATCCATAGTACTAAGCTGTATCCAAAACGAACTCACATTGTCTTCTCAGTAAACCTTGAACGCAAACATCGACGGCTGAGAAGCGTCGTAACATTTGGTGTCAGAAGTGGGATACAGCTTAGTTAATTTTAATTGAAGATTTTATTTTGCGCTAATTTAAAAAGGAAAATGGAAAAACTAACCGACCTCGAAATTGAAAAATTCACAAAATTGCTCAGACTATTAAGCCAGAAAGTAGATGAGCTCGGAGAAAACTTGGATACTCGATTGAGCCGACTGGAGCATATTCGGAATGTCAAACGTTCTGCCACACCCATGTCTTGCGAAGTTAAGTTCAATGTACTACCGCCAGAAAATCCTGATGGCTTTTCAAAACCAATCACAGCAACCAATAGCCCACGTATTCAATGTCTGAGGGGACAAAAGACGATCCCAGGTGATGAAGATCCCGACAAGACCATCACAACAAAGATCATCACGTCAGGAGACGTTGTAAGTGAACTGTCAGAATCTACGCTAGAAGATTCTCCCGTGATCCAGAAGTCCGAAGAGTGTCGACAGCAGGAAATGATCCAGACTGGTTGTGTAGCGGAGGAGGGTGAGCTGATCGCCTCCGACAACGGCTGTGGCACGAGTGTTTTGTATAAAATCAAGCGGACGGAAGGAGAATGCCCTCAAGGTGATATACAGAGCGAAAATTCAACCCCTGGTATTCTTTCTGAAATACTCCATGAGAACAGCAACTATCTTGGCGAGCTGCACTGCGACAGCGTGGCTGACTTCAGCGACAGTGTCAGGCTGTCAGGGACTACAGCGGCGATCCAACTGGACGGGACGGAGCTGGATGCTCCGTGGAAGTGCGACAAGGCTAAATGGTCGAAGCACCCTGAAGTTGGAGCCGGCAACCCGACTGAACGGGATAGAGCATTGGACGCTCTGTGGAAGTCCGACGACAATGTCTGTGACGCGGAAGTCGCGCGCAATGTGTCAGCGCCGTCGTCTGCAATGCAAGCTGAAAAGATGTGCCAAGAATGTGTACCATTCATCTTCGTTCCTTCGCCCGACAAGGTGCAGATAAAGCAGCCACCGCCTAGGAAAAGTTCTCCCGATCTTGAGACTGTCACGGGATCCGACACCTCCAGAAGGTTTAAGAAATTCACAGCCCTGTGCGTGGTCGGCACTAAGAAGCCCAGGTTTGAAGGGTTTGGAAAAAGAGAGCCTCTAGAGCAAGAGAATGTGAAACCTAAAGAAGAAAAGGGAGGCCACGATATGGACAGCGTGGATCAGGTGGACGAATCCACTGTAAAGATCGGCGATCTTAAGCCCCGTCGTGGAAGGAAGCGGCGAAAGCGCAACACAAACGATCACAACCCTTTGTACATTGCGGCTACAGTGTGTTCACAAGGAGAATTCAAACTATCAGATGGAAGCATCGTAGGCAGTGAAATATGGCCGCCATCTTGTGGAGAACCACCGCCCTGTGCTAGACAGCGAGACCAATCAATGGCGTTGGCACTGGTTGAGAGTGGAAATAATGTGGTTCTGCAAACAAGGGTTGGTGTTAACCCTGCCGTTACGCTTCCGGGAGGCTGACGACCCTCATGTGGCCAGAGACGTCAGGGAGATCAAAGGGCCGCCGATCAGCGCCTCTGGTGAAATCAGCCTTTTCGGGACGAAAAGGATTGAGAAGGGGGCAGTGAAGCGATGCAGCAGAGAAATAGAAGAGAAGACGTGGAGAAGCCAAGAGAGAAGGTATGCCGGGGCTCCCCCAGGGAAGTGTGGATTGACAAATTGCAGGAGGGGGTGGCAGACAGTCGGGGCAGTCCAGCTGGCGTCGCCGTGGGGAAGGGATCAGCCGAGTCCTGCTGGTGTCGTCGTGAAGGAAGCAGCCGAGTTAGCGGCCTGCCTGCCGGGGATTGGTGTGTGCCGAGAAGACTGTCTGGCAGAGATGGCAAGTTTGGCTGGAGGAGGTGGGCTCCGAACGTGTGGCCGTATGGACTGACTGGGAAGACGGTAGCGGAGAAGGATCCCTCTAGTGGCGGACATTGAAGGCAAGTTAATCATCTACTGTATAGTTACTTATATCCCTTTCAAAGATCTGGTAATAAATCCATAGTACTAAGCTGTATCCAAAACGAACTCACATTGTCTTCTCAGTAAACCTTGAACGCAAACATCGACGGCTGAGAAGCGTCGTAACAATATGTTTATAAATAAAAATATTTTGCTACAATATATATGTGGACATTTTGGAAGGTCACCTCTCCCGTCAAAATAGACGTCAAAACCAGACTCCATCTATTGACCGTCTCTACAAACTAGGAGGATCTGGTCGGTGACAAAGCCACAATACCAGCTAAGACAATTTCAGAACGCTCATCTGGAGACCATGGTTTCAGACTAATGTATGTTATAATGGCAACAGTATTTAAAAGCAAACCCAATTAGATTTTCACAAATTCTGTAAAACAGCACAGACAATAAGCTCAATACAGATGATGGATCCAACTTGAAGAAAGGTCGATGTTAACCTCCACTTACTGTAAATAACTGCTATGTTTACTTCTGTATCTGGGAGAATTCTGTATGGGACGATTGTCCATGATGGAGTTTTTTTAGTTGTTATTGGTTTCGGGCTAATGGTCCTCGTCAGTACTAGGAGAGGCTTTAATTGCATAAGATCTACAAAGGAGACGGTCAATAGATGACACATGGTTTTAGTGTCTTTTTTGACGGAAGAGGTTAATTTTTCTCTATATGTGGTGAGCTACAAGCTTTAGAGATGGAATTGGATAATGACGCAGACACAGAAACAGGTGTCAGGAGCAAGGACCAGTGTGGGATTGGCAGAGAGGTCCGAGGTCCAGCAATGATCAGAGTGACGGTACCCGAGAGATCCGCCTCTGACCATCGCTAATCCAGCTGTGTTTATACTTCTTCCTGAGGGAAACATGACAGTGACTCCTGAGTCACCTGGATTTAACAACCTTTGTATTAGAAGACAAGATATTGTATCAGACAACGTGGTCAGGTCTAGCTTCTTTCTATTTGGAACTTAATCTCACTCTATATATACACTCATAGACAAAAGGAAGTGTAAAGTCTTTGATGTCGACAGTCGTCTATTTTTTTTTTAGGGAGACAGAGTCAATTTTGTTCACACTTGGTTATCTCGTATGTCTTCAATAAAGGTCACTGTAATATATTTCGTAGTTATTGTCTGAATCCCGATATACATGCTAAGAGGTACAACTTCCTTAAGTTTTGTTCACACTTGGTTATTTCGTGGGTCTTCAATAAAGGTCACTGTAATATCTTTCAGAGTTATTGTCTGAATCCATATATACATGCTAAAAGATACAACTTCCTTAAGTTTGGTTCACACTTGGTTATCTCGTGTGTTTTCAATAAAGGTCACTGTAATATCTTTCAGAGTTATTGTCTGAATCCCGATATACATGCTAAAAGGTACAACTTCCTTAAGTTCTGTCCATAAGCCGGGATCAAATAGATTCTGTCCTTGTCTGGAGGAGGACAAGATGAAGGATACTTCCTCGCTGAGAGAGTAAATATTCCATTACCTAATTGCATACAATATTTTATTCCTCATCTTTGTTTATTTATCTCCCTTATAATTATTCAGCCATTTAATAATTGTGTCTATATATCCACAAATATTAAAAAAATTCAATCATCTTGACATTCATGTATAAACTGATCCTTATTGTCTCTTTATTAATGTTTTATTTGCATATTTCCGAACAGACGAAGTGTTTATTTTCACAACAAAAAAACGAGATTACACATATAAATCGAAATTATTATTAAATAAAAGACAAATACTGTAAAATTACGGTATATAAAGTAAATTATAGCGAAATTTTTACCTAATCTTCTTATAAAAATGGAAGTAAATCCATTTTAACAACTTTCTGTCAAGCTCACCTAAATGGGATTGGCAGAGAGTAGTCACACAACAATTCGAGCGGAACTGCTCTTTCAAATCATAATTGGCCCTTGTACTTTTAACTGGATTACTTTTCCCCATTTTTCATTTTTTTCTCCTCTCCTTAAATTTTCAGATTATTAAGTTGTTTGCAAGTTCCTCTCAAATTTAAAATAATTATCTACTATATACTGAGAGAGAAAGGGGCTTTAAAGGATAATTTTCATATAAATAAAATAATTGGAGACTTTTTTTTAGATTAATGAAATATCTTTTATGAAAATTCGAAACGATAATAGACGCGTATGATTCTTTTATAAATTAAATAATTTATACTACCTTTACTGCAATGGAGAAATTAATGGGGAGGGCCTGGCTCATCAGTGGTGAACTCTCCCAGCTGTTTAATTTTTTATACCATTTTGTGATAGATATTTTGAAAATGTTAATATATCGGAGGTAAAAGCTTATATTTGATAATATAAAATATAGTTTTTAGATATTAAAAAAAAGCATATGTTGGATTTAAAAAACATATAATTAGCAATAAGCTGACAAGTGTGGCGAAGGCTACCATCTACAAGTATCATCTTGGTCTTGAGGAGGTAACACCAGCCATCACATCGACCTGCCTCTGTGGGAAATAACTCTCGCAGTCCATCGGTGGCGGAGTCTTTCCCGCGGTGGAAGACACCAACGAAGACATTGCATATATATATATAAATGAACCATGACGTATGCACAAAGGAATCTGTGGCCACTGGAAAGGCATCGGACCTGGAGGCTGTTGTTGGGTGCTGTGCTGCCTGGAGTATAGGAGCTCCATCTATTATTTCTTCCTGTGGTGAATCTGTATAAGACCGGTGGTCTTAATAAAGCTTTGTGTGTGTGTATATATATATATATAAATATAAATAAATAAATAAATAAAGGTAGCCTCTCCCGTCAAAATAGACGCTAAAAGCTAAGCGCCATCTATTGACCGTCTCCGAAAAGAATGGTTGCAACACTAGCTCTGGAAAACTGAGAAACGTCCACCTGGAGGCCATTGTTTCGGGATAATAGCCCTCTTCAGTCCAGGGTAGACTGACTCTTACTTTCAGTGTCTATTTTGACGTGAGAGGTGACCTTTATTTTCATAGATCAAATTTCTCCCGTCAAAATTTATATATACACTCATGGACAAAATTTAGGGAAGTTGTACCTTTTAGCATGTATATCGGGATTCAGACAATAACTCTCAAAGCCCCTGCCTTGGCCTTTTGGGTTTTAGCTTCCATATGCTGTTATATTCTATGTTCTTTTAATGTAAGGATGTCGCTGTTTTAATAATTTTTACCTTAGTTTTTAGTCTCATGCAAAGTTTATTGCATATTTTCGTTGTCACGTTTGTAACATGCAAATTTCAATTTTAAATATTTATGCTGTATTATCTTTTACGCTATTATCTCTTTAGTATGTAAATTTATTGGTGTACATATTAGTTTTTCTCCTCTAATAATATGTTAGTACGGTTTACTATCCACGCCCGTTGAAGAACGTTTTGTTCGAAAGCTTGCGGTATTAAAGAAATTTACACAAGAGACTCCTCTTAATGTTTATTATTGTTTTTTAATGATCGTGATTTTAAGAGTTTTAATCCTACAATTTTAGCCTTAGTCCTTTTACAATGAGTCACCCGAATCCTGATCTTCGTTTTTATGTACACCAATTGGAAAAGAAATCCCTACAGCTGTCTAAATGGAGACATCATCTTACCTTTAACCTGCATTGCAAGAAAGTCGGTTTCATCCCTCCGTCCCTTAGAATAAAAGATCCTGTCAAGAATCCGTTCTCCTCAAAGCTCACCAGGAAGTTTCATTTGGACTTACTCGATGCCAGAATACAAGGTTCTCATTCCAATATTAGATTCCTCTCCAGATCTATTAAAGGCCTCATCTTTCTTCTCCACCAGTTAATGTCTGCGGACGACATTGCTAACCTAGTAAGATCCATCACCCTTAAGGTTCATCAACAAGAAATTGCGCTCAAGAATAGGCATCTATCAAAATTGGCATATTGGAAAAGAAAGTTTCATTTTCCTGATGTCGCCGAGTCTACGGGATCTGTTCCTCCCAACGTCCTAAATCTGTCTTCAACCAAGCTGTCTGAAAGAGAGGAAAGGAACTTAGCGTTAGGTCTTCAATTCATCCCCCCAGCTAAACCGGACATCCCTAGAATAATTGCCGGAATCGAAGGCTTCACAAGCTCACTTAATCACCTTGAAACTCTTAAAGTACGAAACGCCGTTGTTCAAATTCTCCGCAGACCTTCACAGATACCATCTTCCAGCAATAGACATCGCCCGATCATCAAGAAGTTGAAAAGTTACAAGTCTCTTATTTTCATTAAAGCAGACAAAGGAAGCCATACTGTCGTACTTGATCGCTCAGATTATCTATCTAAGATGACAGACATTCTCCAGGACAACACTACTTTTTCTTCCATTTCACCCCAGGAAAATCGTGCTTTGACCAAATCGTTCAGAAAGGCGCTCTGCGAAATGAAGAAATCCAGCATCATCACACCTGATCAATTTGCTCAATTTACATCTTGCCCGGATAAAGATGCTTATATTTATGGCTTGCCCAAGGTACACAAGCCGGGGGTCCCACTCAGACCCATAATAGCTTATCACCTTTCCCCAGCCTATTCTGTAGCCAAGTTTTTGGTAAGTTTTTTGTCCCCTCTCATGAAAGACAATCCTAACACATATAGCATCACGCATCCCCCCAGTTTCATAGAAGACCTTCTTGTTTTACAACCACCACCCCTACACAGTATGGTGTCTTTTGATGTCACGTCGTTATACCTCTCACTTCCACACTCCCTCATTGCTGACAAGCTGCAATCGTTCCTTATTACCAATAACATTGACACACAAACGGCCTCCCATATTCTACAACTTGCTTCCCTCTGCCTCTCGATTTGCACTTTCACCTTCAACAAGCAGTTTTACAAACAGACCAGAGGAACCCCTATGGGTAGTCCCCTCTCGTCAATTATCTCTGAAATAGTCATGGGTTCTTTGGACACATGGATCAATCAAGCCCTCCCTTCCGATATATACTATTGGAGGAGATATGTAGACGATATCTTTTGCATTATTAAAACAGACAGCCTTCAACTAACATACAGTACCTTGCATAATTTCAACCCCCACATTAAGTTTACATATGAAACAGAAATATACTTTGTTTTACCTTTCCTAGACATCCTTATTATTCGCACCCCTCAGTCTTTTCACACCTCTGTTTTCCATAAGAAGCACATCCCTCCCCAATATACGCATTTCCCCTCCAATAGTCCCACCGCCTTTAAAATTAATACAGTCAGGACCTTAACTAAAATAATTTTTACCCATTGTTCCTTACCCATTTTTAAAACAATAGAAAGATCCAGAATCCATTCCTTATTAACAACCGCTGGTTATCCCATAGATTTTATAGAAAAACATACTTTTGATCCATGTGTCCATAGAACCACTACAATTCATAGGGCCACATGTTGGCTTTCGTTCTCCCCTGCCGCAGTATCTATATCCAGAGTCCTACGTCCATACGGCATAAAAGTTCTCTACAATAGTCCCCCCATCTTAGCCACCATCCTTAGACATCACATCACCAAATCTGATAAACCCACCCTACCCATAAACTCAACCGGTGCAGTATATTCCGTACAGTACCTGAATTGCCCAACTTCTTATGTTGGGGAAACAGTCAGAACCACTGGCATCCGAATTTCAGAACACAGACGCAACATCCGCAATAAAGATCCTAAATCCTTAATTTTCACACATATAGCTCAAACAGGCCATAGTTTTGATCTCGACCATCCTCAAGTTAAATACCGACACATATATAACAAACATCACAGACTCTGCCTAGAATCTATCATTTCCACATAAAACAATAGCTGTAACCGTAGAAAGAACCTCCCAGACATTTACCAGATACTCTATAAATAGCCTTTCTTTCTCTCAAAGATTCACTCTCAAAGATAGTGGTAGCACTGGGTGGGACCCCCCCCCTGCCTTGGCCTTTTGGGTTTTAGCTTCCATATGCTGTTATATTCTATGTTCTTTTAATGTAAGGATGTCGCTGTTTTAATAATTTTTACCTTAGTTTTTAGTCTCATGCAAAGTTTATTGTATATTTTCGTTGTCACGTTTGTAACATGCAAATTTCAATTTTAAATATTTATGCTGTATTATCTTTTACGCTATTATCTCTTTAGTATGTAAATTTATTGGTGTACATATTAGTTTTTCTCCTCTAATAATATGTTAGTACGGTTTACTATCCACGCCCGTTGAAGAACGTTTTGTTCGAAAGCTTGCGGTATTAAAGAAATTTACACAAGAGACTCCTCTTAATGTTTATTATTGTTTATTATTGTTTTTTAATTAGTAACTTTTTTATTGAAGACACACGAGATAACCAAGTTTAACAAAATTAGCTCTGTCTCCTTAAAAAAAAAAACACACAGACGACTGGCGATATCAAAGACTTTCCACTTCTTTAAGTTTTGTCCATAAGTATATATATTATCCGTATATATCCTTATTCAATATTATGTAATAATATTTGTTGATTTTGTATTTAAGCCCATATATAACCTTATAAGGACGCTGTAATAGAGTAGTGTAAAAATCCCAGAGTGTTGAATAAATATATTTCAATCTATAAATCACACTAACATTTCTGCCAAATTATTTAGAATCCTTAACGCAATGTGTCAAACAAATTATTTCACACATGAAATATATATTACCTTGTAGAAGGCTATTAGATATGTTGTTGTACAATAGGGATAATAACTTGTGACAACTAGAAAAATTGGATTTAGCATGTTAGCAGCTAGTAGTGGGATACCTGGAGGGAATTTTTGGAAAATCTATCAAATCTCAGTATTAAATTATTTATAATACACTCATGGACAAAACTTTAGGAAGTTGTACCTTTTAGCATGTATATCGGGATTGAGACAATAAATTTGAAAGATATTACAGTGACCTTTATTGGAAACACGAAATAACCAATATACACTCATGAACAAAACTTAAGGAAGTTGTACCTTTTAGCATGTATATCGGGATTCAGACAATAAGTCTGAAAGATATTACAGTGACCTTTATTGAAGACACGAGATAACCAAGTGTGAACAAAACTTAGGGAAGTCGTACCTTTTGCCATGTATATCGGGATTCAGACAATAACTCTGAAATATATTACAGTGACCTTTATTGGAAACACGAAATAATTAATATACACTCATGGACAAAACTTAAGGAAGTTTTACCTTTTACCATTTATATCGGAATTCAGACAATAACTCTGAAAGGTATTACAGTGATCTTTATTGAAGACACACGAGATAACCAAGTGTGAACAAAATTACCTCTGTCGCCTTAAAAAAAAAAACAACTACAACAAAAAAGTCAGACGACCGGTGACATCAAAGACTTTCCACTTCCTTTAGTTTTGTCCATATGAGTGTACAATACACACGCACACAACATGAGACATAATGGAGAAGGAAAGAAGGATGCTGTTGGTCTGAAGACCTGGAAGTACCACTCAGTGTGACTTTGCTTCTTTTGGTTTGCCGCACACAACCTACACAAATATACAACAAGATACAATTACTTGTACTAACTTGTACAACACAAAACAACATACAAAAACACCAACTCATAAAATAAAAGGATTTAAAAGCGCGAATGTTTCTTTTATACATAAAACGAATTTCTACTGTCCTTACTGCGATGAAAAATATATTGGGAGGGCTTGGCTCATCAGTGGTGAACCCTCCCAGTGGTTTCGCCAATTTAATCCACCAGACCGCTTCTCAGAGCTCTAATACTGTATTGGATCATTCTGCTTTTATATGCTACACTGAAGGATGGAATCTTAGAAATGGTTTTCAAGTAAACTATGGACATAAGCTTATAGGACAGTTGAATTACATTTAAATATTTGCTTCGAGCAATGCTCTTCAGCAAACTATAAAGACAAGGCCAGTGTCATAGTGAATGACAATTAAAACAAAGTAATTATCTGAACATCTATAATTGTACTAAATACTGGTTAATAATAGGTTACTGGTACATAATTAGTACTAACTAGGTATGAGAGAGTAAATTAGTTAAAGACTAAGTGAGAGAGAAGGTTTCAAACTAGTAATAATAGTAATGCACTAACTATCACAGAGAGAGGTGATGTGTGAATTAGTTTCAGATTAGATGACCAACTCATTAGATGAGTGTGGACGTTAAAAATCCGGCAAGGCTGTAATCCGGGGAATTAAGGAAGTCAATTAGCGGCTTGGAGGCGGTCCGTGGTGGGATTAGCTCCAGATTGGATCGCTCTGTACTTCAGTCCGTGTCTTTGAGTTGTACATCAGGCTGGACTTTTTAATGTCTTATAGTCCGTTGTGACATCAGTGGAAACTGACTTATGCCTAGAGAGCCTTCCGTCTTTGATATTGTTTCATCTTGTTTGATGCCCCTCTCTCTATTTAGTCTAAATAATATCTCAGATATTTTATATTGATTTTTTAAACAGATTTTATTGTTGCATCATGGCTAATGAACCTATTTTATTTTGTAATATTATT
>CP092863.1:140743276-140765361 GCA_030710605.1 Cordylochernes scorpioides
TTATTGTCGTTCTATTTTTTTATGTTAATAAATATATAAATGTTTTTTGATCGAAATAAATTCACTTGTCATCAGTTTTCTTCCCTGCTTTTTCTACGTGATAATATGTATTGCGTATAATGTTATATTGAGAAGAATGTAAAAAAAAAAAACATTAAATTTATAATATTTAAATTTTTTGTGATGAGTTTCTTTTTTTAATAATCACATTAAATATATCTTTATCTATAATTAATTATCGATAGATTGCAATTAAATTTATATGAGAAATACACAAACAAATTATAAATATAATTGCAGACGAAATAAAAGTTTGTTGTAAACTTTTTATTCGTAAATATGGACTCTTAACGCCATCTATGAACAATATTTTGAATTATTTTAAATGTATATATATATATTTTTCGTTTATATGAAGGATAACCGGTTATATATATTTATTAAAATACAGAGATTTATTATATGAGAATATAAAACTCTGAAACCTATGAAATTATAAAATTGTTATATTAATTGTATTTAATTAAAAAGGCATATATTGGATCAAAATATAATTTATTTTACCAATATTTCATTTGGCTGAACGCCAACCTTTATCAAGGTGTTATAACATTTTAAAGTGTTTCAACAACGTATATATATATATGTATTTTATTTATATTTAATATTGTATATATATTTAATGTAAAGAGTGTAAATAGCAATATTTTATTGCTTTAAAATTATATTCTTTTTTACAATTTATACTTAATGTTAACTTTAACTTTTTAATTTATATATATACGTCTATAGATGAGATCCAATACAGTATTAGATCTTTAAAAATGGTTTTGGTGGATTAAAGATTCTTAGAATAATTATTCAAAAGTAGAAACACAATTTATCAAAGAGAAGAATTGTAATAAGTTTATTTAATTAGTTTAAAATGAAAAAATTTCAAGTGTTTGCTCTTCATCAGGCCATTTTTTTTTTTTTTTTGTAAATACCTACAATATAGTTGAGAAAGTTGAGCCAAAGGAAAGAACAAATGTCAGTATTTGATGCTGATGCTTTGGCAAAATACAAGATAATTCAACAAAATAATAAGAAAATATCAAATATGCGAAATAAACACCGAGAGAAGAATTACAAAAACTATAACAAGACTTAGAACAAAACACTATAAAGGAATGGCAATACATCCAGATGGCACAAGAACCTATAGAGCATCTAACAACTGTCCTGGTGTGGAACTAACACCTACCCACATATTCTCATGTCCAGCAATAGTCGCAGCCTTGCAGAAAATTGACATGGACCCAGAACTTTACACACCCAAGATAGAGAACATTGCGACTGCTGTGATAGAGATGTACGGAGACATCTGAGACTCTTCATTGGACACGACAACAACAACAGAAAATTGACATCGACCCAGAACTTTACACACCCAAGATAGAGAACATTGCTGTGATAGAGATGTATGGAGACATCTGAGACTCTTCATTGGACACGACAACAACAACAGAAAATTGACATCGACCCAGAACTTTACACACCCAAGATAGAGAGCATTGCGACTGCTGTGATAGAGATGTATGGAGACATCTGAGACTCTTCATTGGACACGACAATAACAACAGAAAATTGATATGGAGCCAGAACTTTACACACCCAAGATAGAGAACATTGCTATGATACAGATGTACAGAAACATCTGAGGCTCTCCATTGGACACGACAACAACAACATATATAGGTGTAGAAGGAAATATGTAAATTATTTTATCACCTCTCTATATATTATAGGTATTTACGAAACAATAGGCTTGATGAAGAGCTGTCACTTGAAAGCTTGCCATTTTAAACTAATAAAGAAACTTATTACAAGTTTTCTTATTAATAAATTATGTCTAGAGTAGATTGAACTGGCGAAACCGCTGGTAGTATTCACCACTGATGAGCCAAACCCTCCCACTATTTTTCATAGCAGTAAAGATAGTAGGAATTTTGATTTATTTGAAAAGTTACTGTTTAATAGTTTCATATCGTTTACATAGATGACACGTTATTGACTTATGTTTAAACCATATATTGGAAATTTGAACTATATTTGACGCACACGTTTGATTCTTTTAAATAAAAACAATTTTCTATCGCCCTTACTTCAATGATTCAATAATGGAACCTGTAGAGATCCTTTCGATAATATATAACATGAAAAAACATTGTTAAAACTAATAATTACACAAATCTATAGCTAGTTTCTGTGAAAATAAAATCTATCAACAACTTTTATAGTCATTTCCAGATAAGTTTCCAATTTGCCAACTTTCCTTTTGTCTATAAACGATTAAGAAAATGGTCACTTATGATAAGAAACAAATTTTAAAGACAACAAGGTGAGGTATTAAATATTGATTTTCTGTAAACGTAACTTTGTCAATTTTGTTGAAGCAGTTTCAGTTGAAAATTGTTTCAACTCCGTGTAGTACTGTAAGAGGTGAGATCTTACTATCTGGTGCTGTGTGTTAGGTAAATTTTATCCTGAAATATCAAATTCACAACTTTATAAGTCATTGAAATTACAAATATATTCTCACAATGAGTATCTTTTTTATTTAAAAAACGCTAGCTTTCAAGTGTTAATCGCTCTTCAACGGGCTTACTTTAATATCGACTTTATCCCACCAGAAATATTTACAAAAAACAATATTAAAGTAAGCCCGTTGAAGAGCGATTAACGCTTGAAAGCTAGCGTGTTTTTTTTTAATAAAAAAGATACTCATTGTGAGAATATATTTGTAATTTTAATACTTTTTTCACAATTTTATCGTGAATAGAGATTTATAAGTCATAAATAAGTAATATTTTCAAATATAAGATGATGGTTTGCATTTATTATAAATATTTTTTTTTATCCTTAGAGTACAAATTGGTCACCAGTATACCATGATAATCATGATTAAATCATGTAGAAAGTACACACTCATGGACAAAACTTAAGGAAGTGGAAAATATTTGATATCTCCGAACGTCTTTTTTTTTTAAGGAGACAGAAGCAATTTTGTTCACACTTGGTTATCTTGTGTGTCTTCAATAAAGATCACTGTAATATATTTCAGATTTATTGTCTGAATCCCGATATACATGCTAAAAGGTACGACTTCCTTAAGTTTTGTTCATACTTGGTTATCTCGTGTGTCTTCAATAAAGGTAACTGTAATATCTTTCAGAGTTATTGTCTGAATCCCGATATACATGCTGAAAGGTACAACGTCCTTAAGTTTTGTTCACACTTGGTTATCTCGTGTGTCTTCAATAAAGGTCACTGTAATATCTTTCAGAGTTATTATCTGAATTCCGATATACATGCTGAAAGGTACAACTTCCTTAAGTTTTGTCCATGAATCTATGCCCCTTCATAGTGTAAATGGGACCTTTTAGTGCACTTTTGACACTTTACCAGTACTTTGAGGGAACCATATTATTGTATTACAGTAATAGATAATGTTTTATAGTGGAGTCATCTCTAAAAGGGTGATGTTTTTTATAAAATGTTTTCCATTTTATTACCAAAATAACCTATTTTTTTTACTTCCAGATAATCTACCAAGAGTATGTCTATCTACCTTTAGAATGCATCTGAAAATTCTTGGAATGAAGTAAGTAACCTTTGTATAAATCCATTTGTAGAAGTTGTATTGAAGCCTATGGAGAAGTTGAGAAACGAAATCGAAATATACACTCACGGACAAAACTTAAGGAAGTTGTCTAAACAGTAAAATCTTCCCAATTACATGCGTGGTAAGGACTAAATATTCAGGAGATGAGTTAAGGAAGTTGTACCTTTCAGCATGTATATCGGGATTCAGACAATAACTCTGAAAGATATTACAGTGACCTTTATTGAAGACACACGAGATAACCAAGTGTGAACAAAACTTGAGGAAGTTGTATCTTTTAGCATGTATATCGGGATTCAGACAATAACTTTGAAAGATATAACAGTGACCTTTATTGAAGACACACGAGATAACCAAGTGTGAACATAATTATCTCTGCCTTCTTAAAAAAAAAAATAGACGAACTGATTTCAAAGACTTTTCTATTCCTTTTGTCCATAAATGTATATATTTTTTTATTTTTTCCGCATTATTAGTGTATTTACGCAAATTTGGATTTATATACCCATTTCTTGATTTCTTGGGAAACTTCTTGGGCCAAATTTTTGATCGTTGAGGTACAGTCTTCACCACACTGACGATGGCCAAAAGCCCGAAACGTGTATGTGGTTATCTTTTATCGATTAATCAAGAAAATGGGTTGGCCAAATATCAGGAAACAGGCTAAATCAACGTTTAGTTAATAAGTTTTCCACTAGATGGCGCTCTGCCATCTAAAAAGTATATGTGCTCGTCATCGGGATATGCCTTTTTTTTATTTGAATATTAACTATTTGAAAATTTTATTTTGAAAGAAAGAAATCCGTGCTAAATATTGTCACTTGGTTTAGATTAGTGTATGACGATGTTGCAGTGTGTCGTACATCACGGAATACGAACGTGGAACAGATGGAGGAATCCGTCTGACAGCAGGATACATGATACCGCTCTTCAACCTTCTCTCCCAGTACCTCAACTTCACGTAAGACCTTTGTCTCTGCTTCCTTATGTCTTAGAGATGTCACAGTGACTTTCGCCACAATCTCTATTTACATTGTAAAAACTAATAATTACACAAATTTATAGCTAGTTTCTGTGAAAATAAAATCTATCAACAACTTTTATAGTCATTTCCAGATAAGTTGCCAATTTGCTAAACTTTCCTTTTGTCTATAAACGATTAAGATTATCGATTAATCAAGAAAATGGGTTGGCCAAACCCTTTTTTGGATCACGCTGACGAGGACCAATAGCCCGAAACGCGTACGCGTATTTTCTTGATTTATAAAGAAATTGGGTTGGCCAAATATCAAGAAACAGGCTAAATCAACGTTTAGTTGATTTCACTAGATGGCACTCTGACATCTAAAAAAAAACTCATGTGCTCGTATATATGCATATTCCTTCATTGGTCTTGTAGAACGAGAGTGGTGCACACATGCTCTCACGGGTTTTAGTGCAAATCCTCGATAAGGAGAGGCGAGTTGCCCCTCGAAATATTGGAAGAATAAAAATATTTGGCTCTGTGTAACTAGGTTTTGTCATTGACAGAGAGGTAGTTCTACTGTACTATGTGTGTAGGTATGAATTCTTTCTACTCCCCAAGGCGCCTATAGGTATATTGATGCCTAATGGAACCTACAGCGGAACTCTTGGCTACCTACAACGAGGGGTAATGTTGCCAGATGGATTTATTTATCTCTTTATCCTCTGTGACCAGTCTTGTTTTGTTGGAGTTAGAAAATAACATATCGAAGCGCCATCTATTCTATTTTTATATTGAATAGAAAATATATATTGCAACATATATATGGTGCATATTACATTACAGGAAATGGTCTTGTTCATGTGTATGTACAGAACATTTATTCACGTATATGCCCAGGAAATATCGACTTATTTTTGCAAATGTCCAGGAAATTTGTATATATGTACTTGTATATGTCCACGAAATGGGCTTGTTCACGTACATGTCCTTGAAATGTACTTGTTCTCGTATATGTCCAATTAAAGCGATTTTTTGTATATGTCCTTGAAATAGACTTGTTCTTGTATATATGTCAAGAAAATTAACTTTCTTATATATATTCTCAAGAAATATATATTATTGTATTTGTCCAAGAATTGGACTTGTTCATGTATTTGCCCAAGAATTGGACTTGTTCATGTATTTGTCCAAGAATTGGACTTGTTCATGTATTTGTCCAAGAATTGGACTTGTTCATGTATATGTCCAAGAATTGGACTTGTTCATGTATTTGTCCAAGAATTGGACTTGTTCATGTATTTGTCCAAGAATTGGACTTGTTCATGTATATGTCCAGGAGATGGACTTGTTCTTGATCCCCTTCATGCTGGAAGAGGGACTCCACCGGTTCCTGGACCCCTCAGTACCAACCCGACAGCCATATAACTTTGTCTTGCTTAGTTCCTATGATCCAGCAACCCATGTTCCACCCTTCGCCTTCCTATCTGCTTTAAGTGTCAAGGTAAGTTGTCCTATGTGCTCTCTTCAAGAAAACTTGAATCTTTCTTTAAAATAAATATGAAACAATATTCACTGTATAACAGTCACATCGCTGCTAGCTTTCTCTACTCAGCCCATAGATTGGTGGGACCATGTGTGATCATAAGTTTTTGTCCTTCAGAACTTCTTTTTAAGACGTTTGATAACATAATTGCATATTCCCATGTCCATGAATTCAAATCTTGGCTTTCCTCTTTCCTACATTCCTCCCTTCGGTGTTGCCTTGAACCATTCTGGGTGTCAACCAAGATGTACAAATATGCTGGTTCTCTTCTTCTCAATCCTTTACAATAGGCCATATCCCTCTTTGATCATTTTAATACATCTTCATTACTTAGTCTGTCAATCCATTGTCTTCCCATTATTCGATGTTAGCACCACATCTCCAATAGCGTTTACCCTTTCTGCCTTTCTAAGAATCCGAATCTCGGAAGAAAATATACATACACACACCTTTGAAGAGCTTTTGATATAGAACTCTTTGTGTTTATGCGCCATGGTTTTCGATGTTCTTCCCTATACTGAATGGTGATGGATGTTTGTCTTTCTTACAAAGGTTTAAATCTTCCTGTTGTTGTTTGTTCTACAGATCTGGTTAGGAATCCTGACCAGCTTCATCTTACTTCTCGCCATTTCAGGAATATTCCTGAAATTGGACGCGAAGGGGAAATCTTCTTTGGGAAAACTGGCTTTCGTTTATATTGAGATGCTTCTCAACAGAGGTAAGTTGCATTCAACAAAAAGCCCTCTCTATATACAGGCCTTCATGCTATAAAATATTGTTATTTATTAGACCATTATGGGCGATATGTTTTGATGGTGAATTAAAATATAATGATGCAAAGAAATTCATATAAAGTAAATATGTGCAGGGTCGTTGCTGTATCAAAATGGTTAAATGAATTGATGGGAACGATAAGGATCTCTGTTTGAATCCATTTACCTTAGGTATTACAGGCAGACAAAAGATTTTAAGCTCCAGGAATTTGGGTTACATCAAGAGAGAGGGTGAAATAAAGAACGTAATCAGCGAGCAGTTGTTGAACTCGACGGGAATACGGAGAAAACTGGTGTCACCCGCTCAAACGCCCCCTCTACAACTCCGGCTATTCTTGACGCGCATATGTCCTCGAACTCCCCCTATCAGTTTGCCACTATGATCATCCTAAATCATTCTTTGCAACATCGCCGTAACAATATCAATTCGTCACCTCCGAAATACTATGGTTCTTTTCTAGAATAGTTCCTATTACAATTCAAACAATCCCGCAAGCAATAGTAGACAATTTATAAAAACTAGACTCTAACCTTCCAGTAGAAAAGTCAAACTGATTTCATCCTCAATTTCTGATACGTATATAGTGATATCTTACCGAATTTATGATAAATCGAGAAGTTATTGTATAAAATGGAGATTAAAAATATCAAAGTTTGTTTCTTTTAGAATATAACGCTAACCAAAATAACTTTATGTCATGGTATCCAGATGGACGCTTCTCAGTTTTCCAAAGCTGGTGTTGTGACTTTGTCGCCGACCTGTGTATACTATTTTGCCTGTGCTGAGTGACGTCCAAATTTTTAGTTGGCCATATTACCCAGTCTCTATGTGTCCAGGAAATAGTGGAATCCATAAGTCCAGCTCGTCTTGGCGACTGCTCACTGTTGGCTGGATCTTGGCCTGCTTCGTCTTAGGAGCGTCCCTCAGCAGCCAAATGGTAGCCTGGACCACGGTCCGGAGTCCTCACGACAAGATCAACTCCTTCGCCGACCTGCTGCGACATGATGGTGACATGAAGTTTGTCGTGGGGAGCCTGGACACTACCATACTCTTTTTCCAGGTACCATGGGGTTTCCCATGAGAAACCACCAGAAAAACATGGATGTTCTTGGATTCTCTTAAGATGGTCTCTTATTAGAGGTTTAATGCTGTCGGGTCAATTATTTCTTATTTTAAAAATTTGTTTTCTCGAAGAATTATTCATTCAATAGATGCGATTCTCTCTCATTTGACAGGTTTTCCGACCATTTATTATCAAATGACTACATTTCTTAATCATTTTCTAATAGATTTTGAAATTAGAAATAAGTTCTGAAGATTTTTAATAAAGCTACTGTGCGTAAGAACTAGAAGTGTACGAAACAAGATGCACAAGCGGATGATATTAAATATATATAATCTAAAAAAATCCACCAAGAATTCCTAGAAACATTCGATATATACAGAATGTAAAAAAAAGAAAGAAAGAGGAAAACCTGGGTCATAAACTGGAGATTAAACTATAGTGAGATCACTGTCAGGTTTTACAAATGGTGTGAGGTTTTAGAAATGAGGGTACTTTTTGCATAATTACTTTTGCAGGCTTGATGGCAGATATCTGGTTTATTTTTGAAGAGCAAACACTTCTAATTTTCAATTCTAGAATGATTCCAAATAGGTTATATTGTAAACGATCCATTGTCCTATTAACAACAAACTAAAACTCTGTCATAGATGACTTCAATTATGGTTGAAAAATGAGAATGGTCTCATTTAAAAATAATTGAGTTTGTCCCAGCTGATAGCATTTAGTAAGGGTCCAGAGTTATGAAGGTGTCTGTATTGTGCATGTTAGAATTATCAGCAAAGGCTTCTATGTCAGGCACATTGACCTAAAATTCCAAACAATTTTGGACTTTCATCAATACATAGTCCTGGATATTGTAATTGTTGGAATAAGCGATCCAAAGATTGGCGTGGAGCCAATGGCGTGGGGGATCCACCAATCAACGGCCGCGGCGGCGCTGCAGTCGACATCTACCTCACTTGCCTTTAAAATGTTGCTACTCTTTAACATCTTGTTTTAAGTTACTTTGTTTAATAAATAATCCTTTTATTCCTTGATTCAATCTCAAACTTCAACAGGTTATGGGCCCAGCACGCTTCCACTGCGCCTAAAAGGATTTACCGCCAGCAGTGAGTAAGCCTTTGTTTTGCTCGAAGTTTAGGCGTCAACCGCCAACCATAACCCTAGTTTCTTTTTGTCGTTGGCCGATTCCAAGACAAAGAAGATGAGCGAAGATTGTCTTTCAAGGATTAAAGTTTTTAATGGTGAAAACTTTTCACTATGGAAATTCCAATTCAGGCTTCTTATGGAACAACAAAAATTACTAGAATTATTGGAAGGCTTAGAAATAAAGCCGAATGTTGTTTCCTCCGACAGTAACTCTGAAAGTTCACTACAGAATTGGAAATCAAAGGACGTTAAGGCAAGGATGTTATTATCACAGGCAATCGAATTAAAGTTTCTTCAGCCCCTGATGAACTGTACTTCCGCTTCACAAATGTGGCAGAAATTACTTGCTATTCATGAACAAAAATCCGAATTTACTATTGGCCTACTTTGGCAACAATTCTTCGATGCACGATTGACATCGGAAACAATAAGTGATTACATAGCAAAAATTGAAAATATTTCTGCACAAATTTCACAAATGGGCGGAACCATAACGGAAGATCAAAAGGTAGCAAAAATTTTAAATACTTTGCCTTCGAGTATGCGCTACTTTGTTGCAGCATGGGAATCGTTAGATCCGAAAGCTCAAACTCTTAACAATTTAACTGCAAGACTTTTGATTGAAGAAACAAGGAATCAACAAAGCGGTTCTTCTAAACAAGATGAGGCCTTATTACACAGGCAAGCACGAACTAAGCCTAAAGATACACAACGTTCTTTTCAAGATGCCAAGAAGAACACTAAATGCCACTATTGTCACAAAATTGGACATTGGAGCCGCGAATGTAGAAAAAGATTAGCTAATGAGAAAAATAAATCCAAAAATCTTCATGATTCAAAAGGAAGTTCAAGTGATTATGGACTTATTTTGTGCGATAATCAAGTAGAGCCCAATGATATTTGGTATGCTGACAGCGGTGCAAGCTGCAGCATGACATTTCGACGAGAGTGGTTCAAGACCTACACGCCGTTCACCAGTGATCATCCAATCTACTTGGGAGACAACACGACACTACTTGCAGAAGGCATGGGAGACATCGAGATTCAAGCCTACGTCGACGGTGGATGGTACAATACGTACATAAGAAATGTGCTCTACTCGCCGCAACTAAAGAAAAATTTGTATAGCCTTTCTACGTCCATAAGAAGAGGATTCAACGTCATTATCAAACATGACAAGCTACAGATCTTCATGGATAATGACCTAAAAGCCGTAGGAGTGCGTCATGACGACCTCTACAGGATGCTCTTCAAGGTTACGTCATCATCACAAGGATACATCACCAGCGAGAACAAGCTTCAGTTGTGGCACGAGAGACTTGCGCATCTTCCAGTTGCTACACTTCGAGAGATGGCGACCAAAGGATTGGTGGATGGTCTGCAGCCTCAAGATTTAGAGGGAGAATCTTTCTTCTGTGAAGGATGCCAACTTGGAAAAGCCCATAGAAAGTCGTGCTATCCCTCAGATGGCAAAAACTACCAGCTAGGTGAGTTTATTTATGCTGATATTTGTGGCCCAATGCAGACTCAATCATTAAGTAAATATCTGTATTTCTGCTTATTTAAAGATTACTTTAGTGGTTATCGCCATATTTATTTTATTAAAAACAAATCAGATGTGCTAGATATATTCAAAGAATATGCTACTCTAATCTATACTCAAACTGGAAATAAGATAAAAGTTCTTAGGACTGATAATGCGCTAGAATTCAAAAGCGATAATTTTGCAGATTTATGTAAAAGATTTGGGATAATTCACGAGTTCACTGCACCTTATGTGCACGAACAGATAGGACGTATAGAAAGAGACAATCGTACGATTGTGGAAGCAGCCAGGTCCATGCTAAATTCACGAAATCTTCCAGGATATTTTTGGGCTGAGGCCTGTAACACAGCAACTCATATTCTAAATAGAAGTGCGACTAAGCAAACCCCTGGAACGACACCTTATGAACTTTTCTTTGGCACAAAGCCTAATGTAGCTAACTATAAAATATTTGGCTGTAATGCTTATATGCATATTCCCAAAGAAAACCGTAAAAAGTGGGATAATAAATCGATAAAACTTATGTTTTTAGGTTATGAGAATACAAGCAAAAATTTTAGATTATGGGATTGGAAAACTAGAAAAATAAGAATTTCTAAAGATGTCACATTCGATGAGAAAACTACTGCACATTCAGATAGAGAATCTACCAAACCGAAGGAAATATTTTTTCAGATTGGCGGTGGTCCGGATGAATCACCAGTTGCGACAGCAAACATTCCAGTGCAGGAAATTCCGCCAGTATCCGATATCAGTTCGCATCCAATGATGACTCGTTCTAAGGTTTCGAATAGCAAATGTAACTTTGCGCTGCTCGCTGATGAACCCATTAGCTATGTGGATGCAATGGCGAGTTCAGATTCAGAAAGATGGAAATTAGCCATGGATGAAGAGATTGATGCATTAAATAAAAATAAAACATGGACTTTAGAACGTTTGGCAGATGGTCATAAACCTATCGGTTGTAAATGGGTTTATAAAATTAAAACGGAGTCCGATGGTACAATTCAACGGTTCAAAGCCAGATTAGTTGCAAAAGGCTATTCTCAAATCAAAAATGTTGACTATTTCGATACATTTAGCCCAGTAGTCAGATATGATTCGTTACGCATTCTTTTATCACACGCTGCTTCTGAAAGGATGTTTCTTAAGCAATTCGATGTAAAGACAGCTTTTCTCAATGGCGAATTAGAGGAACTTGTTTATCTTGAACAACCAGAAGGTTACAAGAGAGATGAAAATCGCTGCTATAGATTACATAAAAGTCTGTATGGTCTTAAACAATCTTCTAGAAATTGGAATAAGAAATTTACCAATTTTTTGTATAGCCATAATTTCAAAACATCAGACGCCGACCCGTGCATTTTCATTGGAACACACAATGATTCAAATGTTATCTTAGCTCTCTATGTTGATGATGGAATTATTCTATCTAAAGATAAAGAGGCAATAGCTATTATAATGGATGAGTTAGAACACGCATTTGATATTACATCTGGAAGTGTTAACTTTTTTGTTGGGCTACAAATAGAGCAGTCAGAAGATAGGGCAAGTATTTTCATTCACCAGTCATCATATATTGACAAAATTTTGAGTAAATTTAATATGGCTGACTGTATTCCTGCTTCGGTGCCTATGGATCCTTCTGTCATCTTAACAAAGCAGGACTGTCCTACTCCAGAACAAAAGGAAAAGATGCCTAAATTCCCTTTTCGAGAAGCTGTTGGATCCCTTATGTTTGCATCATGTGTTTCACGTCCAGATATCACTTATGCAGTTTCACAAGTGAGTAAATTCCTAGAATATCCAGGACCTGCACATTGTACAACAGTGAAGAATATCTTCCGTTATCTGAAAGGCACTCCACACATGGGAATTCTCTTCACTGGACAAGACCAACTTGATGTTCGCTACCACTTCATTAGATCCAAACATGAAGAAGGTGAACTTAAAGTGCATCATGTTTGCAGCTCAGAACAGCTAGCTGATATAATGACTAAACCTCTTCCACGAAACAAATTCCACTACTTAAGAGGTCTACTGAACATTTTGGATCGAGAGGGAGTGTTGGAATAAGCGATCCAAAGATTGGCGTGGAGCCAATGGCGTGGGGGATCCACCAATCAACGGCCGCGGCGGCGCTGCAGTCGACATCTACCTCACTTGCCTTTAAAATGTTGTTACTTTAACATCTTGTTTTAAGTTACTTTGTTTAATAAATAATCCTTTTATTCCTTGATTCAATCTCAAACTTCAACAGTAATAAACGAAAGCGGAATCCTTGTCCTATCCCATGATATATGATGATACAGAAAATGATGATCTCATAAACTTAGTGCACATTTTACAAAGTATCTGCGACAACAACTATCTGTGATTGCAGAAACATCCCTCGGCGCAAGTCCATAGAATATGGATGAAGATGCAGAGAGAAAATTCCCTAAAGGAACCTCTCGAATTGTTCCATTACAAATATTTCTATGATATCATGGAAGGAAGATCAGTAATGTTTTCCAGCAACTTTTTCGCCCCCATTCTGGTAATGGCAAGATGCTCTCAGATACCCACGTTCAAGAGACATCTGCATATCTCCAGAAAACACTACAACTCTGCTTACAGTATCATCGCATTAACCAAGTCCCATCCCATCAAGCCTTCTCTAGATCAAGTGTAAGGTGACATTTTTTATTTAAAATAGCTTATCTCTTGTAAGATATATAGTAAATAGGTCACGCGACCATATGTGTTGATGTTTTAGGATAAGCTAAGTGTCTTTGAACAATTTAAATAGTTTTACCTCAGTAGCGCTTCAAGCCTCTCATCACAATGCCTGTGTTGATGCTACAGGTTGTTGCGGGTCGAGGCTGCTGGACTGTGGGACAAATGGCTGATGAAATTTTTCTTCAACTCTGACATGTGCAGACGCAAAACCACGTCTTCACCATCTACGCCCAAATTTGTCTTCAGTTTTGAGCAGTTTCGCGGCGTTTTAGCTACTTGGGCTTTGGGCATTGCTTTGAGTATTTTAGCTTTTCTTGGAGAGATATTGGCTTCAAGAAAACATGAATAATTGAGAAAAATAAAATTTGTCTTAATATTATTCATCTAAATTTCTTCAATGATATTTCATATTCTACTCTTGTTTAGACTTCCAGATCAAAACATTGTATAGAATTCTCTCTGTGCCTCTGTGATTCAATACATATCCACACAGGCAGTACTCAATTTAAGATACATATTTCATTTAATATCCAATCTGAGTTAAGACAAAGATGTTAAGCCCCAAAATCCACTTATATTTTTAAAAGGATTGTATTTAACACCAAATGTTTGTTTTTATATTGTAACATAAAAAAATTAGGAAAGACAAAATTCAGGATGACACGGCAATTTATTTAATGTAAGCACAAATTAAAACTAATAAAATAGCAAAGAGGCAATGAGAAAATTTTGCAGTGTATCAAAATACAAATATCGAAATTAAAAGTATTTTCATAGAATAATAAATAATCTGCTATATAGCTCCTTCCCTGTTGGAGCTGTGACCCGCAGCTTGAAAATCTTGTTGCTACTGACTTGGATCTGACGTGTTTCTGTCAAGTATTCCCTCAGAATCTTGGATGTCTGTCCTTAGTAGCTTTGCGTCCTTTTTCTTGAGGCGTGAAGAGCGGTTTGTCATCTTATCGTCAATATGGATATGTTCATCTTAAAAGGAATTCTTGGCTTTGACACGGCGGTTGAATCCTGGAGTCAGTTTCTGAAAATGTAAATCATAGCAGCCATGGCCTCAAGGTCTTCTAGGGCGATCTTCAGTTTGTCTTCCCTAATCTACCCAGATCTCCACCAAATGTAACATAGAAATTTAGGAAATAAAAACTTCAGGATGACACGGCAATTTATTTAATGTAAGCAAAATTAAAACTAATGAAATAGCAGAGAGGCAATGAGAAAATTTTGCAGTGTATCAAAATACAAATATCGAAATTAAAAGTCTTTTCAAAGAATAATAAATAATATGCTACAATATTGTGTATCTATCTATGCTTATATATATTAATAAAATCTATTTATTTAATTAAATACATTTCGATGTAAGTATGCTTTTTCCAGTTGGCTTCTAAATGGTTGAACAATTTTTCTGAAATTTCACATACTTATGTATGAAGGTACAATAAAAGCAACAGGCTATTCAAAATTATAATTTAAAATAAATTTGATCGATATTTGGCTAAATTAAAATTTCAGAAGACGTTTTAATCTCTATAGATCACACTATCTTAAAAAATATTCATTTATTCATAGATAAAATGAATTTATAATTCTTGACCCAAAATGTGTGCGCTTTTGAAAATATTGTTTAGTTAGTGTGAGCTGTATATATCTTTTTACTTTATAATGTGTAGATATTTATTTATTTATTAGATTTTATATTTTATATTATATATACAAAGTGTTTTAGCAACTGCTCAAGCAAGTTTTACATGCGTAGGCATCTTGATATACCTTTTAAAGATATTTTACATGGTTATTTAAAGTTCAACGTGACTTTTGAACTACTTTAAAGTTGATTATAAAAGAGATATGTATATATAAAGAAGTCTGGCTTTCATAGAAACCTTCGAAACATGCTTATTTATATTTTTAAAGTTCCATTTTCACCAAAAATAATTTTTAAATTTATAAATTACCTATTTTTTGTAATGTTTTTCGAAAGATAAGGAAAAACAATATATATTGGGATTATAAAAGTAAAATATTGTTTTTAATTCAGCTTTATGAGATCAAACATAACTATAGATGCATTTAAAATTGTTTATATATGTTAGAAACAAGTTTTGAATAATATTTAATTAAAAAAAGCATATCTCAAATATTTTTATACTAACATATTCATCCTTCAAACTAAATTATGTCGATAATATTGAATTGGTATTGGTATGATATGGATTGGATTCAAAACCAAATTATAGCTCATATCAATTACAGAGAAAATTAAAACATATCTTTTGATCTGCTGTTGTGTGTTTACAGCAATATAACAATATAATAGTTCCATTTTTAAATCAACCTAATCTAAACTGAAATAACCTAATCCAAACCTAATCAAAACTAATGATACAATTTGAATTATAAATTAAAAACAAAAAGTAGCAATACCAAATTAAATTATTGAAATGTTCATTCAAACATTGGATTTGGTCTTTTTATCTTTTGCTTCTAAACTAACGTATCTGAACCTAACTTGACCTAACCTCTACCTTATTGATATACTAAGTGGCTTCTTGCCACTAGTGATCCGCAGAAATGAATTATTTTTACTGAGAGAAATGTCAGATTATTGACATTTAGGAGAAATTTGTGTGAAATTTTAACATTTTCTTACAATTTTGTCAGAAACAGTGAAATCAGATTCTTCAACACATAATGGGAATTACAAGGATTATACATCTATTTTAAATGGATTTTTCCTTTACATGAAGAAAACAAAACTTAAATGTCTTTATTTTGATAATAAAAATATTGGAAGGCTTGGCTCATCAGTGGGGAACCCTGCTAGCAGTTTCACTAATTTAATCTTCTAGATCACTTTTGAGAGTTCTAATACTGTATTGGATGGTTCTGTTTATATATGCTACACTGAATGATGGAATTGTACAGTAGAACTATCTCTCTGTAAAGGACAACACCTAGTTACAGAGCTAAAGTGTCCTTTAGGGAGAGATGTCCTCTTACCAGAGAGTTGCTACAGTAGAACTACCTCTCTGTAAAGGACAACACCTAGTTACAGAACCAAAGTGTTCTTTAGGGAGAGGTGTCCTCTTACCAGAGAGTTGCTACAGTAGAACTACCTCTCTGTAAAGGACAACACCTAGTTACAGAGCCAAAGTGTTCTTTAGGGAGAGGTGTCCTCTTACCAGAGAGTTGCTACAGTAGAACTACCTCTCTGTAAAGGACAACACCTAGTTACAGAGCCAAAGTGTTCTTTAGGGAGAGGTGTCCTCTTACCAGAGATTTGCTACGGTAGAACTACCTCTCTGTAAAGGACAACACCTAGTTATAGAGCCAAAGTGTTCTTTAGGGAGAGGTGTCCTCTTACCAGAGAGTTGCTACAGTAGAACTACCTCTCTGTATAGGACAACACCTAGTTACAGAGCCAAAGTGTTCTTTAGGGAGAGGTCTCCTCTTACCAGAGATTTGCTATAGTAGAACTACCTCTCTGTAAAGGACAACACCTAGTTATAGAGCCAAAGTGTTCTTTAGGGAGAGGTGTCCTCTTACCAGAGAGTTGCTACAGTAGAACATCCTCTCTGTAAAGGACAACACCTAGTTATAGAGCCAAAGTGTTCTTTAGGGAGAGGTGTCCTCTTACCAGAGAGTTGCTACAGTAGAACTACCTCTCTGTAAAGGGCAACACCTAGTTACAGAGCCAAAATGTCCTTTAGGGAGAGGTGTCCTCTTACCAGAGATTTGCTACAGTAGAACTACCTCACTGTAAAGGACAACACCTAGTTACAGAGCCAAAGTGTCCTTTAGGGAGAGGTGTCTTCTTACTAGAGAGTTGCTACAGTAGAACTACCTCTCTGTAAAGGACAACACCTAGTTACAGAGCCAGAGTGTCCTTTAGGGAGAGGTGTCCTCTTACCAGAGAGTTGCTACAGTAGAACTACCTCTCTGTAAAGGACAACACCTAGTTACAGAGCCAGAGTGTCCTTTAGGGAGAGATGTCCTCTTACCAGAGAGTTGCTACAGTAGAACTACCTCCCTGTAAAGGACAACACCTAGTTACAGAGCTAAAGTGTCCTTTAGGGAGAGATGTCCTCTTACCAGAGAGTTGCTAGAGTAGAACTACCTCTCTGTAAAGAACAACACCTAGTTACAGAGCCAAAGTGTCCTTTAGGGAGAGGTGTCCTCTTACCAGAGAGTTGCTACAGTAGAACTACCTCACTGTAAAGGACAACACCTAGTTACAGAGCCAAAGTGTCCTTTAGAGAGAGATGTCCTCTTACCAGAGAGTTGCTACAGTAGAACTACCTCTCTGTATAGGACAACACCTAGTTACAGAGCCAAAGTGTCCTTTAGGGAGAGGTGTCCTCTTACCTGAGAGTTGCTACAGTAGAACTACCTCTCTGTAAAGGACAACACCTAGTTACAGAGCCAAAGTATCCTTTAGAGAGAGTTGTCCTCTTACTAGAGAGTTGCTACAGTAGAACTACCTCTCTGTATAGGACAACACCTAGTTACAGAGCCAAAGTGTCCTTTAGGGAGAGATGTCCTCTTACCAGAGAGTTGCTACAGTAGAACTACCTCACTGTAAAGGACAATACCTAGTTACAGAGCCAAAGTGTCCTTTAGAGAGAGTTGTCCTCTTACCAGAGAGTTGCTACAGTAGAACTACCTCTCTGTAAAGGGCAACACCTAGTTACAGAGCCAAAGTGTCCTTTAGGGAGAGATGTCCTCTTACCAGAGAGTTGCTACAGTAGAACTACCTCTCTGTAAAGGACAACACCTAGTTACAGAGCCAAAGTGTTCTTTAGGGAGAGATGTCCTCTTACCAGAGAGTTGCTACAGTAGAACTACCTCTCTGTATAGGACAACACCTAGTTTACATTGATTATTAGTAAAAAAAGAAAAAGGTAATTTTTGAGATTAAAACTTGTCTTTTATAGAGAAGTGGCCTCTTATGGAGATTCTACTGTATAGGGACTGGCACAGACTATGTATCTAAGATGTTCTAGGAATAATCATGGAGGGATATGGACTTCGGGAAACACTATGGGAAGAGAATCAGCACTTTTGGACATCTTGTCCAACACTTGGAGTGGTTAACAGTGTTACTGGAGGAAAGTATGAAGAGAAACTTGTGAGAAGGAGATAGCTAATCCAAATAAATAAATTCAGTAATAAATAAATAAACTCATTCAGTACTTTTGTCTCAAGATGGTAACAACGCTGTTACCAAAATGTCACACACTATTTATTTATTTGGATTTGGTCTTATTACCTTGTATTTATAATCTATAAACCAAATTTTGCATTATTGAGATAGCTACAAGGTAATAAGACCTAATCCAAATGAATTAATAGTGTGTGACATTTCTGTAACAGTGTTGTTACCATCATCCCATATTAACTGATGATGGTAACAATGCTGTTACCAAAACATCACACACTATTAATTTATTTGTATTAGGTCTTATTACCTTTTAGCTATAATCCAAATTGTGCTTTTATCATTTTTGGGAAGGAGATGGAATGGAATTAATGGTCAATTTTGGGAGGAGACTCTAAAGCAGCCATTAAAACACCAGTCAGAAAGGAAACTCTGGGACAAGAACCAGGACAACCCAGCCAATAACCTAGGTCATATGTGGAATAATCGTCTGGAACAGTACATTATCAAAAGTAATAAATCATCAGGTGAAGAGTACATTACAAAAACTTATTTGCCTCACCATTTTGTACTTTTGATAATTAACCTATGTGGTGCTCATCCTGTATACCTGTTTGTACTCCATGTTAGGAGCGGCTGCACATGGCGTCATGTGCCTCATGTCAGAGGCGGCCATTTCTTTTGGAGCTAAGTCGGCCTGCCACTGAGTAGTGCTCCCGGTCTTAATGACAAAGGCAGATGCATTCTACTTCACCCATACCCTAATATGATTGAGTGGAGATAAGAAAGAAGAAGAAGAAGACTTATGTGTTGAGGAGAAATAGATATGAGTAAAAACAAATGAATCAAAAAGAAACATAAAGGTCTTCTTCTTTCCTATCTCCATTCAATCATATAAGAGACTTTTGATGGTGTCTGCTGGGTATGAGTAGAGCTCATCAATGGGTGAGTCAATACAGTCAATGATGTGTTTTGGGGTTGCAGGTTGAGAATGGCACTCAATACATAGTGGGAAAACCTTGTAACCATTCAGGAAAGTCATTGTCTATAGATGAGACCAGACTTAAGTCGGGAAATCAAAGACTGTTGTTCTTTTGGGAGGACAAACGGTAATAAGGAAACACAAAGTAATATGACCAAATCTAAATAAATAAATAATGTGTGACGTTTCAGTAACAACGCTGTTATCGACACGTCACACACCATTTATTTAGTTTTATTATCTTGTGTTTCTAATCTATAATCCAAATTGTGTGTCTTATCAAAATCTAAAAGACAGTATGGTCTCTAACAGCAGAGTTCTGTAAGCCGTGGGACAAAGACAAATGTCTTTGTGTCTATTTTTAACCTCTCCAAGGTGACACCCGTCTTTCACTTCTTTGGGCTGGCTGAGGCCATTATGTACGTGGCAGAGCGCTGAGCAAGTTTAACGCAGGTTTACCGCCATTATAGAAGATGGGAAATAGTTAAGTATTTCACAGTCTGAATCGTCCTTTTTTTTCTTGATGGGAGGTAGGTATTGTATATAGACTTGAGGAAGCTTGCCACACAATGAGGCAGCACTAAGATCACGTATACTTTTGGTCTTTCCCTGGAAATGGTTTCATTTTGAGAAAGTATAATTACATCATGATAAGGTACAATGTAAATTATAGATTGGAAACACAAAGTATTAAGATCAAATCTAAATAAATAAATAGTGAGAAATGTGTTTGGGTAACAGCGTTGTTACCATCCTCAGACAAAAGTACTGTCTGATTGTAATAATGTTTATATGAAACATCACACACTATTTATTTATTTAGGTTTGGGCTTATTACCTTATATTACTAATCTATAATTCAAATTGTAGATGATTAGGAGATACTTTTTATTTAATTTAGCCATCTGATCTTCCAGTACAATATCACTTTTGTGCTATTTTTCATGTAACCTATGGTGCAACCGTCAAGCCAATGAGTTCCTTTAATTTGTCCATGAAGTGCCCGGCGACACGCTTAGTGGACCAATTAAAGCAACCCACTGCCTTGACAGTCACTGAGATGGTACATCGAGTTCAAGATAGAGAGATGGCTAGCATCGCATCGTGTTAGAGATGTAATACGTACAGTGGGCTACAATGTTCGATCTCAAATAAAATGATTTAATGTGGTGTTTGCAGCAAACACACCACCGCCACCAAAGAATGTTGTCATGCCCCTCGTCTGACCCTCTCCCAACCAGCACTAGTCCATCCAAGCACTTTGCCTTCTACCAGCACAAGAGGCAGAACAAGAAATCCTGGGAGCTCTCCAATCAAGAGAACCTCGACTGCCAACATCTCAGCAGCGAAGCCTTGCTCCTGAGCCGCAAGCGCAGACAGGAACTGATCCTACGCAACCGCCAGCTCTCCGACCCCCAGATGGCCACTCCGGACTTTGCCTGTCAGGCTCTAGACCTCAATTCCTGGTTCCTACCGGACCCCCCTCAGGATGCCTCCTTTCTGGATGAGGAGTCCAGGTCAGTCTTTCTCAAATGGCCGGCCCATTTTGACAGATAAACCCTATGGCCCTTTGATAAATTTGACATATTTTTGACATTTGACACAAAATTTGACATAAATTTTGATTTTGAGCACATTTTGGATTAATATTAGAAACACAAAGTAATAACACTAAATCCAAATAAATAGTGTGTGGCGTTTCAATAACAGCGTTGTTACCATCTTCAACCCATTCAGTATTTTTGTCTGAAGATGGTAACAACGCTGTTACACTGAAACGTGACACACTATTTATTTAGATTTGGTCTTATTACCATATGTTCCTTATGGCACTATTTTAGGATTGATTTTCTTCTTCAGTATTCTGCATCTATCTTTGGACAGTGTAGTAAAAAGGCCTTCCACTCTTTCTTTTTTTGGCTAATGGCCATTTATATATACAGTAGAACTACCTCTTTGTAAAGGACAACATCTAATTGTAGAGCCAAAGTGTCTCCTTTAGACGGAAGTGTCCTCTTACCAGAGAGTTGC
Organism: Cordylochernes scorpioides; assembly: GCA_030710605.1. Classification (NCBI taxonomy): domain Eukaryota; kingdom Metazoa; phylum Arthropoda; class Arachnida; order Pseudoscorpiones; family Chernetidae; genus Cordylochernes; species Cordylochernes scorpioides. The sequence goes on from CP092863.1 coordinate 140,764,890, forward strand.
TACAGTAGAACTACCTCTCTGTAAAGGACAACACATAGTTATAGAGCCAAAGTCTCTTGATGAAAATTTAGATTTAGGTCTTTTACAAAAAATTCCATTTTTTAAGAATAAATCCATCTTTTTAAAAGGTTCTCCAAATACCAATTTCTAATCATTTTTTTAACAAAAGCATTTACGAATTATTATCAAATCCAACCAAGATAAACCCCATCTTTACATCAGTTTTTTGGTTTTTTTTTTTAATATTTCTAAAGATGTTTTCTCTTTTGTATCGTTTTCATGTTTTATTTGCATAATAGTACAGATAGAGAGAAATAAGGAGAGATATTATGTAAATGATTAATATGCAAGATATGCAAATAAAGATTTGTTTCTTTTTCCCCATAATCAAGAGCAATCAATCTGAATATGCTCCACCAGACAGCACATTTGGTAGTTCGCATCATTGATGGGATAATCATAAAACTTGATC
>CP092863.1:140765461-140885481 GCA_030710605.1 Cordylochernes scorpioides
CGTTTTACAATCACACCGCATTATATTATATTGAATATATAATTCTACTGTCCTAAAAGCTTATGTCCATAAGTTTTCTCAAATACCTTAACTAGGATCCCACCTTTCAATGTCGCCTATATGAGTAGAATCGTCTAAACAGTATTAGAGTTACAAAAGCGTGGTATGGTAGATGGCGAAACAGCAGGAAGGGTTCACCACTAATGAGCCAAGCCCTCCCAAAATACTCTTCATATCAGTAAAGAACGTAGAAAGAGTATTTTATTGGAAAAAAAGATACATTCGTGCTTGATAGTTTGCTTCTTATATATTTTTATCCGAATTTTAAACTACCAAATGCATTAGCATTAGATAGATGGCGCGAGGCATTGTAGGGAATTATATCATTTTATTTCTTAGAATTTTAAATCATATTATTTTATTTCATATAATTTTATTTCTTATTATTTTAAATCATATTATTTTATTTCATATAATTTTATTTCTTATTATTTTAAATCAATAATTGTAAATACCAAAATAAAAAACAACAGCTTAATTCTAAAAAATATTATCATCATCAATTCTCATGTTATTGTTGTAGACGAAGAACACGCTTGTTTTCGTATAAAAACGATAATAAAATTACACACTAGCTAAATTTAATGTGATTTAGTAATTAATTCTTAAATTATAAATATATTATAACACGCCTGCAGATGCCACAACAGCATCATCAACTTTTATTTGCACGCTCAGGAGATTCCTTTCTCTTTCTCATTTGATCTGTTAGGATATTCTTTTTTTTTTGTTGTTGTTGTTTTTTTTTATATATAAATTAATAATTATTAAAAACTATTAAAATAAAGACCACTATATAAATACAAGTTTTCATAATTAGCAAATACATATAATTAAAACAAAAAAGATTATTAAATTTTAAACCAATAAAAATATATGTAATAAGCAAATACATATCATTTATTTTTTTTAAATACCAAAGATTATTAAAATTTAAACCAATAAATAAATATAAGTTTTAATAATACAAGCAAGGAATATGCAAAGTTTTTTTGTCTCTCTCAAGTAAATTATTCAGTGACCGATAAAAAATATATAACATACGACATTTTTAATTACTTAAGGGGGTTCAACTTAGCATAAAAAATAAAACACATCAAAAGATACATGTTATTTTATGATGGATGACACATTATTACACCCTAAACAAAAAAAATGACATTTTCAAAGACGACCTAAATATTTTAAAAAACTGGAGATTTAAAAGTGCTTTCGAAAGTTGTGAAAAGTTTATAAATAAAAAAAAAGAAAGAAGACTTTCTATATAAAAAAAAACATTAAGAAACCTTTTTTTTTAAGACAATCGACGATAACTTTTAAGTAATATTTAAATATTCTTTTTTTTTAAATATATATAAATAAATATAGATGAACCTTTTTCAATATTAAAATAATCTCTTTATAATTAACAATGAAATATTTATCAAATTTATTTTCCCGCGCTTTCTAAATTGCTTTCGTCTGGAGTGAAATTAAAACCTCTTTGTTTTAAAATAATCGTCTGCTTTAAAAAGAAATAAATACTAATTTCCAAGATATTTGGAGTTCATTAGACGATGAGATTAGGCGAAAATAAATTTATTTTGCGTCAAGAAGCTTTTATTTTTCATTATATATATTTATTATAACAATAAGGATATTATTTATCAAGAAGCGTTTTTTTTTCCGCTCATATTTTAATTTCTTGTTATTAATTTTGATTGAGATATATTCATCTGTGAAATAATTTTTGCTTGAATTAATTATATTTTAAAATGTTTGAGGTATAGCTTTTTTTTAATTCCGTTTTAATATGGTTTTTTCACGCAAAATAAACGTATTATTATTTATACATATTTAAAATATACGTTTTCTCACTGATACTTGTTATTTTTTACTTTAATTTTTTAAAGATGAAATAGTAATTTGAATAGATTTAAAATAGAGAGATCTATATATACGAGTATATATATATTTTTAATAGCTATATTTTAAAAACTTGATATATACATAGTGTAGGAAGGAGTCAATTTAATAGTTTTGAGTTCGGAATATACTAATTTGTCAATTAATAGATTAATATGTATAATCCCTTTAAAATGAAAATAAAAGACGTAGCCGTTTCTGTGGCGTAATTGGCAGCAGACATTCCCGCGGATGCATATTACAAAAAAAAGGTCTTCAAAATGTTTTGAAGCCCTTCAAAATCCTATCCTTACCTATATCAAAATATTTTGAAAATTATATCAAAATATAATCAAATTTTAAAAATAAATAAAGACATACAGTGGTACCTCGACATACGAGCGCCCCAACATACGAGTTTTTCGAGATACGAGCCGACGAGCAAGTGATTTTTTGCTTTTAGTTACGAGCGAAATTCGAGATACGAGTTCGGTTCGGTAGTAACACGCAGTCGCGCCATCACGATCAGTTAGCAGCGTGCTTCCGCTATGATAAGTTGTGTTTTGTGTTCGCGTTTTGTGTTGCGTTTACATTTACAGTTTTAGTTCATTTATTTTTATAACCATGGAACGGAAGAAAGTTTGTAAAAAGTCAAGTGCTAAGAAAAAGATGATGAGTATTGAATTAAAACGTGGAATTATAGAAAAACATGAGCAAGGTGTTCGAGTTGTTGACTTGTCGAGGCAGTGTGGCCGTAGTACGTCCATGATATGTTCTGTGCTTAAACGGAAGGAGTCGATAAAGAGTGTAACGCCGGCTAAGGGCCTTACGATGGTTACATTGGCTTTGAGGAGTCAGAGGAGGAGGTTATTTCTACAAGTGAGATAAAGGAGATCTTAGGAATGTGGGAGAGAGTTTCACAGTTCGTGGGAAAAAACACCCAGAAAAGTTGCAACAGGTCGTGCATCTGACCTTTTTAATGACACTTGCCTAACTCATTTCCGGAACATTCTGAGAGGGAGGAAGAAACAAACCTCCTTGGACATGTTTTTTTCTCTTTTTCTCTTAGAGAAAAAGGCAAAGACCAGTGAGGATATCTAATTTATTTCTTTACATTCTCTTTTTATTTTTGTGCAATAAATATTTGATATTTATAAATACGTTTTTATTATTTAAAACCACGTAACAAAAATAACTGGGGTGACATTTTGGAGGTTGGAACGGATTAACGGTAGTTCAATTGTTTTGTATGGGGAAATTTGCTTCGAGATACGAGTAATTCAAGATACGAGAAAGGTTGCGGAACGAATTAAACTCGTATGTCGAGGTACCACTGTATTCACTGCTCACATGAGCAGATGGCAGAGCGCCATCTAGTGGAACAAAAATCAACTAAACGTTAATTTAACTTGTTCCGTGATATTTGGCCAACCCATTTACTTGATAAATCAAGAAAAGCCAACCACGTACGCGTTTCGGGCTGTTGGTCCTCGTCAGCGGGGTGCATTTTTTTGACATAATCAAATATGTAAGTGGTGTATTAACACTTTTATCAGAAGAAGACCTGGGTTTTAGTTTATATAAAAGGTTTATATACATGTGTTAAAACGGAAAAATAGAAAAAATCAGATGTTGATATTAAAAATAAAATAGGCTTATCCCGACCGCTCACGTGAACATTTTAAATAGAAGAGCGCCATCTAGCCCGAAATATGTTCGTAGTTGGCTCTTCTTGATTTATCAAGTTATGGGTTGGCCAAATATTATGGAACTGAATCAACGTTTAGTTGATTTTTATTCCACTAGATGGCGCTCTCTGCCATCTAAGTCAGGTTCAGATTACGAACATTGTTAGGGAAGATTTTCATATACCTATTTTTTTTTATTTGGCCTGTGTAGCTGCCTTTTTATACCTTCCGTGTTATATTTAATTGCCTTTAAAGAATTTAAAAAATCTTCGTTTTATATAAAAATTTTACGTTTTTTCTTCTTCCTTCTCCGGATTCTTCTCAATCAAAAATTGAAAAGGTAAAAAGGTAATATGCAACTATATAGAACTTATGTACATAGTTGCATATTTGAATATTTAGCATTTCAGGTAAATATTGATCATACTGCTTAGATAAGAGACCTAGATTGAATTTCCTTCGAGAATATTTTATAAGAGGATATTTTTTATTGGTCAATATTTATATAAGATATGAGATATTATGAGAAAATATATCATATTAAAATATTTTAAAATCTAATCTATTTTAGATAAATATTTTTGAAATGACTCAATTATTTTTATATAAGGAATATATATATTTATATAATAGTGAATACACGTATATATTTGGCTATATTTGACTAATATATATAAGCAAATTTATACCATATTAACACTCTTTTGCTTCTGAGTGTTTAGATGGTGCTGAAGAATGAGCTACAACACCAGTTTTGGAAAATTCAGAAAAAAAGGCCAACAACCTGTATACCATGGTTTCGGGCTTTGGCATTCATCAGTACAGAAGAGGCTTCGGTTTTATTGTGGCACATTCTTCACCTTAACGTTTTGTAATGAAATGATGAACCAAAATAAAATTGTGTTAATGAATTTTTTAAAGGGAGTGCCTCTTTTGTCACACGAATATCATCCTCCCGTAATTTTATATTGTATTTTATTGGCTCCTCTCCCTTTAAAACAATGCTTCTGATTTATCACCCCAGTTAAAAAAACGTTAAGTGGATGATAAAGAATGAACCACAACACAACAGTTTTGGAAAATATAAACAAATATTCAACCTGTTTACCATAGTTTCGGGCTTTGGCTTCTCGTAGGATGTTATGAAATCTAAGTATTGATCAGGGTCATATATTATGAAATACAGGTTGTTGGGTTTTGTCTGAATTTTCCAAAACTGGTGTTGCAGCAAATTCTTTATCGCCATCTTTACGTTCTGTACTGGGGTGATAAACCAGACGCATTGTTTTAATCATTTTTAAAGGGAGAGGTGCCTCTTTTGGTACATGAAAAACATCCTCCATAATTTGTGTTATATATATATGTGATGATTTAAGACCATGGAATTGTTGTAAATAGTCTAGATATCTACTACCACATGTTCCACCCCATGACTGTATATAACTTCTTATGTACTGCACATAGAAAGCCTCAACTAACATCAATCTGTACCGCGTAAGAATCTAATAAAGTATAACAACTGTACAGATAGAAGGAATGGAGACTAACAGGAGAAAATTAAGGTTAAAACTAATCAGGCTTAGGACAGAAGTCGAAGCAAGGCCTAGCAAAAGAGGCTTAAAACTAGCCCAACTATAAATAATTTACAAGACAATATTTCCTGGGCAAGACCGGACGTATCTTGTGACCGCGGAAACCATAAAAGTCGAGTAACGCCCCGTATTTCCGGAACAAGACCGGACGTATCTTCCGTCAAAGGCAGTAGCAAAGACCAATCAGAAGACATCACCTAAATAGGTCAACCAATAGAAAAAGGCCATGTGACACCTTTCGACCAATGGGAAAGAAGACAGGTCTTGGTGTTAAATCGAGAAGCAAGAATTGTCAGTATACGCTTGGCACTCAACAAGGTAACACTTGCTCTAAAGATCTCCCTCTCTCCTCATCCCATTCCTTCTTGACGTCAGACGCTTTTAGTGGAATCTCTGTTTGTTTATTTCACCTTTGGCCCAGCTGTGTCGCCTTCCACCACGACTGCACGGTAGAGTTGACATCGAGGTTCGTCTAGCATCAGGTAACACTGGTCCCAGAGGTCCCAAGATATCACAGACTCCCCCGCCCGAAGAGTCGACAGGATAGTGAACGCCAAGGTACAAGTAAGCAAGTAGACCACTGTCTGTACAGAAAGATGGAACAGGGAAGAGAGGAGGATTCAAAGGAGCCCATGAAGACCGATACCGACTACGAAAGTGGAGAAAACACCACTTTTCCAAAGCTGGAAAACACTCTCGGTAGGACGCAGGAAATTGTCCCCAGCCAGGAAGACGTCACGCCCCCGCCGCCGTGTCAGATGTCCTGGGGAGGTGAACGACGACGCTACATCAGCTTTCTGCCGTGACCGGACATCGCGAGAGGTGGAATCGCTACGATGGTTCGTACGAGGCGCAGAGCTTCTTCACCAACTACGACGCCCAAGCAGATCGGGCCCAACCACAATACTCTACAAGACTGAGAAAGCCACCAAACCTCCTGCAATCACCCCTCCGAGTTACCAACACGCGAGCGTATGTTACCTGCTCCCCCGACCATCTCTAAACCACGAGCCCAGCGCAAACAATGAACTCTGACTGTCCCAAGGAACCTCCAACCACGGCACAAGACCAGGACTGTCCCGACATACAAGACAACACCACAGTAGGTTCCTCCATACATAATTTTTGTTGAACAACTGCTCGTTCGAGCTGAACTGTCCAATAATGTAAACCTACTCTACTACTTGATACATGAGCATCTATCGATATAATTAGGCAGAATACTGTTAAAATAATAGAAATCAGTTTGTAAAAGAAAATACCTGTTCACCCATTTAACTTTACTATTAATGCCATAGCTAACAATATTTTCACCATAGATTATATCTTTTTGATCTTAAAAATAAGTAACATAACGCAGAATCTAAAATTCCATACCCTAGATACACCCTTGCCTTTTGGCATTTTATTCCTTAATTCCATAAAACGATTTCTACTAATTATAAACTATTCTCAGCTACTCCTGTATCAAGATAATGTACTTCTACCAACTACCTTTTACCAATTCCCCTCGTGCAAGCAACACGTGTCCCATGGACAGGTTAATACAACTGTCCCATTTACTAAATTTTCCCCTCCTGGAACGGGTTGCTCACACGTGGTGAACTCCAAAACTCTTATTTAACCTCATTATAATGTTCCTAATCCCATTTTCAACGCCCCTATGTCCTTTTCTTTCATAGCTTTAGACAGAAGTAACTTAAATCACAGCCTTCCAAAACTATTCCAATCGTCAAAGTCCAACATAGCTACACTCCCTCGTACCTTCCTTTTACATGCATATTTAAATATCGACAAACCGCTCTCAACAAAATAAACAACACCCTCTCATCACTTTCTCCAATTGGCAACAAATTTTTAGTGCGCGACTTCACACCCAAATCTAATTTCGAGCCACACAAGCTTTATTACGTCGCCCTACTAAACACACACACAATCTTTTTTTTTTTTCGCACATTAAACGTGTCATATCCACTAACAATATAAAAATTATCGATATGTTCGTACAACCAGCACCCATGACTTTAGTAAATTTGTTATTCATAGTAAAACAGGTTAGATTTTGTACCAAACAAAGACTTCACGTGACACCTTTTCATTTACAATTTTTTCGCTTCGTGTCACAGAGCTACACCACAAAACTCTTTCACTCTTCAGGCCAAAGACGCCTTCATCACGCCTGTGTGTGACACCTTTAATCACACATTGTCCACGTAGATAGTCGCAATTTCATTCAATTCTAACCCGATATCAATGAATAACATTTTTACTAAGTCCGCCAAAAACCATTCGATTTAATATCAACAGATACAATATCCGAATTTTCGAAATACAAACACAAATCTAACAAATGCTTGAACACACGGAATAATTCAACCTCTGTATCTCCCTATGTCAATCCCATAACGCCTGTCACCAAACGTGACAAATCAAAACGCTTTTGCGTTTACAATTATAGAAATTATATCTCCGAACGTAGTCCGAATTAACAGACCCAATCGACCCCTAAATAAAAAAGATGTCACGAATACATAGCCATCAGAAAACCGCGTTTACAAAAGTGGGAGACAACCACCAAGCAAGCTGCCCCCACAAAGGGCCTCTGACCCAAATAAATATGCCCGCCACCGCCGGAAATCGCTAATAATAAATTCGAAGGGAGCTGGACAAACAAACACCCGACATCTTGTTACATCCGTCGCCACCCCGATGTCACTCTAATGGATTTTCGCTACCTATTAAATTAAACATTAGTGCGTACATTTACTAACAAATCTGTTCACTAACATTCTCTCGCCCTCGATTAACTTGTCCACTTAACATCGACACTTAGAACCAAGGACAACATTTTACCTAAAAATCACACACACCCACACATGTTAAAAAAAAAAAACAACAACAACCCTTTATCGGTTAGAATAGATCGCCGTGTTTCTCCTGCACACACAGAATAAATGCCGCTTTAGGAAGAATCACGTTTTCACCTAAACGTGGCGCAGGGAACAAAAAATCGACAACATTAGGACTCAGTAAGTTTCACAGTTGGAAACAATGTGATCCACGAGTCGCACCAAACTTAAAACAAATTCGATAAGTTAGAACAACTTAGGCCAACAAGACCAAAGATATCGCGATCGAGGACAATTTAAAGCTCTCTCCACCACCCATCCTAAAAAACAGGAACATTACATTTGGCCTACAACTTTCCATTCTTTCACGATATATAATTTCTATGTATAATCTTACTTGCTCTTCTTTCTCGATGAACATTTTTTTTTTAATTTTCATTTTAATATCTTGTATATAATCATTATATAGATCTTATAATTGTTTTTTTTTATTATTTACGTCAACCAATCAGTTTAGATTAGTGTCATTTTATTTTATTTTACCAAAACTTATTCACTTTTGCTTTATGACTCTATTCTATAATCCACTTTATATTTTATCTTTCATATCTAATAATCTCAAGTTTATATTTCATGCTTATATGACTAATTTGCATTTTGTCATTTTATATTTCTCTCACTTTATAAATTCGATGTTATTTACATTGTCTCATCGTCCGCTACCATGTCAATGCTATCGAGTATATTATTGCTCATTTTTAATTTTCATTTAATATTTTCACTTTCTATTACCCCTTATATACTGCTGTAGTGTGTTAATCTTTGTATCATATCATTACTATTTTTACTTTTTTTTTAAAGATTACTTTGCATTTAACTTCGCAATTCTATTTTCGATTTTTTAAATCCTTTAACGCTATATGCAAAGCCTTAATTTCGCAATTTCACATCTCAATGATATATTATTTTATAATCAAACTAAAAATCATGACCTAAAAACAGGGCAATCTTCAATAACCTCTTAAACAACCACGTTAAAGGTTACTTCTTAATAAATACTAACCCTTTTCCGCAGGAACTTTTAACTCCTTCGCAGGCTAGACTTGACCTACTTTGATTTCGTAATTAACAATCTTGACACACCGTCCCCCAGATTTACCTATCCCTACTTCTGGCTTGGATACGTGCAAATTGTATTTTTTTTTTATATTCAAGGGCACTCTCATGCCACACGCTGGCACATCTTTTTTTATTTTACTCTTTTTCTCGCTAAGCCCCTGACGACTCCAATTAAAACTTTGATTTCTGGTCACTGATCTTCGCCCTCATTTATCCTGCATGCGTACGTCTTAACGACTAATTACTAAAACCCATAACAATCCCCTTATCTTACTTTTCGATTGTGGTACTGTAACTTTATTAGGTCCTTAAATTTACATGTGAAACATGGCCTAGGTTTTCCGCGCCGTGCACATTAAATGGTTTGGGACTTGAGTCAAAGTGACATTGCCTCAACCAAGTAATAACTAACCCCTCAACCCTTTCTAACGCCCATCACGAAGAGATCATGATTTTTCCATCAAATCATTTTTATTTTTACCTATCGTCATTATATGCTCTCTATTAATTCTTTTATTCCTATTTTGTTTTACTTGTATGTTTAATATTAGTTGTTTATGCTTTATTACCTCTTATGGATATACAGAAATCAACCCCATGTTATATACCAACTCATTCAATTAATTTTTTTAAAAATTACTTCCTTAATAACAGTCTTCCTATTCCGCTCTCTTAAATCCCTCCATATGAACCCTCTCACATCCGGGGCCATCTGTGATGATTTAAGACCATGGAATTGTTGTAAATAGTCTAGATATCTACTACCACATGTTCCACCCCATGACTGTATATAACTTCTTATGTACTGCACATAGAAAGCCTCAACTAACATCAATCTGTACCGCGTAAGAATCTAATAAAGTATAACAACTGTACAGATAGAAGGAATGGAGACTAACAGGAGAAAATTAAGGTTAAAACTAATCAGGCTTAGGACAGAAGTCGAAGCAAGGCCTAGCAAAAGAGGCTTAAAACTAGCCCAACTATAAATAATTTACAAGACAATATTTCCTGGGCAAGACCGGACGTATCTTGTGACCGCGGAAACCATAAAAGTCGAGTAACGCCCCGTATTTCCGGAACAAGACCGGACGTATCTTCCGTCAAAGGCAGTAGCAAAGACCAATCAGAAGACATCACCTAAATAGGTCAACCAATAGAAAAAGGCCATGTGACACCTTTCGACCAATGGGAAAGAAGACAGGTCTTGGTGTTAAATCGAGAAGCAAGAATTGTCAGTATACGCTTGGCACTCAACAAGGTAACACTTGCTCTAAAGATCTCCCTCTCTCCTCATCCCATTCCTTCTTGACGTCAGACGCTTTTAGTGGAATCTCTGTTTGTTTATTTCACCTTTGGCCCAGCTGTGTCGCCTTCCACCACGACTGCACGGTAGAGTTGACATCGAGGTTCGTCTAGCATCAGGTAACACTGGTCCCAGAGGTCAAGATATATCACATATATATAATTCAATCAAAAAATAAACACGTGGCAACAAAAAACACAACCCCAATCTCACCAAAATACTGTTATTAATCTTTCTAATCAATCAATTACACCCGAAATTACGACACTTCTATCAAAGGCTTAAACTTCGTACCTTCCAAAAAAATTGATATTCCTAAAACTCTAGCTGCTATAGAAAATTCGATAAAACATTTACCTGATAATAATAAGGCTAAAATTAGAACAGAAGTTACTCCTATTATTAAAAATTTAGAACGAAAAAATAAGACTAATTTAAATCAAGGAGAAAGACAAGCCATTAGATCGTTAAAGCACAATAAAGATATTATTATTACACCTTCTGATAAAGGAAGAAATGCAGTAATTATGAACACAATTGCTTACAACACTAAGGTAGAAGAGTTACTTCAAGATAAAGAAATTTATGAACCATTTTTTAACAAAAAGCCCTTTACCTAATTTTACTAAAGAATTTAATAAAAAACTTAATAAAATCATACGTTCACATAAACTAGACAAAAAAACATTTGAAAATTTAAAGGCTGAGGACAAGAATTTACCAAATTTTTATGGCCTTCCAAAAGTACATAAGCCGAACACACCTTTACGTCCGATTGTTTCCTATGCTGGTTCTCCTCTTTACCCCCTCACTAAATTTATTTCATCCATCATCTCTCCCCTCCAGAAATTACTTCCCCACACTGTCCCTAATTCTACAGTAGCTGCAAAAACGATCAGAGACCTTTCAATTTCTAATAACAGCCGTATGGTATCTTTCGACGTTGAATCACTCTACACTTCAATCCCACATAATGAAGCTATTCTAGCACTTCAAAAATTTACAGAAACCCATCAAAATCTAGATTTCCCTTTCTCCACAGAGGCTTTGATTGATTTAATTAAACTTTGTTTGGAACACAATTATTTTAGCCACCAAAATAAATTCTACAGACAAATCAAAGGCTTACCGATGGGAAACCCAATCTCATCGGCTTTAGCCAACATTTTCATGGACCAAATTGATCAAGCTGTCACAGAATCAAAACAACTCAAAATTATTTTTTGGAAAAGGTACATAGATGACATTTTTTGCATAACAGAATCAGATTTTGTAGTAATTTCAAAATTTTTGAATAATTTAAGACCATTTTAAATTTTACACATGAAATTGAAAATAATAATTCTCTGGCATTTTTAGATCTACAGCTTAAAAGAAAGTTTAATCAAATAGAAACTAGTATTTTTAGAAAATCAACCCACACAGGAAATTATTTAAACTTCAATTCTTTTGGCCCAGTTCATCATAAAATCGCTGTGGTTAAAGCTCTCTCCAAAAGATTAGATACACATTGTTCTTCAAAATTTAATGATATAGTGGAGAGAAATAGAATCTTCAGAGAATTAAAAACAACAATTACCCTAGCAAATTTGTCGAAAAACATTTTATAAACCAAAATCTCCACCTTTAAATAACACCCTGATCAATCAAAAAAACTTTACTGCTCCCTCCCCTACAGCTACGGCTCTGAACGCATCGCCAGAGTCCTAAAGAGATACAACATCATAACTACCTATCAATCATCTTTAAATTTAAAAAAGGCCCTACGCCATCCAGACACTAAACAAATCAACAAAATGGAAAACAAAACCAACGTAATTTACAAAATACCTTGTAACAATTGCCAAGCTAATTATATAGGTGAAACCAGCAAACCACTTAAAGATCGTTTAAATCAACACAAATCAGGACTAAGGAATTACAACCCACTGTCTCTCCTTGTAGATCATGCACTGAAAAACAACCACACTCCGGATTTCGAAAATACAGCTGTTTTATACCAGAACATTAAAGAAAAACACTGCCGATTGTTCTTAGAAAGCTGGGCCTCTGCAGAAGACACAGAAAGCATAAATAGAAAAATTGATTTACCGGACATCTACACACCATTTAGATCTTCTTAATTTTTTTTGTCTAATCATTTTAATTTCAATTAGTTAATTTTTATTTTTAAATTGACTTATTTTATACTTTTTTAAAGGGAGAGGTGCCGTTTTTTTAAAATTACATAACTTTGTTTTATTTAATTTTTTTGCTTTAATGAATTTTTAAATTTTGTTGTAATACCCGCGATTTCTTAAATTATATTTTCACACATTAGTAATCCCCTGTAATTAATACCTACCACTTGTTTAATTTTTTTTCATTTATCGCTTCAAAACGCAAAAGTATTGATACATTAAATATATAACATATTACATGTAATACTTTAAACTTTTTTAGTTTCCACTTTTTAATTTAATTTTTCTCATTTATTGATCCTAAATTGTTTTAACTTCCATTTCAATGCATTTTTATAATTTTTTTTTACATATAAATCGATCTCCTTAAATTTTGAAATTAATTTTTTAAATACCCACATTTTTTTTGTTAAACGTTTTAAAAAGTTCATACAGTTTATTGTTTAAATCATTTTAAATTTAATTTCAAATGTTTTAATAGATACATATATTTTTACATTTATCTCTTAATGAATTATTTTTATGTACTTATTACAATTTTTTTAAATATAATGATAGAACTCATTTTTTTTTTCCTTTAATATTTTAATATATTTTACATATTTGATTGCAATTTTTATAATAATTTTTTCATTCACAAATTTCTCCCACCTACTCTGTATTTTAATTGATTTCAACTGTGATATTATAACACTATGCGGCGCTGAGTTTGTGTGTACAAAAATGTAATGCCTCGATAAAGGTTGGCGTTCAGCCAGCCGAAATATTGGCAAAATAAATATTTTAGTAAATCCAATATATGCCTTTTATTATCTAATATATATATATATGAAAAAAATTTTTCTGGAATAATTAAAAATCAACGAGAATAGTTTATATTTATTCCGATAGATGGCGCAAGCCATCAGCAACTTTCAGTTGCACGATAAGGAGATGCCTTTTTATTAATATATATATGTTTATATAATAATTAAACGTGTCATATATATTGAAAAATATTTTTAATAATCTATTTTAATTGTTCATTTTTCTCGGTATTTAACATTTTTGGTTGTTTTTTCATGTGTTGTTGATATTTTTATAATGCATCACTGAAATATCTCAAATATGAATTGACAATGGTCAATATGTATTCATCCCCACCAGCGAGTGCAAGTAACCAAACGGGGCTCTGGCATATTTGTAAGTGCAAATGTCGAATTGCTTTTCACATGTGTAGACATGTGGTGCACTTACAGTAAAGCAGTCGCCACTATTCTACCCACCATGATTATCGTGGCCTGTCTCACGTGTACTAGGGATACGCAAAAATATATATATGTATCCATTTCTTTGTTAAGCCATTAAAACAACTACTTTTAATTTTCAGGGCATTTTAAAATAGGACAATTTGAATCCCGAATTCATAATAAGAGTTATTAAACATGATTATATTTACATTCGTATATAATTCCACAATTAGATAAATCAAATTGATAAATTAATGCTCCGCGAACTCCGCAATAGGTTTCTTCAAAACTTAATTTGCAAGCTTTCGAGCTCAATACTTTTCTAAAAACATTTGTTCTCAGGTCTCTCTCTCTCTCTTTCTCTGGGTATAAACATTTGTGTAAAAATGGTACAAAAGTTAAATTGTTCTGGAAACAGGCGGATAAATTAAGAAAAAGTCATCTTCTGATCGTGCAACCAAAAGTTGCTGATAGCTTGCGCCATCTATCGGAATAAATATCAACTAAATCGTTGAGATTTTAATCATTCCTAGAATAATTAAAAATCGACGAATAGTTGATATTTATTCCGACAGATGGTGCAAGCCATCAGTAACTTTTAGTTGCGCAATCAAAAGATGACTTTTAATTTAAATTACAGTTTTGTAAAGCCCTCGCACGTGATTGGATTCAAGCCTATCTGAATAGGTTTGATTATTGCTCGTATCAGAATAATTTCATGCCTTCACCACAGATATTTCCATGCATGATAGTTTTATACAATTTCCTGGGCGAGGGAATATAAATCAAATTATATATTCTAACATATGAATTTATCAAACAATTTTGCATATGCTTGCAACAAATAGTTTGGTCATCTTCAATAAAAACAGAGTTCTATTTCAAAATTTCCGTTTATTCATTTAATTTCGGTCACCACTGTGTGTATATCACAAAAATATATAGAAAGTTAGAAAATACATATTTATCACCGCTCTCAACCAAAAGGAGCATATGAATATGTGAGTGTAAGTTATCTAATTTACGGTATTGTTTGAGTAAAAAAATCTTTTTAGCAATATATATATATGAATGTAAGAGGTCTATATGCCAATGTTCATTGGTGTTGAAATATTGTTCAGTGTGGTGGAAACAAAATTTCTCCTTTTTAGCTCTGAAACTTTAGAAATATTCGCAGAGACAATAAAATAAATATTTGACCAAAACTAGCTTTTGTCAGAGAATTTATTATTATTGTCGTATAATTACTTCTGGGCACTGCACATTATCTATTTATAATATTTAAATAAGGGTTTTTACACCAAGTAAACATACATTATTATTTATATAGTACGAAATATATATATTAGTTGAAATAGTGTTACACATATGCTGTGTCTAAGGAAAAGAAACGTAAAATTTGTCTCAAATTAACTTTCTGCGATGGGCAAGGATTGTTTGAATATATAAACGTCTCTAAAAGAAGCAAAAATATCATCTTCTGATCGTATAACTAAAAGTTGCTGATAGCTCGCGCCATCTGTGGGAATAAATATCAACTAATTGTTGATTTTTTGTAATATTCCAGAATTGGCCAAATAAAATTTCTTAATTAATCAAGAAAAACTAACCTTATACGCGTTTTTGTCTATAATTGGTCAATTCTGGAATATATATATTTTTTTAAATCAACGAATAGTTGGTATTTATTCCGATAGATGGCGTAAGCCATCAGCAACATTTATTTTCACGATCAGGAGATGCCTTTTCTTTCTTAATTTATCCGCCTGATCCCAGTACAATTTCACACTTTTGTACTATTTTTTATAGTCTTTAAAATAATTAAATTATTTCCATATTTTCTTCATTATTTGCCTGTACAATATCCTATGCATTCGTGTCAAGTTTTATGATATTCCATAAATGGGTATAGATAACATTTTCTATCTTGCTAATGTGTATTGCGACATATGAAGAAATCCATTATTCGATACATTAATGGAGAGATCGTAATCATTGTTTAAAATCCAAAATAAGGGTATTACATAATGTACAATATAAAGTTGCGCGAAGGATGGTATTCATGTACAAAAAGTGAAATTTTTCCCTTCAATGATGTATAAAAAAATAATACATTTTATGTATCGATACAGTACAAAATGTAATGGTGGTGATAAAAAATAAAGAGCCCAGTTGAGGGTCATAGCCCGAAACAAATGGCTTATACAGCCGATGTTTTCATTTATTGAATCAAATATGTATAGCAGAGCTAAAATTATTGGATAATTGGTTTGAGATGTTTTCTTTAATTTTATTCAGCTTACTAATTTTAGTATGGCAATGTATACAGCCTTTGTCTGACTGTAAAATATATAAATAAAGAATCAACAATTAGTTGGTATTGATTCCGACATATTTGCATAGGTGTGGCTCAATACTGCGTTGTTAGATATTAAGATACATTAGCGCGCCATCTGTTATCAAAATTCGAAACTATTATTGACACGTATGATTCTTTTAAAAATTAAACAATTTCTACTGCCCTCACTGCAATGGAAAAATTAATGGAAGGGCCTGGCTCATCGGTGGTGAACCCTCCCAGGGGTTTCGCCAGTTTAATCTACCATACCGCTGCTATATTAGTTATGTGTTGAACAAACAGTACGAGGTGTTGTAACCTTTCAGCCTTATAGTTAGGATGGGGGGAGCAGTAACAGAGTGGTATAAATCGTCGATTTACCACAACCACGGGATCGAATCCTGCATTGGACACTTTTTACTAAAGAAAGAAAAACCCGCTTTAATGGCCCACCGATTGTTCCGTCTCTAACTACTAAACATGATTATCATGGCTGCCTGTACCACGTCTACTTGGAATAATTAACAACAATAATGTAGTTAGCATCGTTTGATCAAAGTATGATAATCACCCAAGAATATTTTGACCAAGGACCCATAAACGATCTCCTAGGGTAGAGATGGTTTCTTATATAACAAGGCATAATTGTTTTGTTTTTATTATTATACCTAGTACACGTGGTACAGTAGCAACCATGATAATCATGGTGGGTAAGAGTTGGCGATCACTTTTACTGTAGGTAAACCACATGTCTCATGTGTATAAAGCGCAGTTCGACTTTTGCATTCACAAGTGTACCAGAGTTTCATTTGGTTACTCGCTTTCTCTGATTGGGTTGGACTTTTGCAAGAATTAGGGGTCATTGGAGCCATTTCTTTTAATCTATAAAAGTGTGCCCCCAATCCGAGATTCGATTCCAAGTTGTGACTGTAGGAAATCAACGGTGTATACTACTATTCCATGGAAGAGTTTATTTTAATAAGGTAATATTGTACGAGCTTTCGAATTGGTCTTCCACAGTACTTCTGTTGAGAAACAATTCAGAACGAAAGAGCTCTCCTTCAATTATACCTTGTTTAAAGCTAAAACTATTCTGATTTATTCATAGCCATCGCTTATGAATCCTTGGTCAAGATCTCATGGAGGGGAACTAAGCATAATAGACTCATGGACAAAACTTAAGGAAATGGAAAGTATTTGATATCGCCGGTCGTCTATTTATATTTAAAGGAGAACGAGTCTATTTTGTTCACACTAGGTTATCTCGTATGTCTTCAATAAAGGTCACTGTAATATATTTCAGAGTTATTGTCTCAATTCCGATATACATGGTAAAAGGTCACTGTAATATATTTCAGAGTTATTGTCTCAATTCCGATATACATGCTAAAAGGAACAACTTCCTTAAGTTTTGTTCACACTTGGTTATCTCGTGTCTTCAATAAAGGTCACTGTAATATCTTTCAGAGTTATTGTCTGAATCCCGATATATATGATAAAAGGTACAACTTCCTTAAGTTTTATCCATGAATGTATATCTAAGCTATTGTACACACCGATACTTTAAAAGTATATTCTAGAAATGCTTAAAACGATACATTTATCATATCCGTTTTGATTTCCTTTTTTTCTTATTTCCTCGAAAACCAACCAAAAGATTTATGTAGATAGCGTAAAATTCCGCGCAGGACACAACACATTTTTGAAGAAGAAAAAAGTTTTTATTTTTTTAAGGAATGTTCTATCTATTGTGAAGAGGTTTCCACTGGCTCTATCACACAATATCTCCGTGCGGAAATAAATCCCCCAAAAAAACCCATGAAATTAAAAAAAGAAAGAAAAAAAAAACGGCTGTGAAAGAAGGGTTATTTCCTTCATTTCGTTTGGCCTCAACGTGCGATATCTTCTGCAAATATATATATCGGAGGGAAATTGCCTGCCCGCTTTTCACTGGTTACCAAATAGTTTAAAATAGTATTAGTGCCGAATAAATAGTTATATTGTTTGCCATATTTTCTAGTTCTTTTTTTCTCTCTCTTTGTAAAGAGTTTCTAAATATTTTTTATTTAACGCCGTGGTCAAATATGATAGATATGGCTATATATATAATAACTTTTTTTACAAGTTTATATATTGAAATTTTGTATTCTTCTTGAAATATTGGCTGGGGAAAAATGTGAGTTTATTAGTTTAATATGTCAATTTAAGGCGTTCATTTTAACATTCTCTCTGTTCATAGATATATAATAGTATAATACGATATATATAAATATATGAAAAAACAATAGAAAAAAATAATAATAAAAAGGTCAGGTGTTGATATCAAAAATAAAAAAGGCATATCCTGACCAGGAGCATATGTGCTTTTCAGAAGGCAAGAGCGCCATCTGGTGGAACAGAAATCAACTATTCATTGATTTAAAAATCAACAGGTTAAATCATATATATATAGTTGATTTCTGTTCCACCAAATGGCGCTCTGCCTTCTGAAAAGCACGTGTGCTCCTGGTCAGGATATACCTTTTTTATTTTTAATATAAATATATATATGTCGTAATGAATTAGGGAAGTGAATTTGCCCAGTACCTGTTGTTGCATTTGTTTTAGATTAAAGGACACAAGAGGATAGCAATATTCGTTTGGCCAATATATATTCGGAGATACCCTGGGCATTGCCAGCCATTCGCTAGTTAGATATATTTCCTACAACTATTAAGTACGAATGTTTCTTTTACAAATAAACAATGATGTAATAGTATTGTAAGACTTTCGGAGATACCTATTGTTGTAATCGCATTATAGTACTTTCGGCCTCCTACACCATTATTGTAATGGCATTTTAGGACTTTCGGGCCTCCTTCACCATTGTTGTAATGCTACTATAGGATTTTGAGCTACACCATTGTTGTAGTGGTATCATAGGTCTTTAGGGGCTACACCATTGTTGTAATGGCATTATAGGACTTTCGGGCCTCCTTCACCATTGTTGTAATACTACTATAGGATTTTGAGCTACTCCATTGTTGTAATGCTACTATAGGTTTTTGAGCTACACCATTGTTGTAGTGGTATCATAGGTCTTTAGGGGCTACACCATTGTTGTAATGGCATTATAGGACTTTCGGGCCTCCTTCACACCATTGTTGTAATGGTATCATAGGTCTTTAGGGGCTACACCATTGTTGTAATGGCATTATAGGACTTTCGGGCCTCCTTCACCATTGTTGTAATGCTACTATAGGATTTTGAGCTACACCATTGTTGTAATGCTACTATAGGATTTTGAGCTACACCATTGTTGTAGTGGTAGCATAGGTCTTTAGGGGCTACACCATTCTTGTAATGCTACTATAGGATTTCGGGCCCCTTCGCCATTGTTGTAATGGTATCATAGGTCTTTAGGGGCTGCACCATTATTGTAATGGCATTATAGGATTTCGGGCCTCCTACACCATTGTTGTAATGGTATCATAGGTCTTTAGGGGCTGCACCATTATTGTAATGGCATTATAGGATTTCGGGCCTCCTTCACCATTGTTGTAATGGTATCATAGGTCTTTAGGGCTGCACCACTATTGTAATGGCATTATAGGATTTCGGGCCTCCTTCACCATTGTTGTAATGGTATCATAGGTCTTTAGGGGCTGCACCATTATTGTAATGGCATTATAGGATTTCGGGCCTCCTACACCATTGTTGTAATGGTATCATAGGTCTTTAGGGCTGCACCATTATTGTAATGGCATTATAGGATTTCGGGCCTCCTTCACCATTGTTGTAATGGTATCATAGGTCTTTAGGGCTGCACCATTATTGTAATGGCATTATAGGATTTCGGGCCTCCTACACCATTGTTGTAGTGGTATCATAGGTCTTTAGGGGCTGCACCACTATTATAATGGTATTACAGGACTTTCGAGCCTCCTACACCATTGTTGTAATGGCGTTTTAGGACTTTCGTAACTACCTACACCATTGTTTAATGCTACTATAGGATTTTTAGCTACACCATTGTTGTAGTGGTATCATAGGTCTTTAGGGCTGCACCACTATTGTAATGGCATTATAGGATTTCGGGCCTCCTACACCATTGTTGTAGTGGTATCATAGGTCTTTAGGGGCTGCACCACTATTATAATGGTATTACAGGACTTTCGAGCCTCCTACACCATTGTTGTAATGCTACTATAGGATTTTGAGCTAACCCATTGTTGTAATGTTATTATATATATCTTTAGGGGCTACATCTATGTTGTATTGTTATCATAGGTCTTTAGCGGTTACACCATTACGAATAAAATATTGATAGGGCTTGGCTTATCAGTGGTGAACCCTCCCAGCGCTTTCCCCAATTTAATCCACCAGGAAGCTTTTTAAAATTATAATACAATATTGGACATTTTGCTTATATATGCGACAATGAAAGATGGAATCTTTGTAAAGGTATTTCAGAGCGAAAACTATGAACATATTTGCATGCAAATATTTATGTAATTCTACTGTCCCATAAGCCTATGTTTAATAAAATAAAATACAATATTTTGTATAATTATAAATATATAATTGAATATTTTATAAAAGTAACAATTTTAATTTATTAAGTTTATAAAATATTTATAACAATTAAATATTATATAATAAGATATTTGTATTATCCAATTTTTTTCGTATTTTTTGAAATATTTGACTCATAATCTAGTTGTTTTTTACTTTGAAGATCTCCTGAGAAATCGTGTTCTTTGAATATTTTATGTCTGCTAACGTAATTTATTTTCGCTACTGATAAAGGTAAATAATATCCACCGTAATAACGATAAAAATAAAGATTTTTTCTCTTTTAGATGTTTTAATTTATTGATAGATATGAATGCCTACCAGGCATCTCTATCTTTGTAATTTATTATAATAATAATTTCTTTATTTTTATATCGCTTACTTCATATTAATAAACAATTTAAAACTGTTATATCACTGAGTATATTTTATTTATTAAAAATATATATAAATATATAGCATATCGAGATTTTTTTCACAAAAATGGCGATATTTCAAAATGGTGTTGGCCAAAAGATATTCTGGAAAGAATCCAAAATGTTGATGTATATGTTTGAAATAGTTTTACAATGATATATGTTTCATGGATGATGAATATATGTGCCTCACTGAAAATACATGCTTGGGTGATAACAAATACATTTGTTTAAAACTTTGTAAAATAATGTAAATATAAATATATTAAAATGAAATTGTATTTATATAAATTAAAATCGAAAATGATATTAATATAATATAATGCTATAATGTATATTCTTTCTATACATTACGAAAAGTTCTATATTCGATTTACCATTTTGCATACATATTTACGCTAAAGTAAATTGAGCAATCTACACTGGTGTCCAAAAAATAAGAAACTTTTGTTTTTTAATGATATGTTTTAAAATATACAACGCTAAAAGCTAAAAAGTAATTTAATTAGGTATTTTAAGTCGTAGAATTTATTTATCGCAACCATTCGATTCGGTAAAATTGAAAATATGCAAATTTTTGCTTGTCTTTATAAGTGTGCTATTTGGCGTGTCGTTTACCCCATCTAAGAATTGTCCAATTATAATTTTATTTAATCCTTAGTTAATTATGAGTTTACGAAAAATTTTAGCAGATGATTTAAAATGGAGAGCTGTTGGAAGAATGGAGGCAGGGCAATCACAAGTTGAAGTAGCAAAATGGCTAAATGTGAATAAATCTGTGGTCAGCAAAATATGGAAACAGTTCATTGAGACAGGAACCATCAAAAGAAAAAAAGGTTCTGGTAGAAAAAGAAAAACAGCTACCTCTGAAGACCGTTATCTGGTCGTAACTGCCAAGCGCCATAGGAGATGACAGCTATTCAACTCTCTAATGAACTCTCAAGTGGCTACTGGAACGGAATTTCAAGACAAACTGTTTACCGAAGGCTTCACGAAGGTGCTCTTATATGCAAGACGACCAATGGTCTGTTTCCCTTTAACCTCTGCTCACAGGAGAGCCCGCTTGAATTGGTGCTTGGAACATCACGCCTGGACTCATGATCAGTGGGCCAATGTTCTCTTCTGTGACGAGTCAAGATTTAGTTTAAACACAGATTCCTCGACGAGTTTTCATCTGGAGGGAGCCTGGAACCCGCTATCATCCCAGTAACATCAGGGAAATAGACAGTTTTAGAGGGGGCAGTCTCTTAGTCTGGGCTGGCATCAGTTCTAGCAGACGCACACCCTCCACATTTTTTCTGGGGCACTTTAACTGCCACAAAGGTACAGGGACCGAGATCCTTGAGCCCTATCTAAGACCTTATAGAGATCAAATTGGTCACAATTTAATTTTTATGGACGATAATGCTCGTCCGCCATAGGGCTAGGCTAGTCAATGAATATCTCCAGAGTGAGAATATTCGAAGGATGGATTGGCCAGCCAGATCTCCGGACTGAATCCAATAGAGCATGTGTGGATGCTCTAGGGAGGCGTATTGGAGCTCGTCACCCCTCTCCCAGAAACCTCGTTGAGCTAAGAACTGCTCTATTGGAGGAGTGGGGTTTACTACCCCTGGACCTCCTCCAAAGCCTGGTAAACAGTATGAGGGCTCGCTGTGAGACCTTGATAGCTGTTAGAGGTGATCATACTCCCTAATGATATCTTATTCTTTAAGATCTGGAACCTTAGCTTTGGTATGTTGGTAATAATTTGCATATTTCATAATTTCAAATATTTTTAATTTCATATAGCTAGTCAAATTCTCCATAGTTTAAACTATTTGTATACTAAATTTTATATTTGTTAATAAATTAGCTTTTGAGAAATTTCAATATTGGTTAAGTTTCTTATTTTTGGACACCAGTGTATAATTAATAAACGTTATTTTTAAAGAAAAAGAAGAAAGTGATCTCTATGTGTGTTTTTATATAAATATTTTAAATATTCGTATTAAAAATTGTTATAGCCAAAATTCTTTAATTAATGCATAATTTTATGTTAAAACATTTTATAAATATCATAATAACCTTTTAAAAAATAAATATATATTTATCTAAATTATTCCTTTTCAGAGAGATCAAATATAAATTTAATTGACCTTTGAAGTAAAATTTAATTTTCAAAAATATTTTTTAATGCGCACCACACGATGGTATAATTTTTTTAATTCTAAGATTGTTATTATATTTTATTAAAAGACGTACCTGTATATATCTATAAAAGTAAAATATTTTTATATTTCGAATGATTTCTCTTTCTTTATCAATTTATTACCCAAAAGAAAAGCTTAAAAGTAATTCGCAAACCATTGTAGAACACTGCGAAACAACTTTTTCATTAGTCAAAATTTAATAAAGTTGAAAAATTATAAAAGAGAATAAATAAAAATAATGTATTAAAATAATAGAGTAAATATATGTGGAAAATATTTAAAGGTAAATATTTAGATAATAATAGTAATAAAATTGAAGAGAAAGGGAGAGAAGTAGAAGGAAGAAATTAATAAATTTAAAATTAATGAATAAATAATGTTAAAATAAAAAATAAAGTAAATAAAGAGGACTGTGCTTTTTAATATTTGATTAAACATCTTGAAGTCTTTATATTCATTATATTTTTATATGCATTTTAATATTTAGAAATCGTTATCACTCTCTCTATTTTCATATGGCTTAATAAATAATATCATACCTTACTATTGCTTAATATTGCTTCTTAATTGAAGAGAGATAGAGAAATAGAAATATAATAAATCTATATCTTTTTCAGAGAGCTTTATATTTTGTGTGCTTTTAAAATATTTAAAAGTTGATATTTTAAATCGATTTTATATACACACATTTGCACAGCTTTTCCAGGAATTTACATATTTATTTATTTACACACCTTTTGACTCTGTTGTCTTTCCAGATCGTAGTCAAAAATATTAATCTTCAAAATCCCAAACACTTCGAATATTTTTAAATGTTAGCATTCAATACAATTTTTAAAATTTCATTTACAAATTTCAAAAATCTTTACTTGTTAGTTGAAAAGTTTAAATTAAAATGTTATTATGTGAATTTTATAATTTAAATAGTTATTATGTGTAAAATTTAAAGCATAAGTAAAAATATAAACGTTCATCTTCATTGTTGTAAGTGTCAAACAATATATTAGTTAAATTTTAAAATAAAATTAGGACTTTTGAAAATTTGAATATACAAGTTATATATTTTAATCGATATATTTTGATCATAAAAAAATATTTTAAAAAAGTGTATTGGAGTATATTTAAATTGGTTTAATTTTCGACCAACACTCCAAACAAATTTCATGTCCTTTTAACACCTTTTTTATAGCTTTGGTTTATCGCCGCTAGAACAAGTTTCAATTAACCTTTTTTTTTTTCTTTTCTAAACACTTAAGATCCGTGTTTGGAGGGCTATATAAAGTTAGCGATACTTTAAAAACTTTTCTAATATCTAAAATCCTTCAGCTTCTTTTCAAACTATAATAGTATTATATTTTAACATTTATTATAGTTGATGTACTACATAAAAACGGATATTTATTTTTAAAATATTATATTTATAAAGAAATAAAACGAATATATGATGCACATATATTTATAAAAAGTAGACGAGTGAAGATAAAGTCTTTATATATTGTGTGCGAATATATATATCACAAGCCAAATATTTTAAATTAAATTTTAATTATATTTGAACTAAAAAATATAGGTGCAACTCTTCTTTAAATATATATATTTTCATTTTTGTTTCTTTGTATTTGAAAAATATATATTGTTATTTATTATATTAAAAATATGCTATTAATTTATAATCTCTCTCTAAATTGTAAATACATCAATAGTTTATAATATATTATATTTTCTAATTTTGTTTAAAACAAATACCTAAGATAATACAATAAAATACATAAAAGATATGTTTAAATATATTATCAATTATCTGTATATTTTTGAAATAATACTTCTAATATCTAATATAATTTCTATTTTATCTTTTTAATTTATTGGTTGAAGATTATATTAAAAGATTACACATTTTTTTCCAAAATGATAATTTTGGGGATATTTTTAAAATTCTAATTTATAAATATTCAATAATATGTACATTATATAATATGAATGAAAATATTAAATTATTAGAGTTTTTCTATAAAAATGAATTTAAAATAGATTATGTATTAATTTGATAATTTATTAGCAAACGAAACTCTAATACCCTACTTTTAGGCGTATTTAAATGAAGTTGGAAAGCGGCGCGGGGGATTTAGAATAAGGAAGGAATTGGCAAACCAAATTGATTATTGATTGGGCTGTTTTTGAATTTTAATTAGTTAGAAAATTGTTACAGCAGAATAGTAAGTGATCTTCTTAAAGTTTTACTTGAGTAAATAAGCAATTGATACAGTTCTTGAATGTGGAACATTCAAAAATAAACTTCGCATTTCTAATTCATATTCAAATTCTTTTGAATATATTAAATTAAAAATGTGTATATAGTATTTTATTTTGAAGAATTATTTTAATATTTTCATTTTAATGAATTGAAATAATAATTTTGGAATGAATATTTTCACTTCATTTTATGATATATAGTTTTAATAAAAATGTGTATATTTATATATGTGCTTTTTAGATGGCAGAGCGCCATCTAGTGGAGCAAAAATAAACTAAACGTTTATTTAGCTTGCTCCGTGATATTTGGCCAACCCAATTTCTTGATTTAGTTTATTTTTGCTCCACTAGATGGCGCTCTGCCATCTAAAAAGCACATGTGCTCGTGATCAGGAGATGCCTTTTTTATTTTTAATATTAACACCTGACTCACTTATCTTTTTTTTTTTCTATTGTTTTTTCATTTATATATGTGTGGTTTTATATATTAATGGGCACCTTTCCCGTCAAAATAGACGCAAAAGCTATGCACCTTTTACCCAACGTTCTTTTAAAGCTAGCAGACAGCACAGCTTTGAAAAACTCGGAGTATCCACCTGGAAATCATGGTTTCGGGCTACTGGTCCTCTTTAGTATAGTGCGTAATTTTATTTCATGAGAAATACAAGGGATTCGTACAAAATCAGATAATTAGTCAAAAAGGTGCCAGATAGCAAAGAAGTAATTCAGTTATATACATTATAAGGCATATTTAACGGAAAAGGTGCCACTTTTGGTATATATTATGAATTTTTATGAATATAGTATATGATTTTAAAATAAAAAAAAAAAAGTTTTGATTTGAAAAAATTGAAGAGCAATGTTTCATTTAGATTTTTTATACTAAAATACTAGAAACTGCGCGTAGCATTACGTAAAACACGTGCCTAACCTCCATTTTTTATAAAATCAAAAATCCTTATAACAAATCATTCAAAATTACGTTTCATCTTTAAGCAAATAAAAACATTATTTTAAAAATATTTTGAATGGAACCTGGGGAAAAGATCATAATTCCTGATGATACTGAACTTTTTGAAAGACGTATAGATTCATACCATTTAGGAATGGAGAATTTTATTCGAAAGGCTTTCAGTAAAGTAGATTTCAAACAAAGAGGATGGATATCGGCAGAAGCAGCTGCTAATGTCATCCGAATGATGCGTTTGGTGCCAACTCAGGCAGAAATGAAAGCACTTCTTGATTCCATGATAATCATGAATCAGAATATCAAACAAGTTCATTTGAATAGGTTCATTGAAGTGATGAAAAAAGTACTTATAGATTTGTAAGTATCTTCCAGCTGATAAGGAAAAGCTCTTGAAGGCATTCAGGATTGCTGATACACAAAAAGAAGGTTTCTTGACTAAAGAACAGCTAGTGACCTTCGTAATGCAGAATGGAGAACCGTTGGAAATTCCGGAATATAATCAAATGCTTCTGGAGCTGAAGAATCCGGTTTCTTCACTTATTGAATATGAAGATGAAGTAAACAAGTTGGTTTTTGACAAGTATTCGCTGAAACTTAAGGCCTGATATACTTTCTCTTATTTTTTGTGACGAATTTGTAAAATAAAATCTTGCAATCACAATACCAAGACTCAGAACAAAACACTATAAAGGAATGACAATACATCCAGATGGTACAAGAACCTACAGGACATGTAACAATTGTCCTGGTGTGGAACTAATACCTACCCACATATTCTCATGTCCAGCAATGGCCGCAGCCTTATAGAAAATTGATATGGACCCAGAGCATCAGCTTTACACACCCAAGATAGAGAACATTGCGACTGCTGTGATAGAGATGTATGGAGAGATCTGAGGCTCTTGCAACTGCTGTGATAGAGATGTACAGAGACATCTGAGGCTCTTTATTGGACACAACAACAACATAAAATTGACATGGACCCAGAACTTTACACACCCAAGATAGTGGACATTGCGACTGCTGTGATAGAGATGTATGGAGACATCTGAGGCTCTTCATTGGACACGACAACAACAACAGAAAATTGAGATGGACCCACAACTTTACACACCCAAGATAGAGAACATTGCTGTGATAGAGATGTACGGAGACATCTGAGGCTCTTCATTGGACACGACAACAACAAACAGAAAATTGACATGGACCCACAACTTTACACACCCAAGATAGAGAAAATTGCTGTGATAGAGATGTACGGAGACATCTGAGGTTCTTCATTGGACACGACAACAACAACAACAGAAAATTGACATGGACCCACAACTTTACACACCCAAGATAGAGAAAATTGCTGTGATAGAGATGTACGGAGACATCTGAGGTTCTTCATTGGACACGACATTGGACAAAACAACAACAACATAAAATTGACATGGACCCAGAACTTTACACACCCAAGATAGAGAACATTGCGACTGCTGTGATAGAGATGTACGGAGAAATCCGAGGCTCTTCATTGGACATGACAACAAATCTTGCATTTATTTTTGACTGGAGAGTTGAACTTTCTTTTTATAAAATGCATTAGCGCGCCATCTGTTATAAGAAATCTAAACTATTTTTAACACGTATGATTCTTTTTGAATTGAAAAAAAATCTTCTGGCCTTTCTACAATGCCCTCTTGTTATTGCAGTAAGGGCAGTAGAAAATAAAAATGAATCATGAGCGTCAGAAATAGTTTAAATTTCTTTTCATAGATCAATATTCTACAGACAAAATTTTCATCAATATTTTGGTCATAGAATTGGCCAAGCCCCACCTGCTAGCTATATACCTCTTTGGAAAATACTGATGATTTCATCAATTCCATACGTATCTCGTGAAATCGAAGCCCGTCCTGGACGTTCGGAATTTACGAAAGCTGGTGTTATAGATTTGTCACCGACCTGGTTCGCTAGTTTGCAGAGACGGTCAATAGATGACACTTAGTTTTAGCGTCAATTTTTTTATAAATAAAAATGGTATTTGAGAGTATAGTAGTAGATTTACATTATTTAATCTTTTATTTTAAATTATTTTCATTTATTAATAATTCGGTCGGTGCATAGCCCATATAAATTCATGTTAAGTTTTATGATAGTCCACCAGTTCCTACTGGATACAACACTTTCCAATACTGTAAGTAATCTTATGGATAAAACTTAAGGAAGTTGTACCTTTCAGCATATATATCGGGATTGAGACAATAACTCCGAAAGATATTACAGTGACCTTTATTGAAGACACACGAGATAACCAAGTGTAAGAAAAAAAACTTAAGGAAGTTGTACCTTTTAGCATGTATATCGGGATTGAGACAATAACTCTGTAAGATATTACAGTGACATTTATTGAAGACACACGAGATAACCAAGTGTGAACAAAACTTAAGGAAGTTGTACCTTTTAGCATGTATATCGGGATTGAGACAATAACTCTGAAAGATATTACAGTGACCTTTATTGAAGACATACGAGATAACCAAGTGTAAACAAAACTTAAGGAAGTTGTACCTTTCAGCATGTATATCGGGATTGAGACAATAACTCTGAAAGATATTACAGTGACCTTTATTGAAGACACACGAGAATAACCAAGTGTGAACAAAACTTAAGGAAGTTGTACCTTTAGCATGTATATCGGGGTTGGAGACATAACTCTGAAAGATATTACGGTGACCTTTATTGAAGACACACGAGATAACCAAGTGTGAACAAAACCTAAGGAAGTTGTACCTTTCAGCATGTATATCGGGATTGAGACAATAACTCTGAAAGATATTACAGTGACCTTTATTGAAGACACACGAGATAACCAAGTGTGAACAAAACTTAAGGAAGTTGTACCTTTTAGCATGTATATCGGGATTGAGACAATAACTCTGAAATATATTACAGTGACCTTTATTGAAGACACACGAGATAACCAAGTGTGAACAAAACTTAAGGAAGTTGTACCTTTTAGCATGTATATCGGGATTGAGACAATAACTCTGAAAGATATTACAGTGACCTTTATTGAAGACACACGAGATAACCAAGTGTGAACAAACTTAAGGAAGTTGTACCTTTTAGCATGTATATCGGGATTGAGACAATAACTCTGTAAAAAATTACAGTGACCTTTATTGAAGACACACGAGATAACCAAGTGTGAACAAAACTTAAGGAAGTTGTACCATTAAGCATGTATATCAGGATTCAGACAATAACTCTGTAAAAAATTACAGTGATCTTTATTGAAGACACACGAGATAACCAAGTGTGAACAAAACTTAAGGAAGTTGTACCTTTTAGCATGTATATCGGGATTGAGACAATAACTCTGTAAAAAATTACAGTGACCTTTATTGAAGACACACGAGATAACCAAGTGTGAACAAAACTTAAGGAAGTTGTACCATTAAGCATGTATATCAGGATTCAGACAATAACTCTGTAAAAAATTACAGTGATCTTTATTGAAGACACACGAGATAACCAAGTGTGAACAAAACTTAAGGAAGTTGTACCTTTTAACATGTATATCAGGATTGAGACAATAATTCTGAAAGATATTACAGTGACCTTTATTGAATACACACGTAATAACCAAGAGTGAACAAAACTTAAGGAAGTTGTACCTTTCAGTATGTATATCGGGATTCAGACAATAACTCTGAAAGATATTACAGTGACCTTTATTGAAGACACACGAGATAACCAAGTGTGAACAAAACTTAAGGAAGTTGTACCTTTCAGCATGTATATCTGGATTCAGACAATAACTCTGAAATATATTACAGTGACCTTTATTGAAGACACACGAGATAACCAAGTGTGAACAAAACTTAAGGAAGTTGTACCATTCAGCATGTATATCAGGATTCAGACAATAACTCTGTAAAAAATTACAGTGATCTTTATTGAAGACACACGAGATAACCAAGTGTGAACAAAACTTAAGGAAGTTGTACCATTCAGCATGTATATCAGGATTCAGACAATAACTCTGTAAAAAATTACAGTGACCTTTATTGAAGACACACGAGATAACCAAGTGTGAACAAAACTTAAGGAAGTTGTACCATTCAGCATGTATATCAGGATTCAGACAATAACTCTGTAAAAAATTACAGTGATCTTTATTGAAGACACACGAGATAACCAAGTGTGAACAAAACTTAAGGAAGTTGTACCTTTCAGTATGTATATCTGGATTCAGACAATAACTCTGAAAGATATTACAGTGATCTTTATTAAAGACATACGAGATAACCAAGTGTGAACAAAAAAAGACAACCGGCAACATCAAAGACTTTCCACTTCCTCAAGTTTCGTCCAGGAGTGTGCACGTATATATAACAAAGATCATTCGAGTTTAGTTAATAACAAATTTATATTAAGATTATATAAAATTATTAGTTGTAAAGACAGAATATAAGTATTTTAAAAGAAATCGTGAAAATTAATAATCAAAATACTCTCATGGACAAAACCTATGGAAGTGAAAGGTCTTTGATGTCGCCGGTCGTCTATATATATTTTTTTCAAGGAAATAGAGGAAATTTCGTTCACACTTGGTTATCTCGTGTGTCTTCAATAAAGGTCACTGTAATATCTTTCAGAGTTATTGTCTGAATCCCGATATACATGCTGAAAGGTACAACTTCCTTAAGTTTTGTTCACACTTGGTTATCTCGTATGTCTTCAATAAAGGTCACTGTAATATCTTTCAGAGTTATTATCTCAATCCCGATATACATGCTGAAATATACCACTTCCTTAAGTTTTATCCATGATTGATCATATGTTTTTACATAAACCACAGATTATCGTTTATTAGAGTTTCGAGAAGAAGAAAGTCTTGCAGCGTCTGTTTAGCAATGTACCACAAGTAAATAAAGCACAAGAAGGGTGCTGTAGAGGAAGGAGTTGTGATAAGGGTACGCTAAACAAGATAAGACAAGTTTCAAAGGAAGCAAAAGTTTGAAACAAAATAGTTTGTGGAAATATCAACCACCCCATATCTCCATTCTTCTTTTTACCTTGTTCTAAATACTTTGTTCGGCTAACTTACATTCTCGTCTGATTACCTCTTGTGGCACATTCTACATGATTATCATAACTTTTTATTGCTTATCCCTATTACACGTGGTACAGGCCATGATAATCATGGTGGGTAGAAGTAGGTGACTGCTTTCACTGTAAGTTCACCACATGTCTACACATGTGAAAATCAGTTCGACTTTGCACTTACAAATGTGCCAGACCCTCGTTTGATTACTTGCACTCGCTGGTGGGGCTTGAATTTTTCAAGAAGTGGGGACCATTGGAGCTTTTTTTTAATCAGAAAAAAAAGTGCCCAATGCGGGAATAGAACCCCGGGTAGTAGCGGTCGTAAACCAATGGTTTAGACCATCCTTCCACCGACCCCCATAAAAGAAAAATACATTGGCAAAATAATATTGTTACAAATTTTATATCTGTCGTTATTTTAAAGAAAAGTATTATAAGAAGAAAAAATCAAAGCTTTCGAATATCTTTCTCTTTTTCAACCTGAAGATATAGTGGAATTGTAAAAGTGTGTGAAAGTATGGTATATGTGAATAAAATAGGAGAAATATACTGGCGAAACACAGCTGGGAAAGGATCATTACTGATGAGCATAGTCCTGTCGTTTCAAATTTTTCATTGTTTAATAAGTTCCATAGAATTTTCTTATTTATTCATTAAAAATAGCGTTAAAATGCATATCAATTTTCATAAATAGAGGAAACTAATATGATGATGATGTTGTAATATACCTCTGTTGTTTTTTTCAGTTTGTATATATTTTGATAGATATTCAAAGATAAATAGGTAAATTATATACACTCTTAGAAAAAAAAACACTTAAGGAAGTGAAAGTCTTTGATATCGACGGTCGTCTTTTTTTTTTTTTTTTTTTATGGAGACAGAGGCGATTTTGTTCACACTTGGTTATCTCGTGTTTCTTCAATAAAGGTCACTGTAATATCTTTCAGAGTTATTGTCTGAATCCCGATATACATGCTAAAAAGTACAACTTCCTTAAATTTCGTCCATGAGTGTCATTGTTATGCAAATTTATATATATATATGAGGCTTCTAAATGATGGAGCACAATGATTAGTTTTATAATAGAAAAACCAAAGATATCTGTTTTCTTCTTTTTCCGTGTAAGTTTTCTTGTTTTCTAATAAAACATAAGGAGTTTCTAACCTTCAACAAAGTATTTATTTCAGAGGTGAAATGAATAATAAAAAAGCACATATGTAAATAGAAACTACCCAAAAAGATGGCAAATATTAGTTAAAGCAGATTATTACCTTATACTAGGTATACACTAATGTCTTGAATAATAGATCATTTCAGAAACTTAAAATAGAACATGACAGCATATTTAAAAAGTTTAAAATTTGACCAAGTCTCCCCAAGGTGTCATTATTACAGCACATAAGTGCCCTAAACGAATATATATTACACAGAGGCTGTTTAAAACTAATTACGTTAGGTTTAATCTAACCAATTAACTTTTAATTATATTCTTCTTATTTGTTTTCGTATGAGTTTAAATGCTTCAGTTTGTAATTATATGTAACAAAGAGAGGTATAAGTGTTACATTTCTCTATTTGTCGATAAGTGTTTGAACATTTTAACATCATTCCTTTATTTATTTTCGTTTGAGTTTTAATGTTTAACTTTTCAAATTACGAAAGTATTTTATACGCGTAATATTCTTTTTAAAATAAAAACAATTTCTACTGCCCTTACTACAATGGAAAAATTGAAGGAAGGGCCTGGCTCATCAGTGGTGAACCCTCCCAGCGGTTTCGCCAGTTTAATCTACCATACCGCTGTTATATTGCATTTTTGGAACTTCCTTTTATAATGATACTGATGCTTGACTCTTCGAATGGGTATTTTAGATGAACTATGGACATAAGCTTTTAATTTTTCCATTGCAGTAAAGGCAGTAGAATTTTTTTTTATTTTAAAAAGAATATTACGCGTCTAAAATAGTTTCGTAATTTGATAACAGATGGCGCGCTTGTGCATCGTAATATAATGTTTAAGTTTGTAATTATATGAAATTAAAACTACTATTTTTTAGACGTGTATAATTCTTTTTTTAAATTAAACAATTTTCTACTGTCCTTACTGCAATGATAAATTAATGGGAGGTTAAGGCTCATCAGTGGTGAACCCTTCCAGCGGTTTCGCCAGTTTGAACCAGGCCCTCCTATTAATTTATCATTGCAGTAAAGGCAGTAAAATTTGGTTTAAAAAGAATCATACATTTCTAAAACAGTTCCAATTTCCTATGACAGATGGCGCGCTAATCCATTATATTGTAATTATGTAAATATAACATAGAGAGGTATAACATTTCTTTCTGAAGCAAGAAGTTGAATATTCTTTGAATGTGAAAGCTTTAAAAAATAGGAACTTACCCTCTATTATTAATTTGTTTATTTTTTTCTTTGTCGTCTGTTTTTCACAAGTTGAATCTGGTTAGAAAATGTATAAAAATTAAATGAATCTTTTGTTGCCTTAAATACGAGGTAATTAACTCTCTCTATATCTAAAAATGATTTAAAGTTTAATAAGTTAATTTTATAAATCTGAGAGTTGTCTTCAAAAACGATCCAACACTTTCACAAGTGTTTGAAAATTTCAACATGGAGAATACGGATTTTCAAAATAAGAAATGTAACTATTTAGATCGTTTTATTTTATTATTATTTTTCAAATAAAAAGACTTTCTATTGTCCTAAATACGATTGAAAAATGTTGGGAGGGTATGGCTCATCAATGATGAACCCTCAGAGCGGTTTCGCCAGTTTAAACTATTATACTGTTCTAATACTGTATAGGATTTTTTCTGCTTATATATCCAGTACTCTTGAGAAATTCTTGGCTACATTATTTAAGCAAACAATGGACATAAGTTCTAAGTGAACATAGTACAAAAGTGAATAAAGTGGATAAATTAAGAAAAAAGGCATCTGATCGTTCAACAAAAAGTTTATAATGGCTTGCTCCATCTATCGGAATAAATATCAATTAATCGTTGTTTTTTTTTAATTATTATTTCAGAGAGAGAGAATCGGCCAGAAATGCCTTTTTCTTAACAAAAAAAAAAAATATATATATATATATATAAAGGAAAAAGAAAAAATCATGTTAAAAAAAGACATGTTTTGACCATTTCTTAGGGAAAATGTTTGAATGTGCACCTAGGGATTTGAAACTAAGGTCTAGTAGTATCTGATTGGACAAATATTCCCAACACGCTGATTGGGTATCGGGCCCATTTGTACAGGGCATGCTGCCAGAAGACACTGGCTATCAGATGGTGATTGGCTATGGTCCAGATCTTTTGGCATCGCAACTTCTGGAGACATTCTGTATCCCACTAATGACACCAGATCTTCTATTCATTTCCAATATTTACAAGTAAATCGCTCCATTTGTTTCTTTAACTTCTCTTAAGAACTCATTCTAACAAAGATTTGACAAATCTCTTTACCATTGTCAACTTAAACGTTTGTATATAAACCTTTTATATACAGGCTGCCTGTCGCTAGAAAAAAATGAACGCTTTTCAAATTGAATTTTTAAATTATAGAATAAATATATTTTTATTTTTTGACTTGGAGTAAATCCAAAAATGCCTTATTTATTAAATGAATTAATTAATTTTATCTTTGTATGATAATAAGTGTTTATAAAGAAAGTAATTTTAAATGAATAAAAAAGGTATCTTTTTTTTTTTATTTTGAAAGAAGCGAACTTTCAAGAAACAATGTTCTTCTACTGGTTATTTATCAAAGCTATTTGGATAATGTGTCTTGTGTGAACCTCGGATCAAAAGGAGACACGTTTGGAGATCAGTCAAAACATGCTCCATATGGTTGTGGAAAGTCTTTGATGTCGCCGGTCGCCTTTATTTATTTAAAGGAGACAAAGGCAATTTTGTTCATACTTGGTTATCTCGTATGTCTTCAATAAAGATCACTGTAATATCTTTCAGAGTTATTGTCTGAATCCCGATATATACATGGTAAAAGGTACAACTTCCTTAAGTTTTGTTCACACTTGGTTATCTCGTGTGTCTTCAATAAAGGTCACTGTAGTTATTGTCTGAATCCCGATATGCATGCTAAAAGGTATAACTTCCTTAAGTTTTGTCCATTAGTATATATACACACACAATATAAAGAGAGAACAAGAATACTATTTAACAATAAACTTCCACAATGAACACACTATTCTTATTCCCACTTTGAAATGGACGTTTAAAAAACCTAAAAATCATTTCATTTCGCTCTTCTCTCCCTCCCCAACCAAACTAGGTAATTATTTTTAAAAAGTTAGGAGACCACTTAAAGAAATTTAAGCCGAAATTAAGGCAGTTACAATTAATAGGAGTTTGTCATTTAAGGAAAGTAATTTTATTTTCCGGGGCAGAGAACAAATAAGTGAGTGGAGGTTAGATCATCTTGGCATAATTGCGGGCATTTATTCCAACCCCAAGCTATTACATTTAATGAAGAAATAAAAATAGGTACATTGACTTTCTTATAATTAGGGGAGAACTTTAGCTCAATTTAAGTTTTTTAACATTTTTCTTCAACTTTTCTCCACATAACGGTCGATTTTTTTCTTGAATGAATTCTTTATATTTTCATCATTTACTATGCAAATTTTCTCATTATAAAATTTTAATTTGCATGTCAAGTTTTTGCATATTGTTCATTTATATAATCAATATTGATTTTAGTCTTATATACATTTTCTCTTGAGACGGATGTGGCAATCTTTGGGAAAAAGAGGGCAAAAGAAATCCGAATATATGAAGAATATATGGGAGATATGTAAATATATATATATATTTTTTTCATATAATTATATATTTAAAATTTAAAAAGGCATATTCAGAACGCTGACAACTACTTTTCACATGTGTAGACATGTGGTGCACTTACAGTAAAATCAGTCGCCTACTTCTACCCACCATGAGAATCTTGGCCATGTACCACTTGAACTAGGGATAAGCAAAATAAAAAAAACGCCGATGTGAGCATTTTAGATGGCAGAACGCCATCTATTGGAACAAAAATAAACTAAACGTTTATTTAAGTTTGTTCCATGATATTTGGCCAGCCCATTATGTGCCCCGCTCCATCCCCTGGGCCGACCTGCGTCGCAACTGCTTCTCGGGGCACGACGCAGATGTCGCCCTACCACTGGCCCTCCACGACCTACTCCATCCTGATCATCCTGCCTCGAGTCGTGCCAACTGTAGGTTACATTCGAGTCACCTTGTCCCAGCGAGTTGGTGGAATAGAAGTGGCCCCTCCAGACCTTGCAAGAGGGCAGCCCTAAATTTATTTATTTATGCTTATGAGGTGATACAGCAACATCTTTACAATTAGAGAGGAGACAAAATGAACCAAATCTAGAAAAAAGAAGTGAGGACATATCGGTCATTAAAGTCTGAGAGGCAAGGCCTTCAGCCAGTTCAGGGCTTCCGGGGTGACAGAGTGGAGATTGGAGATTCCTCCATTGAATTTGTACAGCGGGCAGTCGTCTAGTATATGGGACATTGATTGTGGGACGTTGCAGGCACAATTTGGATCTTTGGTGTAGCCCCATAACTTCATCAGCTCTGCACACCTTCCCTGTCCTGTCCTAAAGCGGTTTAGAAGCACCCATTCTCGTCGAGGGAGGGAAAAACCTGGGATCTTGACACTTGGGCTTGTGATGAGGTTCTTGTTTGGGATATCGGAGCTGATCCAGGAATTTGTCCATGCTTCTGAGATATTAAAATTTTGGGAGCAATGTTACAACAAGGAATGATACTGTGGAATGGTTGCATGCGTGTTGGTGTGGCTTGTGGAAAGGCCGCTGATAAAATTATAATTATTGTTATAAAATAAATTTATTTATTAAAACCCCGAAATATATAGAGAGGGAAGAAGTAACGGCCGCTGGAAGAAAGCCTTGTTGTTCGAACGACGCGCGTGCCAAGAGTCCCGGATGCCGCCCGCGCATGCGTAGTGAGGTATTCTCCCAACTCGCGCTTGCCGAGGCGTAGTGAGGCCGCCACAATACTATAAAGAGAGGAATGATACTATGGTACATATTGTTGCACCAGGTTGCGGCTTGGCAGACTCTTCAACCTTGATCCTCTCCTTTGCTGGGTCTTGCATCTTAACAGAGCGTGTTTCAACCATCCTACAAATTTATATAAGGGAATAATGAGATAACTTTAAGTAGCCTCCAGAATCCTTTATTTATTTCTCACATCAAAGAGAGCAGTGAAGTCACACGGTGTACCTAAATACAAATGATGATTCTATAATACATATATTCTGTTTATAATACATATATTCTGTTTAATAAATAAATATAAAATATAAATTTGAATTTAATATATATGAAAAATAATATTACAAATTAAAATAAAATAGGTTCATTAGCCATGATGCAACAATATAATCTGTTTAAAAAATCAATATAAAATATCATAGATAATATTTAGACTAAATAGAGAGAGGGGCATCAAACAAGATGAAACAATATCAAAGACGGAAGGCTCTCTAGGCATAAGTCAGTTTCCACTGATGTCACAACGGACTATAAGACATTAAAAAGTCCAGCCTGATGTACAACTCAAAGACACGGACTGAAGTACAGAGCGATCCAATCTGGAGCTAATCCCACCACGGACCGCCTCCAAGCCGCTAATTGACTTCCTTAATTCCCCGGATTACAGCCTTGCCGGATTTTTAACGTCCACACTCATCTAATGAGTTGGTCATCTAATCTGAAACTAATTCACACATCACCTCTCTCTGTGATAGTTAGTGCATTACTATTATTACTAGTTTGAGACCTTCTCTCTCTCACTTGGTCTTTAACTAATTTACTCTCTCATACCTAGTTAGTACTAATTATGTACCAGTAACCTATTATTGACCAGTATTTAGTACAATTATAGATGTTCAGATAATTACTTTGTAATAATTGTCATTCACTAT
Organism: Cordylochernes scorpioides; assembly: GCA_030710605.1. Lineage (NCBI taxonomy): Eukaryota > Metazoa > Arthropoda > Arachnida > Pseudoscorpiones > Chernetidae > Cordylochernes > Cordylochernes scorpioides. Next base: position 140,804,185 of record CP092863.1, read on the forward strand.
TCACAAAATATCAAGTGTGTAAGTTGATGTTTTTGTATGTTGTTTTGTGTTGTACAAGTAAGTACAAGTAATTGTATCTTGTTGTATGTTTGTGTAGGTTGTGTGCGGCAAACCTTAAAGAAGCAAAGTCACACTGAGTGGTACTTCCAGGTCTTCAGACCAACAGCACCCTTCTTTCCTTCTCCATCATGTCTCATGTTGTGTGCGTGTGTATTGTACACTCATATGGACAAAACTAAAGGAAGTGGAAAGTCTTTGATGTCACCGGTCGTCTGTCTTTTTTGTTGTTGTTTTTGTTTTAAGGCGACAGAGGTAATTTTGTTCGCACTTGGTTATCTCGTGTGTCTTCAATAAAAGTCACTGTAATATATTTCAGAGTTATTGTCTGAATCCCGATATACATGGTAAAAGGTACAACTTCCTTAAGTTTTGTTCATGGGTGTATATTAGTTATTTCGTGTTTCCAATAAAGGTCACTGTGATATCTTTCAAATTTATTGTCTGAATCCCGATATACATGCTGAAAGGTACAACTTCCTTAAATTTTGTTCACACTTGGTTATCTCGTGTGTCTTCAATAAAGGTCACTGTAATATATTTCAGAGTTATTGTCTGAATCCCGATATACATGCTAAAAGGTACAACTTCCTTAAGTTTTGTTCACACTTGGTTATCTCGTGTGTCTTCAATAAAGGTCACTGTAATATCTTTCAAATTTATTGTCTCAATCCCGATATACATGTTAAAAGGTACAACTTCCTTAAGTCTTGTCCATAAGTGTATTATAAATAATTTAATACTGAGATTTGATATATTTTCCAAAAATTCCCTCCAGGTATCCCACTACTAGCTGCTAACATGCTAAATCCAATTTTTCTAGTTGTCACAAGTTATTATCCCTATTGTATAACAACCTTCTACAAGGTAATATATATTTCATGAGTGAAATAATTTGTTTGACACGTTGCGTTAAGGTTTCTAAATAAGAAGGCAGAAATGTTAGTGTGATTTATAGAGATTGAAATATATTTATTCAACACTCTGGGATTTTTACACTACTCTATTACAGCGTCCTTATAAGGTTATATAAAGGCTTAAATACAAAATCAACAAATATTATTACATAATATTGAATAAGGATATATACGGATAATATATATACTTATGGACAAAACTTAAAGAAGTGGAAAGTCTTTGATATCGCCAGTCGTCTGTGTTTTTTTTTTTTTTAAGGAGACAGAGCTAATTTTGTTAAACTTGGTTATCTCGTGTGTCTTCAATAAAAAAGTTACTGTAATATCTTTGAGAGTTATTGTCTGAATTCCGATATACATGCTAAAAGGTACAACTTCCCTAAATTTTGTCCATGAGTGTATATATAAATTTTGACGGAAGAAAATTGATCTATGAAAATAAAGGTCACCTCTCCCGTCAAAATAGACGCTGAAAGTAAGAGTCAGTCTACCCTGGACTGAAGAGGGCTATTATCCCGAAACAATGGCCTCCAGGTGGACGTTTCTCAGTTTTCCAGAGTTGTAGCTTAGTAACCATTCTTTTCGGAGACGGTCAATAGATGGCGCTTAGATTTTAGCGTCTATTTTGACGGAAGAGGCGACCTTTATTTGCATATATATACACACAAAGCTTTATTAAGACCACCGGTCTTATACAGATTCACCACAGGAAGAAATAATAGATATAGCTCCTATACTCCAGGAAGCACAGAACCCAACAACAGCCTCCAGTTCCGATGCCTTTCCAGTGGCCACAGATTCCTTTGTGCATACGTCATGGTTCGTATATAAATATATGCAATGTCTTCGTTGGAGTCTTCCACCGCGGGAAAGACTCCGCCACCAATGGACTGCGAGAGTTATTTCCCACAGAGTGGGCAGGTCGATGTGATGGCTGGTGTTACCCAACTCAAGACCAAGATGGTATTTGTAGATGGTAGCTACACTTGTTAGCTTATTGTTAATTAAATATTTTTAAAATCCAACATATGCTTTTTTTAATATCTAAAAACTCTATTGTATATTATCAAATATAAGCTTTTTCTCTGATTTATTAACATTTTTAAAATATTTATCACAAAATGGTATAAAAAAATAAACAGCAGGGAAGGTTCACTACTGATGAGCCAGGCCCTCCCCATTAATTTTTCCATTGCAGTAAGGGTAGTATAAATTGTTTAATTTTTAAAAGAATCATACGCGTCTATAATAGTTTCGAATTTTCATAAAAGATATTTTATTAATCTAAAAAAAAAGTCTCCAATTATTTTATTTCTATGAAAATTATCCTTTAAAGCCCCTTCCTCTCTCAGTATATAGTAGATAATTATTTTAAATTTGAGAGCAACTTGCAAACAACTTAATAATCTGAAAATTTAAGGGGAGGAGAAAAAATGAAAAATGGGGAAAAGTAATCCAGTTAAAAGTACAAGGGCCAATTATGATTTGAAAGAGCAGTTCCGCTCGAATTGTTGTGTGACTACTCTGCCAATCCCATTTAGGTGAGCTTGACAGAAAGTTGTTTAAAATGGATTTACTTCCATTTTTATAAGAAGATTAGGTAAAAATTTCGCTATAATTTACTTTATATACCGTAATTTTACAGTATTTATCTTTTATTTAATAAGAATTTATATGTGTAATCTCGTTTTTTTTTTTTTTTTGTGAAAATAAACACTCCGTCTGTTCGTAAATATGCAAATAAAACATTAATAAAGAGAAAATAAGGATCATTTATACATGAAATTTCAAGATGATTGAATTTTTTGAATATTTGGATATATGGACACAATTATTAAATAGTTAAATAATTATAAGAGAGAAAAATAAACAAAGGAATAATATTGTATGCAATTAGGTAATGGAATATTTACTCTCTCAGCGAGGAAGTATCCTTCATCTTATCCTCCTCCAGACAAGGACAGAATCTATTTGATCTCCCGGCTCATGAATAAAACTTAAGGAAGTTGTACCTTTTAACATGTATATCTGGATTCAGATAATAACTCTGAAATATATTACAGTGACCTTTATTGAAGACAAACGAGATAACCAAGGGTGAACAAAACTTAAGGAAGTTGTACCTTTTAGAATATATATCTGGATTCAGACAATAACTCTGAAAGATATTACAGTGACCTTTATTGAAGACATACGAGAAAACCAAGTGTGAACAAAACTTAAGGAAGTTGTACCTTCCAGCATGTATATCAGGATTCAGACAATAACTCTGAAAGATATTACAGTGACCTTTATTGAAGACATACGAGATAACCAAGTGTGAACAAAACTTAAGGAAGTTGTACCTTTCAGCAAGTATATCTGGATTCAGGTAATAACTCTGAAATATATTTCAGTGACCTTTATTGAGGACACACGAGATAACCAAGTGTGAACAAAACTTAAGGAAGTTGTACCTTTTAACACGTATATCTGGATTCAGATAATGACTCTGAAAGATATTACAGTGACCTTTATTGAAGATATACGAGATAACCAAATGTGAACAAAATTGACTCTGTCTCCCTATAAAAAATAAACGACTGGTGACATCAAAGACTTTCCACTTCCTTAAGTTTTGTCTATGAGTGTGAGAGTGTGAGATATAGAGTGTGAGATGAAGTTCCAAATAGAAAGAAGCTAGACCTGACCACGTTGTCTGATACAATATCTTGTCTTCTAACACAAAGGTTGTTAAATCCTGGTGACTCAGGAGTCACTGTCATGTTTCCCTCAGGAAGAAGTATAAACACAGCTGGATTGGTCAGAGGCAGATCTCTCGGGTACCGTCACTCTGACCATTGCTGGACCTCGAACTTCTCTGCCAATCCCACACAGGTCCTTGATCCCACATTCTCCTGTCTGCGTCCTTATCCAATTCCATCTCTAAAGCTTGTAGCTCACCACATATAGAGAAAAATTCCCCTCTTACGTCAAAAAAGACACTAAAATCAAGTTGCCATCTATTTACCGTCTCCTTTGTATATCTCATGCAATCAAAGCCTCTCCTAGTACTGACGAAAGCCATTAGCCCGAAACCAATAACAACTAAAAAAACTCCATCAAGGACAACCGTCCCATACAGCATTCTCCCAGATACAGAAGTAAACATAGCAGTTATTTACAGAAAGTGGAGGTTAACATCGACCTTTCTTCAAGTTGGATCTATTATCTGTATTGAGCTTATTGTCTGTGCTGTTTTCCAGAATTTGTGAAAATCATTGGGTTTGCTTTTTACTACTTTTGGCATTATAACATACATTAGCCTGAAACCATGGCCTCCAGATGAGCGTTCTGAAATTGTCTTAGCTGGTGTTGTGGCTTTGTCACCGACCAGAGCCCCCTAGTTTGTAGAGACGGTCAATAGATGGTGTCTAGTTTAGACGTCTATTTTGACGGGAGAGGTGACCTTTCTTTTTATAGATTAATATCCTCATTTCAAAATGTCCACATATATATTGTAGCAAAATATTTTTATTTATAAACATATTATTCATTTTTATATTTATGCAAATTAGTACAAAAATGAAATTGTACTTGAATTAGGTTGTGACAAATTTTTCAAGAGAAATAAGTAACATAAAGTTGCGCGAGGATGGTATTCATGTACCAAAAGAAGAACCTCTCCCTTTAAAAATGAATTAAAACGATACATTTTGGCTCATTACCCCAATAAACAGCTTTTTGTGAATACGATCGATTTTATAACTCCTCTCGTAGATGTTATGAAATTGAAGTTATCCCTGTACTGATGAGGGCCATAATCCGAAACCATGGTATACAGGTTGTTGACTTTCTGTCTGAATTTTCCTAAACTGGTGTTGTGGCTCATTCATCTTCTCTCACTCTCTCACCATCATAAGGCTCTATACTAAGTTATGATGCAACAAAATGCATTAATTTAATGCATATTTAAAGGGAGAGGTGCATCTTTTGAAACATATTTACTTGAATAATCCACGCCAGCGCGTGATATGCCGATATTTATTTTATAACTCGTTCATTTCTCCATTATATTTATTATAAGCCCGTTGAAGAATGTCTTTACTCGAAAGCATGCTTATCTATTTTAATAAGAAAAAATAAAATCTTATTGTTTCTTTTCTTGTGTATAAGTTATATAAATAAACATTACATCTTTATTTATTTATTCTGAAAATAGAGAAATCCATATTTAAATCTTTAGATAATAAAAAGGCATATATTTGATATTGAATAAAAGAATTATTCGCCAATATTTCGGTTGGCTAAACGCCAACCCTTATCAAGGCATTACATTTTGTATAAACAAACTCAGCGCTGCGCATAATGTTATAATTGTTGGAATATTACAGAGTAACAATGGCTATAGATGAGACTGAGTTTGAAAAGGAACTTGTATGTATATAATGTTTTAAGTATTGATTTTGTTGTTTTCATGTAGACATATATACCAAGATTTGTTTCATATAATTACTATTAATAATAAATAAAATGTAAAGTTAAATCGGTTACGGATTCATCCTTCTAATTTACTTTAATTAAATAACAATAATATTATAATATGTAATACAATATTATAATATGTAAAATGTACGGAGCACGGAACGCTGTTGTACATATTTTAATTATTTGTTACCACTGAGTGTGTGTAAGCTCACGGGTAAATAGGCGCTAAAAAAACAAGAAAAAAAGAGTTCCTTTGTTTCAATATAAGTTTCCTTTTTATATTTTGTTATCTCTCTTGTTAATCAATAAATATAATGTTTAATTAATAATTATTGGAATCAGTTTCATTAATAATACTAAGCAAAGTCAACAATTGGTAGCAGAGCGTGATTTATTGATATAAAGCTCAAAAACGAAAATATTTAATCTGAAGATTAAGCAAGAAGTTTATTCTGATCGGTAAACTGAAGCACTTATAAGAAGATTAAAGGTATTTATATAGATTAAGTTAAATTATATCTATATATTGCATGTTTAAAAGCTACCCAATATTTAAATAAATTTAAAATATATATTTGTTTTAAATTATATATTGGTTTGTTGATATTAGCTCAAAAGACGAAAATGGCTGAATATAATTTTTTATCCCAAACAAAAATTGAACCATTAACAGGAAATAATTATCAAATATGGGCGTTGAAAATCGGCGCAGTTCTGAGAGGAAGAAAATTATTTAAATGTGTAATTTCCGATCCAGAACCTGATATGGAAGACAAAAGTTCTTGGGAGATTTGGAGTGATAAAATGATGAAGCTTTTGGGATAATCATCACTACGTTGACAAATGAACAAGCTGGAATGTTCATAGGAGAAACAAATGCTAAGAAAGTATGGGACTCACTGAGAAAAACATACACAGGCAATTTGGAAGATAAAATTATTGATATAGGCTTAGAATTAAAGAACATTAGAATGAAAGATAATGAAACTGTAGATGAATATATAACAAGGGCAAAAAATATTGCTGCTAGAAGTTCATCATTAGGGCATCAATTTCCCTCAAGAGAACTTTCATTTCATATTGTCAGAGGCATACATCCAAGGTATGAAAATATTGCTATTGTCTTACGATCAAAGAGAGAGGCAACAATTGAAGAGATTCAACAAACTCTAAGAGAAGAGGAGTCAAGAAGAAATATGAGATTAAATCAATCGGTTGAGAATGGGCATGAACAAGCATACAGAATTAAAGATAGAAAAGTTCAACAATCTCAGCCAAAAAGATGTTTTGTTTGTAATAAAAAGGGACATCTAGCTAATGATTGCTGGTTTCGAGATAAACAGAAACAAGGATACCAAAAGAAATGGACTCCTGGTGATAGAAATCATAAATACAGTAGGGAACATTCAAATAACCTAGTGGATACTATGAAAAGTGGAATTAATGAGCAAGCATTTGAAACATATGTAAAAGAATTTGAAGATTCCACAGATGAGAGAAATGATAGACAAATATGGTGTATAGATTCAGGATGCACCGCACATTTAACCCCAAACCTAACTTTGATGGAAAATGTGGTAGATTATGAAAGTGAAATCAACCTAGCTGAAAAGGGCAAAACTACCCAAGCCATAGCCAAAGGAGATATGAGACTTACTACATGCACAAGTGAAGGCCAAGAAAATATTCGCATCAAAGATATCTTACATGTACCAAGTTTAAGGAATAATTTCTTGTCAGTATACGAATTAGTCAACAAGGGAAATTCAGTTATTTTCAATAAGGATGGAGCAAAAATTTATAATGAAGGGAATGATTTAGTTGCTGAAGCATATATTAAAGATAGAATGTTTATGATGGAAACAAAACAAAGAAATGTACCAATAGCAAAAAATGAAAATGTCATGGTTATAAATACACATTTATCAAATAAAAATAGCAATATAAGTTTATGGCATAAGAGATTAAACCATATAAATGAAGAATACATGAAAAAAATGATTCAAGGACATATTGTAAGAGGATTGGATCTAAAATTCGATAGGTTACCAGAGTGCGAAGCATGCATAATGGGAAAACTGGTGCAGAAGCCATATAATATTACAGAAAATTATACAGTTAAGCCCCTGCAGTTGATTCATATGGATTTATGTGGACCAATGCCATGTCAATCTTTAGGAGGATCTAAGTATTTCCTTGTTATAGTAGATGATTACAGTAGAAGAATCTTTGTATATTTCCTGAGATCTAAAGATGAGACCTTTGAAAGATTTGAAGAATTTAAAGCAAGAGCTGAAAACGAATTAAGTCATAGAATAAAAGATGTAAGAACGGACAATGGAACTGAATTTTGTAACTCTAGATTTGAAGGACTTTTCAAGAGAAGTGGGATCCATCACCAACTTACCACCACATACTCACCACAAAGTAATGGAGTCGCAGAGAGAGTGAATAGGACTCTTATAGATACAGCGAGAACCTTACTAATTGACTCAAAATTACCCATGATGTTTTGGGCAGAGGCAATTGCTACAGCTGCATACATTAAGAATTGTACACCCCACAGGTCTATCAAGCAAAATACACCTATGCAGAGATGGAATGGCAGGAAACCATCGGTCAAACACATTCGAATATTTGGATGTTTGACACATTGGCTTGAGAGCAAACCAAGAAGAAACAAGTTTTCACCAAAGGGTAGAAAGGGAATATTTATTGGTTATTCCATTAAAAGAAAAGCCTACAGAATATATGATATAATGACAAAGAGAATCCATGAAGTCAGATCAGTAAAATTTAGTGAAGATAAGAGAGGAATTGATTATGCAAATGATATTCAGGAAGATACTAATTGTGATCATTTGACCTATAAAGGAAATTGTGAAGAAATAGTTGCTGAAGACTTTCTTATCTTGAAAGAAGACAATCCTGTCACAGAGAGTAAAATGAAGTCTCAGGAGGATACTTCAGTAAAACTAGGTGGTGACTGTGAAAATGACTCATCACAAACTGAACCGATACAGGAAAGATGTGTAAAAGGAGGAAGAAGAAAGGAGAAACAAAGAGCATCTTAGAAGAACGGCACAAAGCAAGACTTGAAGAACAAGAAAGGAAATTGATTGAAGAAGGAGTTCGACGCTCACAAAGAATAAAGGATAGGAATGATGCAAACTTAATTATGGAAATTGATCATTATATTCCGGAGAACTTTAAAGAAGCAATGGATAGTGGAGAAAGAAATGAATGGCACAAAGCAATGGAAGATGAGCTCAGTGAGATAGAAAAACATAAAGTATGGACACTAGTACCAAGGGAAAATGGTATGAAAGTCATCAATAGTAAATGGGTCTACAGTACGAAGAAAACACCAAGTGACGGCATATATAAACGAAAGGCCAGACTGGTTGCTGTTGGATGCAATCAAAGATATGGTGTGGACTATAAGGAATCTTTTTCACCTGTACTCAAAAAGGAAAGCTTGCGAACAATAGTAGCTCTTGCAACACAACAGAATTTAACCATAAAGACTTATGATGTGAAGACAGCTTATCTCTATGGTGAGTTAAAAGAGACAGTATACATGAGACAACCAGATGGTTTTATACAAAAAGGAGAAGAAAACTAAGTGTGTAAATTGGAAAAAAGCCTGTATGGTCTACCACAATCAGGAAAATGTTGGAACAAAAAGATCAATGAAATTTTATACCAGTTGGGAATGATTAGAACCAAATGTGATCCATGTGTCTATAAACTCCAGAGAGGAGAAGAGTATGCAATACTGGGTCTATATGTAGATGATCTCATCATTGCTGGAACTAGTAAGGAAATTAATGACAACCTAGCCTCAGAAATAGAAAAATATGTTACTCTAACAGAAAAGAAAGATAGCGAACCATTTATTGGAATTGAAATAAAAAGGGAAGAAGATGGATTTTATCTATCTCAGACTCATTATATTGATACAATTCTTCACAGATTTGGACTGGAAGAATGGAACAGTGTGCAGACACCTGGAGATCAAAATCAAAATTTGGATGAATATTTGGACTCTAAGCCAGTAGATAAAACTGTATACCAGGAAATGATTGGATCACTAATGTACCTTTCTATGGGTACTCGACCGGACATATCCTTCAACGTCAGCAATTTATCACAGTATAGTAATGATCCAAGAGAAATACACTTAACTGGAGTTAAAAGGATTTATAGATATCTGAAGGGAACAAGAAATAAAATGTTGGCATATAAGTCAAAAGACAACAATATCACAATAAGTACTGATGCGAGCTGGTGCACAACCCGAGACGCAAAATCCTATTCAGGCTATACAGTCAAACTTGGCAACAACTTAATAAACTGGAGAAGTAGAAAGCAAAATTTAGTAGCCTTGTCTACATGTGAAGCAGAACTTATTTCAATATGTGAAGGCATTTCAGAAGTATTATGGTTAAAGGGATTACTAGAAGAACTTTGTGAAAATTTAACTTTCCCAATTACCTTGAAAAGTGACAGCCAGGCTGCAATAAACTGGATACAATCTGACAAAATTACTTCACGAACAAAGCACATAAACCGAAAGTATTATTTTGTGAAAGAGGAAATTCAAAAAGGAATCAAGCTGGAATACACTAAAAGTGAAGACATGGAGGCGGATATACTAACGAAGAGTCTACCTAAGGACAAACTACGGAAATGTGCAGATAGCCTTGGACTTGCTGATTAGGGCTTACACACAAAGGGAGCGTGTGTTGTACATATTTTAATTATTTGTTACCACAGAGTGTGTGTAAGCTCACGGGTAAATAGGCGCTAAAAAAACAAGAAAAAAAGAGTTCCTTTGTTTCAATATAAGTTTCCTTTTTATATTTTGTTATCTCTCTTGTTAATCAATAAATATAATGTTTAATTAATAATTATTGGAATCAGTTTCATTAATAATAATAAGCAAAGTCAACAAACGCCAACTTTCTGAATTTTATTTAAATATAATATAGATTGCTGGGTTTATATGTAATATTGTAAATAATTATTTAATTTCCAATTAACATATTATTAGTAATTATGCTACTTACCCTATTTATTTTATTGTCGTTCTATTTTTTTATGTTAATAAATATATAAATGTTTTTTGATCGAAATAAATTCACTTGTCATCAGTTTTCTTCCCTCATTTTTCTACGTGACAATATTTATTGCGTATAATGTTATATTGAGAAGTTTAAAAAATACATTAAATTTATAATATTTAAATTTTTTGGCAATCTATTTCTTTTTTTAATAATATTATTTAAAAAATATAATCTCTATATCTATAATTAATTATTGATAGATTGCAATTAAATTTATATGAAATACACAAACAACAAATTATAAATATAATTGCAGACGAAATAAGTTTGTTGTAAACTTTTTATTCGTAAATATGGACTCTTACCGCCATCTATGAACAATATTTTGAATTATTTTAAATGTATATATATTTTTCGTTTATATGAAGGATAACCGGTTATATATATTTATTAAAAAATACAGAGATTTATAATATAAATATAAAACTCTGACACCTATGAAATTATAAAATTGTTATATTAATTGTATATATATTTAATGTAAAGAGTGTAAATAGCAATATTTTATTGCTTTAAAATTATATTCTTTTTTACAATTTATACTTAATGTTAACTTTGACTTTTTTATATATATACATGGCTTAATTTATATATATATATACATATAGAGATGATATACAATACAGTATTAGATCTCTAAAAAGGAATTTGGTGGATTAAAGATTCTTAGAATAATTATAAAAAGTAGAAACACAATTTATCAATGAGAAGAATTGTAATACGCGTTTCCTTTAATTAGTTTAAAATGACAAACTTTCAAATGTCAGAAAGTGAAAAAATAGTACAAATGTAACATTGTACTGGGATAAGGTGCATAAATTAATAAAAAGGCATCTCCTTATCATCATGATAAGGAGATGCTTTTTTCTTAATTTATGCACCTTATCCCAGTACAATATTACATTTGTACTATTTTTTCACATTGTGTAGCGTCCTCACGCAATTCTGGCCTTAACTACCCGTTTCATGATTTTTCAGGATGCCTTAATGGCCAATTTTTTGGTCGTTGAGGTACAGCTTGCACCACGCTAATGAGGGTCAAAAGCCCGAAACGCGTCCGTGGTTAGCTTTTCTTGATTAATCAAGAATGGGTATTTGGCCAATTCTGGAATAATTAAAAATCAACGAGAATAGTTGATATTTATTCCGATAGATGGCGCAAGCCATCAAGCAACTTTCAGTTGCACGATAAGGAGATGCCTTTTTCTTAATTTTAAATGTCAGCTTATCATCAGGCCAATTTTTTGGTAAATACCTACAATATAATTGAGAAAGTTGCGCCAAAGGAAAGAACAAATGTCAATATTTGATGCTGATGCTTTGGAAAAATATAAGATGAATAAAAAATAAATAAAAAAGGTCAAATATGCGAAATAAACACCGAGAGAAGAATTACAAAAACAATAACAAGACTCAGAACGAAACACTATAAAGGAATGACAATACATCCAGATGGCACAAGAACCTACAGAACATGTAACAACTGTCCTGGTGTGGAACTAACACCTACCCACATATTTTCATGTCCAGTAATGCCCGCAGCCTTGCAGAAAATTGACATGGACCCAGAACTTTACACACCCAAGATAGAGGACATTGTGACTGTTGTGATAGAGATGCATGGAGACATCTGAGGTTCTTCATTGGACACGACAACAACAACAGAAATTGACATGGACCCAGAACTTTACACACCCAAGATAGTGGACATTGCAACTGCTGTGATAGAGATGTACGGAGACATCTGAGGCTCTTCATTGGACATGACAACAACAGAAAATTTACATGGACCCAGAAATTTACACACCCAAGATAGAGGACATTGCGACTGCTGTGATAGAAATGCATGGAGACATCTGAGGTTCTTCATTGGACATGACAACAACAGAAAATTGACATGGACCCAGAACTTTACACACCCAAGATAAAGGACATTGCGACTGCTGTGATAGAAATGCATGGAGACATCTGAGGTTCTTCATTGGACATGACAACAACAACAGAAAATTGACATGGACCCAGAACTTTACACACCCAAGATAGAGAACATTGCGACTGCTGTAATAGAGATGCGCGGAGAGATCTGAGGCTCTTCATTGGACACAAAAACAACAACAGAAAATTGACATGGACCCAGAACTTTACACACCCAAGATAGAGGACATTGCTGCTGCTGTGATAGAGATGTATGGAGACATCTGAGGCTCTTCATTGGACACGACAACAACAACAACAGAAAATTGACATGGACCCAGAACTTTACACACCAAGATAGAGAACATTGCTGTGATAGAGATGTATGGAGACATCTGAGGCTCTTCATTGGACACGACAACAACAACAGAAAATTGATATGGACCCACAACTTTACACACCCAAGATAGTGGACTTTGCGACTGCTGTGATAGAGATGTACGGAGACATCTGAGGCTCTTCATTGGACATGACAACAACAACAGAAAATTGACATGGACCCACAACTTTACACACCCAAGATAGTAGACTTTGCGACTGCTGTGATAGAGATGTACGGGGACATCTGAGGCTCTTCATTGGACATGACAACAACAACATATATAGGTGTAGAAGGAAATATGTAAATTATTTTATCACCTCTCTATATATTATAGGTATTTACGAAACAATAGGCCTGATGAAGAGCTGATACTTGAAAGCTTGCCATTTTAAACTAATAAAGAAACTTATTACAAGTTTTCTTATTAATTAATTGTGTCTGGTAGGTTAAACTGGCGAAACCGCTGGTTCACCACTGATGAGCCAAACGCTCCCACTATTTTTCATAGCAGTAAGGATAGTAGGAAGTTTGATTTATTTGAATAGTTACTGTTTAATAGTTTCATTTCGTTTACATAGATGGCGCTACTTACGTTTAAAGAATATTGTAACAAAGTATTTAAAATTTTATTAACAGAGTATCATTTCTTTTATGTTTATATTTTACTACTCTGTAAACTTCCCTCATTGCTTATCTTTTGTTTATCCTTCATAGTCTGTTCTTGTCTTAAATAAATTGCTGTGTCATCCTGAAGTTTTTGTCTTCCCTAATTTTCCACGTGGCAATATATTGGAAATTTGAACTATTTTTGATACACACGTTTGATTCTTTTAGATAAAACAATTTTCTATCGCCCTTTGTTAAGAATGGTTGGAGAAATCGGCTCTAGATGGCGTGAGCCACGGGATGCGCCGCAGAGTATTCCACAGAGTGCGCCCACGTGACCTTTTTCAACTATATAAAAGAAGGTATTTGAACAGAGAAAAAAGGTATAGTCGCGGAGAGGAGAAGGTATTAGAACTAAGTAAGGTGTGTGGCTGAAGAATAAGTTAAAGTCAAAGAAGTCAAGGTAAAGAAGATAAAGTTAAAGAAGTCAAAGTTGAAGAAGATAAAGTTAAAGTTAAAGAAGTTAAAGTCAAAGAAGTCAAAGTTAAAGAAGTTAAAGTCAAAGTTAAAGAAGATAAAGTTAAAGAAGTGTTCCACCAGATGGCGCTCTGCCTTCTGTAAAGCACATGTGCTCCTGGTCAGGATATGCCATTTTTAATATATACATATATGTAAATAAAGCCTTTTAAGATTTAAGATTTGCAAATAAGAAAATAAAAGTTCAATATTATTAGAAAGGCTGAGAGTGATCTTTCTCTAGGATTTTAATGGCTGGTAGTCATTCTTAGAAACAACACAAAGACTTAACACCCTTACTTCAATGATTAAATAATGGAACCTGTAGAGATACTTTTCGATAATATATAAACATAGAAAAACATCGTAAAAACTAATAATTACACAAATCTATAGCTAGTTTCTGTGAAAATAAAATCTATCAACAACTTTTATAGTCATTTCCAGATAACTTTCCAATTTGCTAAACTTTCCTTTTGTCTATAAACGATTAATAAAATGGTCACTTATGATAAGAAACAAATTTTAAAGACAACAAGGTAAGGTATTAAATATTGATTTTCTGTAAACGTAACTTTGTCAATTTTGTTGGAGCAGTTTCAGTTGAAAATTGTTTAAACTCCGTGTAGTACTGTAAGAGGTGAGATCTTAGTGGTGCTGTGTGTTAGGTAACTTTTATCCTGAAATATCAAATTCACAACTTTATAAGTCATTAAAACTGCAAATATATTCTCACAATGAGTATCTTTTTTATTAATAAAAAACGCTAGCTTTCAAGCGTTAATCGCTCTTCAACGGGCTTACTATAATATCAACTTTATCCCACCAGAAATATTTACAAAAAACAATATTATAGTAAGCCCGTTGAAGAGCGATTAACGCTTGAAAGCTAGCGTTTTTTTAAATAAAAAAGATACTCATTGTGAGAATATATTTGTAATTTTAATACTTTTTTCACAATTTTATCGTGAATAGAGATTTATAAGTCATAAATAAGTAATATTTTCAAATATAAGATGATGGTTTGCATTTATTATAAATATAGTTGTTTATCCCTAGAGTACGAATGGGACACCAATATACCATGATAATCATGGTATAATCATGTAGAAAGTACACACTCATGGACAAAACTTAAGGAAGTGGAAAGTATTTGATATCTCCGAACACCTTTTTTTTTTTTTTTTTTTTTTTGAAGGAGACAGAAGCAATTTTGTTCATACTTGGTTATCTCGTGTGTCTTCAATAAAGGTCACTGTAATATCTTTCAGAGTTATTGTCTGAATCCCGATATACATGCTGAAAGGTACGACTTCCTTAAGTTTTGTTCATACTTCGTTATCTCGTGTGTCTTCAATAAAGGTAACTGTAATATCTTTCAGAGTTATTGTCTGAATCCCGATATACATGCTGAAAGGTACAACGTCCTTAAGTTTTGTTCACACTTGGTTATCTCGTGTGTCTTCAATAAAGGTCACTGTAATATCTTTCAGAGTTATTATCTGAATTCCGATATACATGCTGAAAGGTACAACTTCCTTAAGTTTTTGTCCATGAATCTATGCCCCTTCATAGTGTAAATGGGACCCTTTAGTGCACTTTTGACACTTTACCAGTACTTTGAGGGAACCATATTATTGTATTACAGTAATAGATAATGTTTTATAGTGGAGTCATCTCTAAAAGGGTGATGTTTTTTATAAAATGTTTTCCATTTTATTACCAAAATAACCTATTTTTTTTACTTCCAGATAATCTACCAAGAGTGTGTCTATCTACCTTTAGAATGCATCTGAAAATTCTTGGAATGAAGTAAGTAACCTTTGTATAAATCCATTTGTAGAAGTTGTATTGAAGCCTATGGAGAAGTTGAGAAACGAAATCGAAATATACACTCACGGACAAAACTTAAGGAAGTTGTCTAAACAGTAAAATCTTCCCAATTACATGCGTGGTAAGGACTAAATATTCAGGAGATGAGTTAAGGAAGTTGTACCTTTCAGCATGTATATCGGGATTCAGACAATAACTCTGAAAGATATTACAGTGACCTTTATTGAAGACACACGAGATAACCAAGTGTGAACAAAACTTGAGGAAGTTGTATCTTTTAGCATGTATATCGGGATTCAGACAATAACTTTGAAAGATATAACAGTGACCTTTATTGAAGACACACGAGATAACCAAGTGTGAACATAATTATCTCTGCCTTCTTAAAAAAAAATAGACGAACTGATTTCAAAGACTTTTCTATTCCTTTTGTCCATAAATGTATATATTTTTTTATTTTTTCCGCATTATTAGTGTATTTACGCAAATTTGGATTTATATACCTATTTCTTGATTTCTTGGGAAACTTCTTGGGCCAAATTTTTGATCGTTGAGGTACAGCCTTCACCACATTGACGATGGCCAACAGCCCGAAACCTGTATGTGGTTAGCTTTTATCGATTAATCAAGAAAATGGGTTGGCCAAATATCAGGAAACAGGCTAAATCAACGTTTAGTTAATAAGTTTTCCACTAGATGGCGCTCTGCCATCTAAAAAGTATATGTGCTCGTCATCGGGATATGCCTTTTTTTTATTTGAATATTAACTATTTGAAAATTTTATTTTGAAAGAAAGAAATCCGTGCTAAATATTGTCACTTGGTTTAGATTAGTGTATGACGATGTTGCAGTGTGTCGTACATCACGGAATACGAACGTGGAACAGATGGAGGAATCCGTCTGACAGCAGGATATATGATACCGCTCTTCAACCTTCTCTCCCAGTACCTCAACTTCACGTAAGACCTTTGTCTCTGCTTCCTTATGTCTTAGAGATGTCACAGTGACTTTCGCCACAATCTCTATTTACATTGTAAAAACTAATAATTACACAAATTTATAGCTAGTTTCTGTGAAAATGAAATCTATCAACAACTTTTATAGTCATTTCCAGATAAGTTGCCAATTTGCTAAACTTTCCTTTTGTCTATAAACGATTAAGATTATCGATTAATCAAGAAAATGGCCAAACCCATTTTGGATCACGCTAACGAGCGCCAATAGCCCGAAACGCGTACGCGTATTTTCTTGATTTATCAAGAAATTGGGTTGGCCAAATATCAAGAAACAGGCTAAATCAACGTTTAGTTGATTCCACTAGATGGCGCTCTGCCATCTAAAAAAACTCATGTGCTCGTATATATGCATATTCCTTCATTGGTCTTGTAGAACGCGAGTGGTGCACACATGCTCTCACGTGTTTTAGTGCAAATCCTCGATAAGGAGAGGCGAGTTGCCCCTCGAAATATTGGAAGAATAAAAAATTGTAACTATGTGTTGCCATTTACAGAGAGGTAGTTCTACTGTATTATCCTATGTGTGTGTAGGTATGAATTCTCTCTACTCCCCAAGGCGCCTATAGGTATATTGATGCCTAATGGAACCTACAGCGGAACTCTTGGCTACCTACAACGAGGGGTAATGTTGCCAGATGGATTGATTTATCTCTTTATCCTCTGTGATTTTTGTTCCTGCTTTGTTTAAATTCGAAAATAATGTATCGAAGCGTCATCTATTCTATTTTTATGTTGGATAGAAAATATATATTATAACATATATATGGTGTATATTACATTACAGGACATAGACCTGTTCATGTGTATTTCAATACTTGTTCTTTTATGTCTAGGAAATATATATATTCGTGTATATGTACATATGTGAAGTGTCCTTATTATTACATATGTATAAAATGAAAGGATTTAAAAGCACGAATGTTTATTTTATACATAATACAAACTTCTACTGTCCTTACTGCGATGAAAAATATATTGGGAGGGCTTAGCTCATCAGTGGTGAACCCTCCCAGCGGTTTCGCCAATTTAATCCACCAGACCGCTTCTCAGAGCTCTAATACTGTATTGGACTGATATGTCTTTGAAATGTACTTTTTCTTTTATATATCCAGAAAATGTACATATTCATGTATGTCTAGGAAATGGACTTGTTCTTGTATATGTCCAAGAAAAGTAATTGTTCTTGTATATGTTCAGAAAATGGTATTTTTTCATATATATGTCCAAATAATGAACTTTTCTTAAATATGTCTATGAAATGACTTTTCTTGTATGTGTCTAGGAAGGAACTTTTTCATGTATATGTGATGATTTAAGACCATGGAATTGTTGTAAATAATCCAGATATCTAATACCACATGTTCCACCACGTGACTGTATATAACTTATTATTTACTGCAATTAGAAAGCCTCAAGTAACATCAATCTGTACCGCGTAAGACTCTAATAAAGTATAGCAACTGTACAGATAGAAGGAATGGAGACTAACAGGAGAAAATTAAGGTTAAAACTAATCAGGCTTAGGTGAGAATAGGAGAGAAGGCCTAGCAAGTCCAGTCCAATTTTTACGAGGTCGTGGCCCTTCTGGATAATATAAATTTCCCCCCCTGTTTACGTCAGAAAAGGGCAGTGACCTGTTCGGACCAGCTAAGCTATAAAAGGAGGCCCCGAGCCTTAGTTAGTCAGTCCTTAGCCAACCTTTGTTTCAGCCCCAGTCCGCCGGACGCTTCTATAGAGGTAACTAAACCCTTTCCTGCCAGAAATCTCCTCGTCCCATTCCTTCTTGACGTTCAGACGCTTCTTAGTGGAATCTCTGTTTGCTTATTTCACCTTTGGCCCAGCTGTGTCGCCTTCCACACGACTGCACGGTAGAGTTGAGATCGAGGTTCGTCTAGCATCAGGTAACACTGGTCCCAGAGGTCCCAAGATATCACATATATGTCTAGAAAATTGACTTTTTCTTGTAATTATTTCCAGGAAAATATTCTTGTATATGTTCAGGAGATAGACCTGATCATGTATAGTCTAGGAAATGGAATTGTTCTTGTATATGTCCAGGAGATGGACTTGTTCTTGATCCCCTTCATGCTGGAAGAGGGACTCCACCGGTTCCTGGACCCCTCAGTACCAACCCGACAGCCATATAACTTTGTCTTGCTTAGTTCCTATGATCCAGCGACCCATGTTCCACCCTTCGCCTTCCTATCTGCTTTAAGTGTCAAGGTAAGTTGTCCTATGTGCTCTCTTCAAGAAATCTTGAATCTTTCTTGAAATAAATATGAAACAATATTCACTATATAACAGTCACATCGCTGCTAGCTTTCTCTACTCAGTCCATAGATTGGTGGGACCATGTGTGATCATAAGTTTTTGTCCTTCCAGAGCTTCTTTTCTAGGATTTTTGATAACATGATTGCATATTCTCATGTCCATAAATTCAATTATCGACCTTCCTTTTTTTTCTCTATTCCTCCATACAGTGTTGCCTTGAACCACTCGGGGGTTCGACTAAGATGTCCAAACATGCTGGTTCTCCTCTTCTCAATCCTTTACAATAGGCTATATCCCTCTTTGATTATTTTAATACATCTTCATTACTTAGTCTGTCAATCCGTTGTCTTCTCATTATTCGATGTTAGCACCACATCTCCAATAGCTTTTACCCTTTCTGCCTTTCTAAGAATCCAAATCTCGAAAGAAAATATACATACACACACCTTTAAAGAGCTTTTGATATAGAACTCTTTGTGTTTATGCGACATGGTTTTCGATTTTCTTCCTTATGCTGATGGATGTTTGTCTTTCTTACAAAGGTTTTAATCTTCCCGTTTTTGTTTGTTCTACAGATCTGGTTAGGCATCCTGACCAGCTTCATCTTACTTCTCGCCATTTCTGGAATATTCCTGAAATTGGACGCTAAGGGGAAATCTTCTTTGGGAAAACTGGCTTTCGTTTATATTGAGATGCTTCTCAACAGAGGTAAGTTGCATTCAACAAAAAGCCCTCTCTATATACAGGCCTTCATGCTATAAATATTGTTATTTATTAGACCATTATGGGCGATATGTTTTGATGGTGAATTAAAATATAATGATGCAAAGAAATGCATATAAATAAATATGCAGTGTCGTTGCTGTATCAAAATGGTTAAATAAATTGATGGGAACGATAAGGATCTCTGTTTGAATCCATTTACCTTAGGTATTACAGGCAGACAAAAGATTTTAAGCTCCAGGAATTTGGGTTACATCAAGAGAGAGGGGGAAATAAAGAACGTAATCAGCGAGCAGTTTTTGAACTCGACGGGAATACGAAGAAAACTGGGGTCACCTCCTTAAACGCCCCCTCTACAACTCCGGCTATTCTTGGCGCGCACGTGTCCTAGAATTCTCCCTATCAGTTTGCCACTATGACCATCCCAAATCTTTCTTTGCGACATCGCCGTAACAATATCAATTCGTCGCTTCCCGAATGCCCATGGGTCTCCTCTAGAGTAGTTCCTATTACAATTCAAACAATCCCGCAAGAAATTGTAGAGAATTTATAAAAAAAAATAGACTCGAATCTTCCAATAGAAAAGTCAAACTGATTTCATCCTCAATTTCGGATACGTACATAGTGATATCTTACCGAATTTATGATAACTCGAAGTTATTGTATAAAATGGAGATTACGAAGATCAAAGTTTGTTCCTTGCCTGTCCTCTACCACACTCTCTACCTGCTAAACGCTTCTTTGGCACATTGTTAAGATTTCATTTGATCCCTTATGGATCTCATAAAATCAAAGTTCGCCTTGGACTGAAGAGGCCATTAGCCCGAAACCATGGTATCCAGATGGATGCTTCTCAGTTTTCCAAAGCTGGTGTTGTGGCTTTGTCACCGACCCGTGTCTACTATTTTGCCTGTGCTGAGTGACGTCCAAAATGTTTAGTTGGCCATATTACCCAGTCCTCTATGTGTCCAGGAAATAGTGGAATCCATAAGTCCAGCTCGTCTTGGCGACTGCTCACTGTTGGCTGGATCTTGGCCTGTTTCGTCTTAGGAGCGTCCCTCAGCAGCCAGATGGTAGCCTGGACCACGGTCCGGAGTCCTCACGACAAGATCAACTCCTTCGCCGATCTGCTGCGACATGATGCTGACATGAAGTTTGTCGTGGGGAGCCTGGACACTACTATACTCTTTTTCCAGGTACCATGAGGTTTCCCATGAAAAACCACCAGAAAAACATGAATGTTCTTGGTTTCTCTTAAGATAGTCTCTAATTGGAGATTTGATGATGTCAAGTCATTTTTATTTTTTAAAATTTGCTTTCTCGAGGAATTATTCATTCAATAGATGCGATGCTCTCTCATCTGAGAGGTTTTATGACCATTTATTATCAATATCCTAGATTTTTCTTAATCATTTTCTAATTTATTTTGAAATTAGAAATAAGTCCTGAAGATTTTTAATAAAGCTGCTGTGCGTAAGAACTAAACGTGTGCGAAACAAAATGCACAAGCGAATGATATTATATATATATAATCTGAAAAAAATCCACCAAGAATTCGTCTAAAGCATTCGCTATATACAGAATTTAAGAAAGAAAGAGGAAAACCTGAGTCATAAACTGGGAATTAAACTATAGTGAGATCACTGCCAGGTTTTACAAATGGTGTGAGGTTTTAGAAATGAAAGTACTTTTCATATAATTACTTTTGCAGGGTTGATGGCAGATATCTGGTTTATTTTTGAAGCGCCAAACACTTCTCAATTCTAAAATGATTCCAAATAGGTTACATTGTAAACGATCCATAGTCCTATTAACAACAAACTAAAATGTCATGGATGACTTCAATTATGGTTGATAAATGAGAATGGTCTGATTTAAAAATAATTGAGTTTGTCCCAGCTGATAGCATTCAGTAAGGGTCCAGGATTATGAAGGTGTCTGTATTGTAAATGTTAGAATTATCAGCAAAGGCTTCCATGTCAGGCACATTGACCTAAAATTCCAAACAATTTTGGACTTTCATCAATATATAGTCCTGGATATTGTAATAAACGAAAGCTGAATCCTTATGCCCTATCCCATGATATATAATGATACAGAAAATGATGATCTCATAAACTTTGTACACATTTTACAAAACATCTGCGACAAACAACTATCTGTGATTGCAGAAACATCCTTCGACGCAAGTCCATAAAATATGGATGAAGATGCAGAGAGAAAATTCCCTAAAGGAACCTCTCGAACTGTTCCACTACAAATATTTCTATGATATCATGGAAGGAAGATCAGTAATGTTTTCCAGCAACTTTTTCGCCCCCATTCTGGTAATGGCAAGATGCTCTCAGATACCCAAGTTCAGGAGACATCTGCATATCTCCAGAAAACACTACAACTCTGCTTACAGCATCATCGCATTAACCAAGTCCCATCCCATCAAACCTTCTCTAGATCAAGTGTAAGGTGACATTTTTTTATTTAAAATAGTTTATCTCTTGTAAGATATATAGTAAATAGGTCACGCGACCATATGTGTTGATGTTTTAGGATAAGCTAAGTGTCTTTGTGAACAAGTTAAATAGTTTTACCTCAGTAGCGCTTCAAGCCTCTCATCACAATGCCGTGTGTTGATGCTACAGGTTGTTGCGGGTCGAGGCTGCTGGACTGTGGGACAAATGGCTGATGAAATTTTTCTTCAACTCTGACATGTGCAGACGCAAAACCACGTCTTCACCATCTACGCCCAAATTTGTCTTCAGTTTTGAGCAGTTTCGCGGCGTTTTAGCTACTTGGGCTTTGGGCATTGCTTTGAGTATTTTAGCCTTTCTTGGAGAGATATTGGTTTCAAGAAAACATGAATAATTTGAGAAAAATAAAATTTGTCTTAATATTATTCATCTAAATTTCTTCTATGATATTTCATTTTCTACTCTTGTTTAGACTTCCAGATCAAAACATTGTATAGAATTCTCTCTGTGCCTCTGTGATTCAATACATATCCACACAGGCAGTACTCAATTTAAGATACATATTTCATTTAATATCCAATCTGAGTTAAGACAAAGATGTTAAGCCGCAAAATTCACTTATATTTTAAAAAGGATTGTATTTAAGACCAAAAGTTTGTTTTTATATTGTAACTAAGATAATTAGGAAAGACAAAATTCAGGATGACACGGCAATTTATTTAATGTAAGCACAAATTAAAACTAATAAAATAGCAAAGAGGCAATGAGAAAATTTTGCAGTGTATCAAAATACAAATATCGAAATTAAAAGTATTTTCATAGAATAATAAATAATCTGCTATATAGCTCCTTCCCTGTTGGAGCTGTGACCCGCAGCTTGAAAATCTTGTTGCTACTGTTGGGACACCTCGTGACCATAATATGCCAAAGTAACCCAGAACCCCACCTAACCTAACCATATCCCACCTATGTCCATCTAAGCCACAAACCTCTGGTGATTGCGAGGTGTCGAGATGGAGCCTGAAGCCACCTTTAGCCTTGGCAGCACTGAGCCAGAGACCGAGATCCCCTTCCTGTAGTCAAGCCACCTGACCTGTGGTGGATGACCTGGCCCCACCGACACCAAGCTAGTCTGAGATGGACTCAGACACCCCTTCCTGGTGGTCGAGCCACATGACCGATGGTGGCTGACTTGACCACAAGCCAGTCCAAGATGGACTCAGACGCCCCTTCCCTGTAGTCAAGCCACCGACCTATGGTGCTTGACCTGACTCCACCATCTTCATGCAGAGCACCAGCTCCACCACGAGCCGTGAACCTTTTCCAAGCTGACCCCAAGATGCCCAGATCCTACTATATTAATTATTTTTTAATTCAATATTTTCATATTTTTATATTATTTTTTTTTTGTGAATATTTCTTTGATAATTTTTATATTTAATTTATTTTTTATCATTTTTTTTAAGATGCCTTTTTTTATTTTCATAGAGAAACAGTGATGATAGCCTTGGGGGGTGAGTTCAGCAACACTGGGACAAAAGAAGCGGGATATTTACATTCTTGGGGATTAGACATTTTGATATTGACATTCGGATTTTTACCTATTTTTTTTTCTTAACAAGAATTTTTTTTTTCCTGAGAAGCAAAAAAGACTTGGAGTTGCGGAGGGCGGAGGCCGCTGGCTGCGGCTTTGGCTGCCCCTTTTTTTTTTCGAATGATGGACACTGGGTGGCTGGATGACTAGGTAGGTTGGGGATATCTGGCTTTGGCATAATAGGCCTTTTGTAAAAAGTATATATATAGTTTTAAAACTCCTCCCTTTTAACCTTATCTACAGTTTTATATATATATATATTTTTTTAATCTTATATATGTGCGTGATTTCATTAATTAATATAATAAAAAAATGTTGTACATTGAAAGATTTTATTAGTCTAAATAAAAATTTGTCTAACCAAAAAGATTGATTGGTTAATTTCCCCATCAACATAATTGCTAGCCGGCACAGCTTTAGGTCTCTACATGTGCCATAGATGAATAAATTTGTGGTCTGCTTTTCTGCAGCCACTGGCGCCCTAATATTTGGACATGTAGAGATCTGGAAATAGTAAAAGTATAAAATCATCATTGTTTTTTTAACAATAATTTTCTTCTTCCATTATACCTAAAAAAATATATAAATGCTCTCGATTCCTTAACACTACTGACTTGGATCTGACGTGTTTCTGTCAAGTATTCCCTCAGAGTCTTGGATGTCTGTCCTTAGTAGCTTTGCGTCCATTTTCTTGAGGCGTGAAGAGCGGTTTGTCATCTTATCGTCAATATGGATATGTTCATCTTAAAAGGAATTATTGGCTTTGACACGGCGGTTGAATCCTGGAGTCAGTTTCTGAAAATGTAAATCATAGCAGCCATGGCCTCAAGGTCTTCTCGGGCGATCTTCAGTTTGTCTTCCTTAATCTACCCAGATTTCCACCAAATGTAACATAGAAATTTAGGAAATAAAAACTTCAGGATGACACGGCAATTTATTTAATGTAAGCAAAAATTAAAACTAATAAAATAGCAGAGAGGCAATGAGAAAATTTTGCAGTGTATCAAAATACAAATATCGAAATTAAAAGTCTTTTCAAAGAATAATAAATAATATGCTACAATATTGTGTATCTATCTATGCTTATATATATTAATAAAATCTATTTATTTAATTAAATACATTTCGATGTAAGTATGCTTTTTCCAGTTGGCTTCTAAATGGTTGAACAATTTTTCTGAAATTTCACATACTTATGTATGAAGGTACAATAAAAGCAATAGGCTATTCAAAATTATAATTTAAAATAAATTTGATCGATATTTGGCTAAATTAAAATTTCAGAAGACGTTTTAATCTCTATAGATCACACTATCTTAAAAAATATTCATTTATTCATAGATAAAATGAATTTATAATTCTTGACCCAAAATGTGTGCGCTTTTGAAAATATTGTTTAGTTAGTGTGAGCTGTATATATCTTTTTACTTTATAATGTGTAGATATTTATTTATTTATTAGATTTTATATTTTATATTATATATACAAAGTGTTTTAGCAACTGCTCAAGCAAGTTTTACATGTGTAGGCATCTTGATATACCTTTTAAAGATATTTTACATGGTTATTTAAAGTTCAACGTGACTTTTGAACTACTTTAAAGTTGATTATAAAAGAGATATGTATATATAAAGAAGTCTGGCTTTCATAGAAACCTTCGAAGCATGTTTATTTATATTTTTAAAGTTCCATTTTCACCAAAAATAATTTTTAAATTTATAAATTACCTATTTTTTGTAATGTTTATTGAAAGATAAGGAAAAACAATATATATTGGGATTATAAAAGTAAAATATTGTTTTTAATTCAGCTTTATGCGATCAAACATAACTATAGATGCATTTAAAATTGTTTATATATGTTAGAAACAAGTTTTGAATAATATTTAATTAAAAAAAGCATATCTCAAATATTTTTATACTAACATATTCATCCTTCAAACTAAATTATGTCAATAGTTTTGGAATTGGTATTGCTATGATATGGATAGGATTCAAAACCAAATTATACCTCGAATATCAATTACAGAGAAAATTGAAACGTATCTTTTGATCTGCTGTAAAAAATATAATAGTTCCATTTTTAAATCAACCTAATATCTAAACTGAAATAACCTAATCTAAACCTAATCAAAACTAATGATAAGGTACAATTTTGAATTATAAATTAGAAACAAAAAGTAACAATACCAAATCAAATTATTGAAATGTTTGTTCAAACATTGGATTTAGTCTTTTTACCTTTTGTTTTTAAACTAAACTATCTGAACCTAATTTGACCTAAACTCTACCATATTGATATACTCAGTGGCCTCTTGCCACTAGTGGTCTGTAGAAAGGAATTATTTTCACTGAGAGAAATGTCAGATTCTTTAATTTAGGAGAAATTTGTGTGAAATTTTAACATTTTCTTACAATTTTGTCAGAAACAGTGAAATCAGATTCTTCAACACATAATGGGAATTACAAGGATTATACATCTATTCTACATGGATTTTTCCTTTACATGAAGAAAACAAAACTTAATGTCTTTATTTCGATAAAAAATATTGGAAGGCTTGGCTCATCAGTGGGGAACCCTGCCAGCAGTTTCACCAATTTAATCTTCCAGATCACTTTTGAGAGTTCTAATACTGTATGGATGGTTCTGTTTATATATGCTACACTGAATGAAGGAATTGTACAGTAAAACTATCTCTCTGTAAAGGACAACACCTAGTTACAGAGCTAAAGTTTCCTTTAGGGAGAGGTGTCCTCTTACCAGAGAGTTGCTACAGTAGAACTACCTCTCTGTAAAGGGCAACACCTAGTTACAGAGCTAAAGTTTCCTTTAGGGAGAGGTGTCCTCTTACCAGAGAGTTGCTACAGTAAAACTATCTCTCTGTAAAGGACAACACCTAGTTACAGAGCTAAAGTTTCCTTTAGGGAGAGGTGTCCTCTTACCAGAGAGTTGCTACAGTAGAACTTCCTCTCTGTAAAGGGCAACACCTAGTTACAGAGCTAAAGTGTCCTTTTGGGAGAGGTGTCCTCTTACCAGAGAGTTGCTACAGTAGAACTACCTCTCTGTAAAGGACAACACCTAGTTACAGAGCCAAAGTGTTCTTTAGGGAGAGGTGTCCTCTTACCAGAGAGTTGCTACAGTAGAACTACCTCTCTGTAAAGGGCAACACCTAGTTACAGAGCCAAAGTGTCCTTTAGGGAGAGGTGTCCTCTTACCAGAGATTTGCTACAGTAGAACTACCTCTCTGTAAAGGGCAACACCTAGTTACAGAGCCAAAGTGTTCTTTAGAGAGAGGTGTCCTCTTACCAGAGAGTTACTACAGTAGAACTACCTCTCTGTAAAGGACAACACCTAGTTACAAAGTCAAAGTGTCCTTTAGAGAGAGATGTCCTCTTACCAGAGAGTTGCTACAGTAGAACTACCTCCCTGTAAAGGACAACACCTAGTTACAAAGTCAAAGTGTCCTTTAGAGAGAGATGTCCTCTTACCAGAGAGTTGCAACAGTAGAACTACCTCCCTGTAAAGGACAACACCTAGTTACAAAGTCAAAGTGTCCTTTAGAGAGAGATGTCCTCTTACCAGAGAGTTGCTACAGTAAAACTACCTCCCTGTAAAGGACAACACCTAGTTACAAAGTCAAAGTGTCCTTTAGAGAGAGATGTCCTCTTACCAGAGAGTTGCTACAGTAGAACTACCTCCCTGTAAAGGACAACACCTAGTTACAAAGTCAAAGTGTCCTTTAGAGAGAGATGTCCTCTTACCAGAGAGTTGCTACAGTAGAACTACCTCTCTGTATAGGACAACCCCTAGTTTACATTGATTATTAGTAAAAAAAGAAAAAGGTAATTTTTGAGATTAAAACTTGTCTTTTATAGAGAAGTGGCCTCTTATGGAGATTCTACTGTATAGGGACTGGCACAGACTATGTAACTAAGATGTTCTAGGAATAATCATGGAGGGATATGGACTTCGGGAAACACTATGGGAAGAGAATCAGCACCTTCAGACATCTTGTCCAACACTTGGAGTGGTTAACAGTGTTACTGGAGGAAAGTATGAAGAGAAACTTGTGGGAAGGAGTTAGCTACAAGACCTAATCCAAATAAATAAATTCAGTAATAAATAAATAAACTCATTCAGTACTTTTGTCTCAAGATGGTAACAACGCTGTTACCAAAATGTCACACACTATTTATTTATTTGGATTTGGTCTTATTACCTTGTGTTTATAATCTATAATCCAAATTGTGCCTTATCGAGATAACTATAAAAAAAAAAAAGACCTAATCCAAATTAATAGTGTGTAACGTTTCTGTAACAGTGTTGTTACCATCATCACACATTAACTGATGATGGTAACAAGGCTGTTACCAAAACGTCACACACTATTAATTTATTTGGATTAGGTCTTATTTTCTTGTATCTATAATACAAATTGTGCTTTGTGATTTTTGGGAAAGATATGGAATGGAATTCATGGATAATTTTGGGAAGAGACTAAAGCAGCCATTAAAAGACCAGACATAGAAAGGAAGCTCTGATAGGACAAGAACCGGGACAAGCCTGCCATTAACCTAGGTCATATGTGGAATAATCACCTGGAGCAAACAGTACATTATCAAAAGTAATAAATTATCAGGTGAAGAGTACATTACAAAAACTTATTTGCCTCACGATTTTGTACTTTTGATAATTAACCTATGTGTTGAGAATCTCTTTAAAAAAAGAATCTCTTTAAAAATCCTGAGTTCAACTGACCCGGTTGATGGACCTCAGCAAGGGTCCCACTCCAGGGATATGGAGGAGCTGTGTCTGTACTCATGTTAGAGTTGGCAGCAAAGGCCACCCATGTTAGGAACAGTCTCAAACTACAGGCAAAGTCAGACTACTCAAACTACAGGCAAAGTGTGCCTGGATCATGGTGCCATGATCAATGAAAGCTGCACCCCTATACCCCATTCCATGAGATCATGAACTCTTGGAATTCGTGTAATCTTTACACAAGGGGATAAGAAACACAACAACAGAAGAAATGGATATAAGTAAAAACAAATGAATCAAAAAGCAACACAATGTCTTCTTCTTTCTTATCCCCACTAAATAATTATATTAGGGTATCAAGCTTGTAGAGCTTGTTGATAGTGTCTGCTGGGGATGTGTAGAGCTCATCAATGGATGAGTCAATACAGTCAATGATATGTCTTGGGGTTGCAGGTTGAGAATTACACTTAGTACATAGTGGGAAAACCCTGCAACCATTCTGGAAAGTCATTGTCCATAGATGAGACCAGACTTGAGTCTGGAAATCAAAGACTGTTGTTCTCTTGAGAGGACAAAAGGTAATAAGGAAACACAAGATAGTAAGACCAAATCTAAATAAATAAATAGTGTGTGACGTTTCAGTAACAACGCTGTTACCGAAATGTCACACACCATTTATTCAGATTTAGTTTTATTACCTTGTGTTTCTAATCTATAATCCAAATTGTGTGTCTTATCAAAATCTAAAAGACCGTATGGTCTCTAACAGCAGAGTTCTTTAAGCCGTGGGACAAAGACAAATGTCTTTGTGTCTATTTTTAACCTCTCCAAGGTGACACCCGTCTTTCACTTCTTTGGCCTGGCTGAGGCCATTATGTACGTGGCAGAGCGCTGAGCAAGTTTACCGCCATTATAGAAGATGGGAAATAGTTAAGTATTTCACAGTCTGAATCGTCCTTTTTTTTTTCTTGATGGGAGGTAGGTATGATATATAGACTTAGAGGAAGCGTGCTACACAATGAGGCCGTACTAAGATCATGTATACTTTTGGTCTAAATTGGAAGTGGTTTCTTTTTGTGAAAGTAGAATTACATCATGATAAGGTACAATGTAAATTATAGATTGGAAACACAAAGTAATAAGACCCAAATCTAAATAAATAAATAGTGAGAAATGTGTTTGGGTAACAGCGTTGTTACCATCCTCAGACAAAAGTACTGTCTGATTGTAATAGTGTTATATGAAACATCACACACTTTATTTATTTAGGTTTGGTCTTATTACCTTATATTACTAATCTATAATTAAAATTGTAGATGATTAGGAGATACTTTTTATTTAATTTAGCCATCTGATCTTCCAGTACAATATCACTTTTGTGCTATTTTCATGTAACCTATGGTGCGACCATCAAGCCAGTGAGTTCCTTTAATTGGTCCATGAAATGCCCACCAACACGCTTAGTGGACCAATTAAAGCAACCCACTGGCTTGACGGCCACTGAGATGGTACATCGAGTTCAAGATAGATGGCTGACGTCGCATTGTGTTTGGGATGTAATACGTACAGTGGGATACAACGTTCGATCTCAAATAAGATGATTTAATGTGGTGTTTGCAGCAAACACACCACCGCCACCAAAGAATGTTGTCATGCCCCTCGTCTGACCCTCTCCCAACCAGCACTAGTCCATCCAAGCACTTTGCCTTCTACCAGCACAAGAGGCAGAACAAGAAATCCTGGGAGCTCTCCAATCAAGAGAACCTCGATTGCCAACATCTCAGCAGCGAAGCCTTGCTCCTGAGCCGCAAGCGCAGACAGGAACTGATCCTACGCAACCGCCAGCTCTCCGAACCCCAGATGGCCACTCCGGACTTTGCCTGTCAGGCTTTGGACCTCAATTCCTGGTTCCTACCGGACCCCCCTCAAGATGCCTCCTTTCTGGATGAGGAGTCCAGGTCAGTCTTTCTCAAATGGCCGGCCCATTGTGACAGATAGCCTCTATGGCCCTTTGATAAATTTGACATATTTTTGACATTTGACACAAAATTTGACATAAATTTTGATTTTGAGCACATTTTGGATTAATATTAGAAACACAAAGTAATAACACTAAATCCAAATAAATAGTGTGTGGCGTTTCAATAACAGCGTTGTTACCATCTTCAACCCATTCAGTATTTTTGTCTGAAGATGGTAACAACGCTGTTACACTGAAACGTGACACACTATTTATTTAGATTTGGTCTTATTACCATGTGTTCCTTATGGCATTATTTTGGGATTGCTTTTCTTCAGTATTCTGCTTCTATCTTTGGACAGTGTAGTAAAAAGGCCTTCCACTCTTTCTTTTTTCTGACTATTGGCCATTTATATATACAGTAGAACTACCTCTTTGTAAAGGACAACATCTAATTGTAGAGCCAAAGTGTCTCCTTTAGAGGGAAGTGTCCTCTTACCAGAGAGTTGCTACAGTAGAACTACCTCTCTGTAAAGGACAACACATAGTTATAGAGCCAAAGTCTCTTGATGAAAATTTGGATTTAGGTCTTTTACGAAAAATTCCATTTTTTAAAGAATAAATCCATCTTTAAAAGGTTCTTCAAACCCCAATTTCTCATCTTTTTTTTTTTATAAAAGAGATTACGAATCATTATGAAATCCAACCAAAATAAACCCCATCTTTACATCAGTTTTTTTTTTAAATATTTCTAAAGATGTTTCTCCCTTTTAAATTGTTGTCATGTTTTATTTGCATATAATAGTACAGTTAGATAAATAAAGGATAGATATTATGTAAATGATTAATATGCAAAATATGCAAATAAAGATTTTTTCCTTTTTCCCCATAATCAAGAGCAATCAATCTGAATATGCTTCACCAGACAGCACATTTGGTAACTTGCATCATTGATGGAATAATCATGAAACAAGATCTCAATTCCAAATAATCTAAACTTGATCTTTCTTTATCAGCAAATTCCTACCATCTCTTTTTTTAATTAAGGTCTTAGTCGTATTTTAACAAAATCAATCACAGATCTTCTAAATTTTTTTATACTTTCTTTTTTTTCCTCTCTTAAATAGACTTGTTTCCATTTCGGAGGTGCCACCATTGTTAGAGGACATTAATATATTTATATATATATGGTAAATTTATAATTTAATTTAAAATATATAGTTTTTTCTTTAATATATATAAAATTTATCGATACCTCGCAGATTTGCATCTTAATCTTCCCTATTTTGCTTATTTTCCACCACATTTTTTTTTGCTCGTTTTTTCACATTCTCAATGTATATATTTACTTGCCTTTAAAAAAAAAAATCATCATAGAATATTAATCAGGGTGACCAATTCAAATATAAAATTGTAAAAAAAAATTTTTTTTTTTGCAGCCTTGAAGACACCTGATTTTTGCATTTTAATATTCCTATTTTGCCTATTTTATAATTATCCATCATATTTTTTTCTGTTTAACATTTTCACTATTTTTCACTATATATTCTTGCCTATTTAAAAAATATATTAATAATCATAGAATATTAATCAGGGTGTGACCACACACACACACAATATTAAAAATAAAATTTAAAAGAAAAAAAATTTTTTTTTGCAGCCTTGAAGAAGACCTAAACAAGGAATCTTCACAGAGCAATGATGGTAAGGATAAATCTTTGCATCAATTTTTTTTTACATCTCCACTCAATGTTGCAAGATTGCTTTTTTTTTTAAAGAACTGACCATGATGTTGCAGTGTTGCCAGATGAAAGTGAAGCTATCCAAGATGATCTAGAAGTACTTACTATCAAGGATCAATCGGCAGCAGCACAGAGTGAAATGCCTTCTGCGACTTCCTTCGCTTCGGAAATAGAAGAACCTCCGGATTCTCCAATAACAGTCTCCCCTATTTCTCCCAGCTGTTTCGCCAACGTTCCGCCCACTATCTACTTCGCCTCTTCCAAGGAAAAAGGTATGGTATAACACCTCCCTTTTTTTCCCAATGTTGTTGTTGTTGTTTCTTATCCCCTTGTGTAAAGATTACATGAATTCCATGATCTCATGGAATGGGGTGTAGGGGTGCAGCTTTCGTTGATCATGGTACCATGATCCAGGCACACATTGGTGAAAGTCTGACTTTGCCTGAGGCCATTCCTAACATGGAAGCAGATGCCTTTGCTGCTGACTCTAACATGAGTACAGACGCAGCTCCTCCGTATCCCTGGAGTGGGACCCTTGCTGAGGGTCTATCAACCGGGTCAGTTGAACTCAGGATTTTTAAAGAGGTCTACTCCTCTTCTAACAATGCTGCTGTTGGTCCGCGACTGCTTATTCGTCAGAGTTATTCTGCTTGTTTCACAGCTGGCCTTCATATTTGAAGGTTGTTCCCCTATCTGCCACCTGGAGAAGTGCCCAGTAGCAGTCAGCTCTGCCAAGAGCTCTGCCAAATTTTCCCAATGATTATTATGAGCTTTTAACCTTTTTTTTTTCCCTCAGGGCAATATTCGACCCAATATAACTATACTTTCTAAAAATATCGCCTAAGATTTAATCTTCAAATAAAAAACGACACATTTATTGGATTGAAAATAAACTGCATTTTATCATTTATCATCATTATAATCTGTTCCTCATGTCAGAGGTGGTCATTTCTTTTGGAGCTAAGTCGGCCTGCCACTGAGTAGTGCTCCCAGTCTTAATGATAAAGGCAGAGGCATTCTACTTCGCCCAGTCATGATGGTTGTCAAACAGACACCATTAAGGGTCACAACTTGATACCCTAATATGATTGAGTGGAGATAAGAAAGAAGAAGAAGATAAGGGAAGGTTCGCTATATCCCTGGTTCAATTTAGCAAGGTTTTACTGTATTTAGATTTAGTCTTATTACCTTGTGTTTCTTAAAAAAAAAAAAGTGCCCAATACGGGATTTGATTCCTAGAGGTGGTTGTCAAAAAATAAATCGTTTATACCAGTCCTCTAACCACATTTATATAAGTAATATGATGCACTAGCGCGCCATCTCTTATCAAAATTTGAAACTATTTTAAACGCGTAAGATTCTTTTTGAAATTAAATTTATATATTTATAATTGAATATAATTCTACTGTCCTCAAAGCTTATGTCCATAGTTCTTCTAAAATACCCATTCCAAGAGTAGCAACAGTATCACTATAAAAGGAAGTTCCAAAAATGCAATATAACAGCGGTATGGTAGATTAAACTGGCAAAACCGCTGGGAGGGTTCACCACTGATGAGCCAGGCCCTCTCTTTAATTTTTCCATTGCAGTAAGGGCAGTAGAAATTGTTTAATATCAAAAAGAATCTTACGCATTTAAAATAGTTTCAAATTTATATAAGTGTGAGATTAGCTAAGTCTATAAGCTATGTATGTTGGATGGATGTAATTTTGACCCTACCTGACTGGTGATCTGCTGAGGTGAGATTATTGCTAGTTGAAAACCTCAACTAAACTTTACCTTACCCAACACCGGTATGTTTCAGTCCGAGCCCTCCCAGTGACTATCCGGAGACATCTTAAATGGAAGCTCTCCTCCATCACACCGCTCCTAGTTCGACAAACCGTCCTCAGATCTGGTTTCCGGATTGTCAAAGGTACAAACCTTCCCCCCCCCCTCACATCTCAAATTGGTCTGTTGTTGTTTCTTATCCCCTTTGTGCAAAGATTATACAAATTCCAAGCTGGAGACTATGGCAGATTCTATTTAGTGTTGACACAGCGTTGTATGTCTGTGATTCCATTCAGATAACACCGAGACCCAAGAAGAGATCTGTGATTGGGCCGGAACATGGGGGAAACACATGAAGAGCTCTGCCTTCCGCTTGGTACAGGACTATCAGAAGGTAAGGAAGCTCTTGTAATCATCACTCTTTATCATCATCACCTCACAGCGATGGGTGGGCTGGTATGTGTAGGTCAACCATTTCCCCGGCAGCTTCCACTTTGGCCGCAAGGACAAGCTGTGGCAGAATGTGAGCAGAATGGCAGCTAGGTACGGCAGGGCTTTCAACTTCATCCCGGAGACCTACGTTCTCCCCCAGGATGCCAAGAACCTCAAGAATGCCTGGGAACGCTCCGGATCCAAGAAGAATTGGATTATCAAACCTGTGAGTTTCACATATCTTTCTTCCAGTTTTAAGCCTTTTCTCTTTACAAAACATTACATATGTTCCCTGATAACTTTCATGACTGAGTTTTTATTTGTTGTTTCTTTACACCTTGTGTAAAGATTACATGAATTTCATAAGTTCATTAGATTAATCAAATATTAATCTCCGAGGATATATTTCTTTATTACACTTCTAGCGAATTTACAAGCTTTTTGTAAGTTTGTTAAAAGTATAATAAATAAACTTATCCTCGGAGATGTATAATTGATTAATCTAATTGATACAGAAGATTATAATTCCATGAGTTCATGCTTCTCCAGCTGCGCATATCAACATCTGATGGAGTGTAGTGGTGCAGCTTTCATTGATCAAAGCATCATGGCACACTTTGAGTTTTTCTTTGTTGAATTATGTACCTGAGGCTAAACTTTCAGACCAAACATAATTCAATAAATGAATTATCTTTGTTTTAAAAATGTATTCTTTTGATCTTCTCTCTACCCCTTGGTTAAAGATCTCTATGTATAACAAACAGTCTTCTTTTTCTTATCCCCACTCAATCATATTAGGGTATCAAAGGGAGTGCTATGTGTTGGGTCCAAATACCATTCCATCCTTGTCAAGGGGAGTGCTAACTGTCAACACTTTGTCTATTCTTCTTCTTCTTTCTTATCTCCACTCATATTAGGGTATCAAGTTGTGACCCTTGATGGTGTCTGTTTGACAACCATCATGACTGGGTGAAGTAGAATGTGTCTGCCTTTGTCATTAAGACTGGGAGCACTACTCAGTGGCAGGCCGACTTAGCTCCAAAATAAATGGCCGCCTCTGACATGAGGAACAGACGCCATGTGCAGCCGCTCCTAACATGGAGTACAAACTCATCCTGGAGCCCTTGCAGGGTACTATCAGCCGGGCCAGCTAAACCCAGGTTTTTTAGTGAGCTTGTTACTGCTCCCCCTCCTCCTTTTTTCATCCGGGTTTGGGACCGGCAAAGGTGGAATTTCATGACTCCATGATCTCATAGAATGGGGTGTAGGGGTGCAGCTTTCGTTGATCGTGGGTACCATGATCTAGGCACACTTTGGTGAAAGTCCATTCCATCCTTGTCAAGAGGAGTGCTAACAATCTCTCCTTTTTGTGACACTTTGTCTACTGAAGCAAGACACTCCATTGAAAACTATAATCTGTGTGATGTGTCCAGCCTGCTTCAGCTCGAGGTACAGGAATCCATGTCATCCACAAGTGGTCTCAAATTCCTAAAAAACAGCCAGTGGTGGTTCAAAGGTAAATCTTTGATTTCTTTCCCCCTCAACATAGTAGAACCATCTATAGTTTGACAACTGGGGGTCGGTGAAAGGATGGTCTAAACCGTTGGTTTTCGACAGCAACAACCCAGGTTCGATTCCCGCATTGGGCACTTTTTTCTGATTTAAAAAAAAATGCTCTAATGGCCCCTGATTCTTGCAAAAGTCCAACCTCACAAGCGAGTGCAAGTAACCAAACGGGGCTCTGGCACATTTGTAAGTGCAAAGTCGAACTGCTTTTCACATGTGTAGACATGTGGTGCGCTTACAGTAAAAGCAGTCACTAACTACCCACCATGATTATCATGGCCTGTACCACGTGTACTAGGGATAAGCAAAAAAAAAAAAAGTTTGACAACTGCTGTGATATTTTTCTCATTTAGTAACGTGATATTTGGCCAACCCAATTTCTTGATAAATCAAGAAAAGTCAACCATGAGCGCATTTCGGGCTCTTGGCCCTCGACAGCATGGTGCAAACTTATTTAGTAACATGGTAGATGGTAACTACACTATTACCTAAATGCTACATCTGTTGTTGTTGTTTCTTATCCCCCCTTTGTACAAAGATTACACAAATTCTATGAGTGTATAAATGCAGCATCTCATTTGTATACATTGGATTTGATCTTGTTACCTTGTGATTAATTATAAATTATTCTTCGAAAATTATAGAATTGATTTTTTTTTTTTGTTTTCAAAATTTAGCATCAAAATATTTTTTCTCTCATGATGACGCTGTGATATGCTAATTACACTGTTACCTAAATGCCTCATTTGTTGTTGTTGTTGTTTCTTATCCCCTTGTGTAAAGATTACATGGATTCCATGAGTTCATGCTTCTTGAGCTATGCCTCATTTAATTTGCATAAAAGTATTTGATCTTGTTGCCTCACTATATAGAATATAAAATCATTCAAATATTTATAGAATCGTTATTATTTTTCAAAATTTATTATCACAAAAATTTATTTCTTTCACGATGATAACACTGAGATTTTTCTCATTCAGTATCATGGGTTTGAAGATTTTAACTACACTGTTACCTAAATGCCGCATCTAATTTGCATATAAGAATTTGATCTTGTTGCCTTGCTATATAGAAGATAAAATCATTCAAATATTTATATAGAATCGTTATTATTTTTCAAAATTTAGTATCACAAAAATTCCTTTCTTTCACAATGATGCTGTGATATTTGTCTCATTCAGTAACATGGGTTTGAAGATGTTAATACTACTCTTAACTAAATGCCTCATTTTATTTGCATATATTGGATTTGATTCTGTAACCTCGCGATTGATTACGACATGCTTCAAATATTTATAAAATTGGAATTACAGTAGAACTTCCATGAGAGGACACTCATGCTAGAGGACACCTCTTTATAAAGGACAGTTTTCCTTTATGATGCTGTTTTTATGTGAAGAGAAGGAATTGTTTGCTCATTGGTCCTATGTTAAAGATTTTATTGTATGCCTCTCGTATCAATCTGCATAGTCTTTTTAAGCTCTCCTATTTACATATCTATGATGATATAATGAATATTATAATCAGTTATTTACACATTATATTAAGAATATTTATATTAACTTTATGAATACATAACAGATGCATTAGCGCGCCATCTGTTATCAAGATTCGAAACTATTATATAGGAATTAACACAAAGCAATAACGCGCCATCTATACATATAAAATAAAAGGATTTAAAAGCGTGAATGTTTCTTTTATACATACAGTAAAACCCCTCTATAGTGAACCCCATTGGGACGGGACTTTTGGTTCACTATAGCCACGGTTTGGGTATTTAAATTTTTTTTGAGGATATAATTAAAGACCATGCGCAAAAAAAAAAAAAAAAGGCTACCTCTTAATATTGGCTGCTTTTTTCCCCCTAAATTAACCTATTTCTATATATTAAAGCTGTATATTAAAATAAAAACAAAATCATGTGAAAATATTGCCTTTTTGATCAGTTCCTCTGATAATTTAATTTGTATAAATGCAACCTGCCCCCCATATGTCAAAAAAATCCAAGAAAAGTATACCTTATATATAGAAATTAAATAAAAACTTTATTAATAATATTTTAAAAGGTATAACAATATATTTTATATAAATAAATATTATATTACAATATAGGATACAAAGGCTTACTTGAAGAAGTCTGTTATTTTTTTCTGCTTTAACATATTCCTCAAAAATTTGGTTTCATATCTAGCAAAGAAATCTTCATTTTTTTAAATGAAGCCTAGCTTGTACTAACCACGTATACAAGGCTTCTAAAAGTGGATAATGACACTGACGATAGCGGCAATAGTTGGGATTAATTCCTCTTTGTAGCATTTTTTTTTTATAGTCTTCTTTTTTGCCCCATATCGTAGAAATGCTACTTTTGCTCATTTTCATTTTCTTCCGAAGTTCCGCTTGCGATGTACCACTCTCAATAGCTTTTATGATGGTTAATTTCTTTTCAAGTGATATCTTGGTACGAGCGACTTTTTCTTTGGCACTTCCATTATCTTTTAAAACTGGTTTTAATAATTTAAATCATGTTTTAAGGAATTTTCCTAATGTAGAGTTAAGAAATTTAGTTTTCAATAGGCATGAAAAATTTATAAAAGGGCGCAGTATAAAAATAGAACGTAAATAAAAACACCCAATGTCGCTAAATTCTTTGTTTTGAATTGCGATCTGTGAGCTAGAGCTCACACAAAATTTTAATTAGTTTTGAAAATTATAATTTTGGAATTAAAATTAGAAGTTCGTTATAAGCATGGTATTTTTGATAGAATTTAATATTTTGGGACCAAAATTGGGTTCGTTATAACGATGGTAATTTTAATGGAATGGAATTGGGATTTTCGATGGGTTCGTTATAAGGGAAGGTTCGTTATATCCATGGTTCGTCTTAGCGGGGTTTTACTGTAATACGAACTTCTACTGTCCTTACTGCGATGAAAAAATATATTGGGAGGGCTTGGCTCATCAGTAGTGAACCCTCCCAGCGGTTTCGCCAATTTAATCCACCAGACCGCTTCTCAGAGCTCTAATACTGTATTGGATCATTCTGCTTTTATATGCTACACTGAAGGATGGAATCTTAGAAATGGTTTTCAAGTAAACTATGGACATAAGCTTATAGGACAGTAGCATTACATTTAAATATGGTAAATATGCCAGGCCCTCCCAATATATTTTTTCATCGCAGTAAGGACAGTAGAAGTTTGTTTTATGTATAAAAGAAACATTCGCGCTTTTAAATCCTTTTATTTTATATTTTATCCGAGTGAAAGTTTGCCTAACGAATATTATTGATAATAATATTCGGGAACACACAGAATATTATGATAATAATGATAATATAATTTGTTACGTCATATATTTATGTAATACTATAAATTTGTATATTTGTTAGGCGAAATTAGAAACATGATAAAACAATTGGGTATTTAAAAACAAATGTAGAAATAAAAGTTGAAATATAATAAACAATGTTAAAGATTAGTTAATTATTAATTAAGATTATGTGTGAATATGTGAGAAAGATGTAATATCGTTGTTGTTTTTTAGATTGAGATTATTAGCTAGTATGTAAAAAAATTAACTCTGTTGATTTTTTTGTATTTAATCGATAACAGCGAAGTTACGCATGTTAATGTTAGGAAAAATATTTTAATGTTAAGCAAAACCTGCTCCATCTCGTTTTACATAAATGTTGAAAATTTGGTCGAAATTGATGCATTGTAACGAAAGTTTTTAGCGAACAACACTTATGAAATTTGCATTTTATTAATATAGATGTATAGGAATTGTTTATTTTAAAAAAATAATCATATGCGTCTATAATAGTTTCGAATATTGATAACAGTTTTCCTTTCATCCAGGTGTTGTCTTTTACAGGGAGGTAGTTCTACTGTGTTATTATTATTATATTTTTTTCAAAATTTATATCATCACAAAAATCTCACCTGATGAGTAAGCAGCCAGGTATGTCTCAGGTACCTGTCAGCTCCGTTCCTGATCAACGACACCAAGTTTGACCTAAGGCTCTACGTCCTACTGACCAGCTTTGATCCCCTCAGGATCTACGTCTATGATGATGGGCTGGTGAGGTTTGCCAGTGTCAAGTAAGTTCCTCTCTTTGATATATTTTATATTGTCGCAAAGTATTTATTTCATGTATAGATATATAAATACAGTTAAACCCGTCTATAGCGCCCCCTCTAAATAGCGCTTCCCTCTCTATAGCGCCCGATTTTAAACATTAAAAAGTAAACATTTTACATTAAAAGTGACCTGTCTATAGCACCCCCCCTCTATAGCACCCTATTTTGGTGAGTCCCAAGAGGGGTCGCTATAGACAGGTTTAACTGTATATATATTTTTTAATTTTAATGTTTATTCATTTTGATAAGGCACAATTTGGATTATAGATTATAAACACAAGGTAATAAGACCAAATCCAAATAAATAAATAGTGTGATGTTTCGGTAACAGCATTGTTACCATCTTCAGACAAAAGTACTGAATGAAAGATTCAGTACTTTTGTCTGAAGAAGATATCAATGCTGTTACCGAAACATCACACACTATCTAATCTATTTATTTTACTCTGCATAAACTTCCCTCATTGCTTCTCTTGTTTATTTAAAATCAATTTTAGTTTATGCTTGACTTATAAATAAATTGCCGTGTCATCCTGAAATTTGTCTTTCCTAATTTTCTATGTTACAATATAAAGCAATAGCTCACCATCTCTATACAAAGGAAATGGAAAGACACAAATGTTTCTTTTATACATAAAAACAAACTTCTTCTGTTCTTACTATGGTGAAAATCTCAATCCCAATATTTTTCATCATAGTAAGGACTGTAGAAGTTTGTTTCATATGCAAAAGAAGCATTCGTATCTTAATGTTTTCATTTCTTTTTAAAAATCTTTGTGTTTTAATTTTTTTTACCCTAGAAAATTGGCTTTTTTTAAATATTTCTATAGTCAAATAAGCTCTAAATTTTGAGGCATGTATAGGCTCTATCAATAATTTTGTTGGTGTTACAGTAGGACCTCTCTGTGAAAAGAATAATACCTACTATACACTCATGGACAAAACTTAAGGGAGTGGAAAGTCTTTAATTTTGTCGTTCGTCTATTATAGATATATTTAAAGAAGACAGGCAATTTTGTTCACACTTGGTTATCTCGTGTGTCTTCAATAAAGGTCACTGTAATATCTTTCAGTGTTATTGTCTGAATACCTATATACATGCTGAAAGGTACAACTTCCTTAAGTTTGGTCCATGAGTGTATGTTGCACAAATTTGTGTATCATCCAGCAGGGCTCCCCTAAAGACTTTGCTTTCAAAGCTCTATAGTTAGTTCTGGAGGCAGCTTTTTATTTAACAAATTTCCTTATCAAGGGGAGCTCGCGAACAAATTTGTACCATATTTTGTTGTTGTTTCATATCCCCTTGTGTAAAAAGATTACAAGAATTCACACGAGTTCATGATCACATGAAATTGGATGTAGGGGTGAAGCTTTCGTTGATCATGGCACCATGATTCAGACACACTTTGGTGAAAGTCTGACTGTACCATATTTTGATGATGCTAAAATCTAAACTAACAGTTGAATGCGCCAGGTATTCCAAGGCTCAACACAGCTTGGGAGACCGGTTCATGCACCTGACCAACTACAGCATCAACAAGCGCAGCGCTTCCTACACCTCCAACGAGGATGAAACAATCTGCCAGGGCCACAAGTGGTGAGTTATTACTTACCTTGCGCAGCGCAGACCAGTGTTATTCTATTTCTATAACTTTTACCTTTCTTCTGATATTCCTGTGTTATGGTTTCATTACATTGTGATTCTGATGATAATTTCAGTGGTAGTTATGGTTATCATCCCAAGTACATCATGATAATGATGGTGGGTAGTTAGCGATTCCTTTTACTGTAAGTGTACCACATGTCTACTCAAGTAGAAAGCAGTTCAATTTTTGCTTTTACAAAGATATCAGATTAATTGCAAAAAAAAAATCTTTTGACTTTAATACCTTTACAATTATTAACCTTAACTGATAACTGTTTCTTGTAAAATTCAATGTATTTTCCATTAGTATTTATAGAAAGTGGGGGGTCGGTGGAAGGCTGGTTAAACCGTTTGGTTTTCGACCACTAGGACCCGGGTTCGATCCCCGCATTGGACACTTTTTTCTGTTTAAAGAAAAAAAAATGCTCCAATGGCCCCCGATTCTTGCAAAAGTCCAACCCCACCAGCGAGTGCAAGTAGCCAAACGGGGCTCTGGCATTAGTAAGTGCAAAGTCGAACTGCTTTTCACATGTGTAGACATGTGGTCCGCTTACAGTAAAATCAGTCGCTAACTACCCACCATGATTATCATGGCCTGTACCACGTGTACTAGGGATAAGCAAAAAAAAAAAAAAAAAGTTGCCATTAAAGAACTTTCTCTCTATGTATATATGTTATATAAAGATATTAGTTTATTTTAAATTGTATTTCATAGATTAAAAAACTCTGTTAGACCGCCAGAGGTCACGCTTCCCCTATAAAAACTCATTGTTGTTGTTTCCAGATGGCCGGCTCAAATCTTTTGTACATTATGTAAATAAGTTTTTCATTTTTTAGATTCTTACGCCTTAAGCCAGGCAGTACTTTTATCAAATTGTTTTTTTTTATATGTTCCTTTATCTCAATTAAAGCAATCTCTGATCAAGACTATTATTATTATTATTGCCACGACTGTAGAAAAATATCGTAATATACTAATGGATGCCAAAATCAAGCAACAACTAATAATTCTATATAACTCTTAATATTCCAAAATCAGCAGGAAAATATTTTAATTTATAATATATATGAACAAGATTGTTGTTGCAGGAGTCTGAAGGCCCTCTGGGGCTACCTGGAGAAACAAGGCATTGACACCAAGACTCTGTGGTCCTCCCTGGTGGACATCATCATCAAGACCATCATCAGCTGTGAGTGCCACGTCTGGCGTCTGGTCAAATACAACACCAAGAGCCGCTACTCCTGCTTCGAACTCTTTGGTTTTGACATCCTCCTGGACAAGAACCTCAGGCCCTGGCTCCTGGAAGTCAACATCTCCCCCAGGTAACTCCTCTACCAATGGGATTGATTGACCAATGGTATGGCAGGGATTGATCGACCAATGATAATGCAAGGATTACTTGACCAATGGTATGGCAGGGATTGATCGACCAATGGTAATGCAAAGATTACTCGACCAATGGTATGGCAGGGATTGATCGACCAATGGTAATGCAAGGATTACTCGACCAATGGTATGGCAGGGATTGATCGACCAATGGTAATGCAAGGATTACTCGACCAATGGTATGGCAGGGATTGATCGACCAATGGTAATGCAAGGATTACTCGACCAATGGTATGGCAGGGATTGATCGACCAATGGTAACACAGGGATTACTCTAACAATGGTATGGCAGGGATCAATCAACCAATGGTAACACAGATTACTCGACCAATGGTATGGCAGGGATAATATATATACAGTAGAGCCTCCATTAGAGGACACCTCTCTACAAAGGACATATCCTTGTTTGTTGGATGACTTCTCTCATGAAAGGTTCCCTCAGTACTCCACTAACAGCCAGTTGTGTGCTGCAGCCTACACTCCAACTCCCTCCTAGATACCAACATAAAGGTGAGCTCAGCTCTTAGCTTCACTTTAACTGATCTAATATGGCGGCGATGTGTGCAGGGCAATCTGGTGAAGGACATGCTCAACATTGCCGGCTACCAAGTGCCTAACAAGATTGGAAGCCATTCCCTTCAGGCCTCCCTGCTCAAGAGGTTTGGGTGAGTGTTCCTGGAATCATCCTTGAGTCACTGATGCCACAGTGGAATAGATAACAGTTTTGGGACAAAAAAAATACAAAAATAAAAATTGTACTGAGATCAGGTTGATAAATTAAGAAAAAGTATAAGTTATATAAGTCATCAAAAGTCAACTTGAAGGACGTTTGCAACAACAAAGGAGTTGTGATGATGCAGGATCTCCACGTCTCAGACCAAGTCCCTCTGCATGAACAAAGTCTTACACAGGTGGCGCAAGACTCCCAAAGAGAAGCAGAAACACCTGCGCTATGAGAAGCAAGATTTGGGCAGCGTGAGTAGTCTCCTATTTCCAGGATTGGTCGTTCTTGCCTATCAGCTTGCTTAGTCTATTAGGACACCTCGGGTTGTGTGACTACCAAACGTTAGGTAGCATCAACGAGTATTTAAAATTCAATTGCCATCTATCATTCAAATTTGTAATACAGTAAAACCTCCAGTAAAACGCCTAATTACAGAGCCAAAATGTCCTTTAAAGAGAGGTGTCCTCTTACCAGAGAGTTGCTAAATTGTAAAAATGGTAATTTTGCAAATGGAAACTGTCCTTTGTAGAGAGGTGTCCTCTCATGGAGGTTGTTCTGTACTTATTTCTGCCAATGTGTGTGTTTTTGTTTTTTTTTTCACATATCAAATATTATCTCTACAGACCTTATCTCTTATCTGTACAGTAGAGAGAGCTTTCTGGAGATTATCT
Organism: Cordylochernes scorpioides; assembly: GCA_030710605.1. Taxonomy (NCBI): domain Eukaryota; kingdom Metazoa; phylum Arthropoda; class Arachnida; order Pseudoscorpiones; family Chernetidae; genus Cordylochernes; species Cordylochernes scorpioides. The sequence goes on from CP092863.1 coordinate 140,848,878, forward strand.
ATTTGGTGAAACTACTGAGAGGGTTCATTACTGATGAGCCAAGCCCTCTCATTCAATAACTTTAGGAAGAATTATAGCTACATCAAACATTTATTTATTTAATGATGTTTCAGTGTCTCACTGTAACACTCTCCATAGGGGAATGACAGCGAGTTGCTAAAATGTCGAGAAGTTAAATAAATAATTGGTTCATTGTATTTCTTCCAAACCAACTTCCAACCATAAACAAGGTAATAAGACCAAATCCAAATAAATAAATAGTGTGTGACGTTTTGGTAACAGCGTTGTTACCATCTTCAGACAAGTAACTACTCAATTCCAACCAACAAAGGATCTTCTAAACATTATATTTTTAAATTACTTCTGGCCTTAAATATCAATTGCTTGATTTTTCAGGAAGCCTCTAAGATCAGCATTTTTTTTTTGTTCGTTGACATATAGCCTGGCCATAGCCTTCTTATCATTTCAGAGATAATATCTAATATGTGAAAAGAAACACATCTCCAAAAATAATAAGTATATTACAAAATTTTGTTGTTATTTTTTCTTATCCCTTTGTGTAAAGATTACATGAATTCCATGAGCTCACATGCTACTTGAGCTTTTAGATGATAAGCAGCGACCTCTCCCAAAGGTCCTGTTTAGTGCATCTAATGCAGGCCAAAGTGTGTTCTGAAGTTGCAGGTACCAAGCTACATTTTGGGCACGTAGTGTAGATTTTGTTATTGTTTTCTATCTTCAATGGCTTGAGATGGCCTGTTCTAAATCTTGTTACAGTAGAATCTCCCTGTGAAGAACACCCACCCAATTACAGAGTCAAAGTGTCCTTTAGGGAGAGATGTCTTCTTACCAGAGAGTTGCTTAATAGTAAAAACGATAATTTTGCAAATAAAAACTGTCCTTTTGTAGAAAGGTGTCCTATAGCGCAAGTGTCCTCTCATGGAGGGTTTACTGTATTTTCAAAACGTAACGAGAAGTATGTGGGGCAGTTATCAGGAATCCTGGAGGAGCTGACGCCGGATGACGTCCGGATCCTGATGGAAGGGGAGGATGAGTACCAGCGGAGAGGTTCCTTCATCCGAGTCTTCCCCACCCCCACCTCCCACTCCTACCACCAGTACTTCGACTGCCTGCACTACTACAACCGGCTCTTGGATGCCTGGGAGCATCGTGTCAGCGGGGACCGGCTCGTAGGTCAGTTCCTCCCCATCACTAGTCACACATATCTAGTTGACTCTTAGGGGACCCCTTTATAATCATATTTCTATATGAAAATTGGAAACTATTATAGACACATATGATTCTTATGGGGTCGGTGGAAGGAATGTCTAAACTGTTGGTTTTCGACTGCTACGACCCGGGTTCGATTCCCACATTGGGCACTTTTTCTGATTTAAAAAAAAAAATCTCCAATGGCCCACGATTCTTGCAAAAGTTTAACCCCACCAGCAAGTGCAAGTAACCAAATACATTGTAAGTGTAAAGTCAAACTGCTTTTCACATGTGTAGACATGTGGTGCACTTACAGTAAAAGAAGTCGCCTACTTCCACCCACCATGATTATCATGGTCTGTACCACGTGTACTAGGGATAAGCAAAAAAAAAAAACTAGTCACACATATCGAGTCAACTCTTAGAGGACCCATTTATAATCATATTTCCATATGAAAATTGGAAACTATTATAGACACACGTATGATTCTTTTAAAAATTAAACAATTTCTACTCCCCTTACTGCGATGGAAAAAATTAATGGGAGGGCCTGGCTCATCAGTGGTGAACCCTCCCAGTGGTTTCGCCAGTTTAATAGAAATTGTTTAATTTTTAAAAGAATCATACGCGTCTATAATAGTTTCTAATTTTCATAACAGATAACGCGCTAATGCATAATAATATTTGCATATGTACAAAGATTGTGTTGAAAAAATAGAAAGGACTCTAAAAGAGCAATCCTACTGATGTTGTTTCTTATCCCCTTTTGTAATGTTGAAAGAGGAGAAAAACCTCTTTAAAAATTCTGAGTTCAACTGACCAGGTTGATAGACCTCAGAAAAGGCCCTCTCCAGGGATACAGACGAACTACGTCTGTACTCATAGTCAGCAGCAAAGGCTTCTTCTTCCATGTTAGGAACGGCTTCAAATTACAGGCAAATTCAGACTTTCACCAAAGTATGCCTGGATCATGTGATCAATGAAAGCTACACCCCATTCCATGAAACTGATGGTGGGACCAATCATGATACAACTCAAATATCTGTAGATGCACTTTTACCACTAGACTGATCTAGTCCACTCTTAGGGGCCCATTATAATAATCTTTATATTTGCATATATACAAAGATCAACGTAAGAACAATCCTACTGATGGTGGGACCAATGATGACACTGAAATGTCTGTAGATGTACTTTTTGTTTTTGTTACCTCTTGAAAAATATATACACTCATGGATAAAACTTAAGGAAGTTGTACATCAGGATTGTTGTACAAGCATGTATATCGGGATTCAGACAATAACTCTGAAAGATATTTGATACACAGTGACCTTTATTGAAGACACGCGCGATAACCAAGTGTGAACAAAATTGTCTCTGTCTCCTTAAAAAAAAAAAAAAAAAAAGATGATCGGCAACATCAAAGACTTTCCACTTCCTTAAGTTTTGTTCATGAGTGTATAAACAATAGAACCCTAAACACCTAGTAGTTGAAGAGCCAAAGTAACTTTTAGAGAGAGGTGTCCTCTCACCAGAGAGCTGCTTATTAGTAACAATGGTATTTTTGGCTATGGGAACTCACCTTTGTCTAGAGTTGTCCGCCAGTGGGGATATCTGCCTATGAGAGTTCTACTGCCTATACTCACGGCATAACTCCTTTAATTCAACCTATTCAACACTTACTTTTTCCAATCCCTATAAGCCTATTTATACCTTAACCAACTATAATTTTACACTGACTTATTTAATTCAAACCAAAAATGTTTGGGATGTTATATTAAAGAAGTTTGACTCTGTGTAAATATAACTGAGATGTTTTATTTTTTATTTTTCCAGCCCTGAAATACCTCCAGGAGTTTGCCAAATCAGAGTATCACCTTCAAGTGCCTCCACGGGATACCACAGCTTCCAAGGTATGATTTCTTTCACATCCTTCTTTCTATGACTTCTACTTTTCTCTCTCTTTATTCTGTGAGGAGATGTAAATAAGTTCCTTGTTGGGAAGGTATGCAACTAAGTTCCTTGTTCAGATGGTATGCAAGTAAATCCTTTGTTGAGAAGGTATGCAACTAAGTCCCTTTTTTGTTAAGACGATATGCAACTAAGTCCCATGTTGAGAAGGTATGTTAATAAGTTCCTTGTTCAGATGGTATGCAACTAAGTCCCTTGTTGAGAAGGTATGCAACTAAGTCCTTTGTTAAGACAGTATGCAACCAAGTCACTTGTTGAAACAATATGCAAATAAGTCCCTTGTTGAGTCAATAGGCAACTAAGTTTTTTTTTAGGTATGCAACTAAGTATCTGAAGTGACGAGGTATTACAAAAGACACCTTCCTATATTTACTTCATCAAATACAAATATCTCGCTAAAATGTTAAGCTGACAATACCTAGTTTTAAGAAAACATTTCTAAGAAAGTTGCATATATAATTGAAGTTCTTCCTTCCTTTCTTGTCCATTTATGTCCACTCCTGAGCATGGCCCTAGGTAAGCTGTACCTCCTCCATTTAATCTCTTCTTCCTTCTATTTGTCCCATGGTCAATCTCCTTTCTATTCCTTAGTGTGTCAGAACCTGGTTGGCTTTCCTCTAACCTGATCTTTATTTTTGCTATGAACTGGCGTCAAGCAATTGTGGCTTTTGGCTTGCATTAGATGTACTAAATAGGACCTTTGGGAGAGATTGTTGCTTATCATCAAACAGCTTGAGGAGACTCATGGAATTTGTGTAATCTTTTGCACAAGGGGATAAGAAACAGCAAGAGATTGTGTTGAAATTTCTTCTCTAATCTGAACTCTTTCTCTATCTGACCTTTATAGAAGGTCTGATGACTCATGCTCTCCCTGATTGCTTCTAGCTCTTGTCTTTCTTGTTTTCTTTATTTCTTTGGCTCTTCCTTGTTTATCTCTGTGTGAGCTAACTTGTACTCTTTTTTTTTTTCTAAATCCAACAGGGATATAATCTTCTGAACAACCTTACCCTGTTCTTTAGACCCAGCTTGAGCTGTTTGTGTATGTCTGCTTCTACCTCTTTTGCCAACATTTCTACATGATCTGTATTTCTCCCAAATCCTTCTATTTTTTACTCTATACCTCTGAGTATGCTAAATTCTAACCTGTATTATCTCATTCTTTCAGTTAATATTCTCACAAGATTGACTGTGTGCTTGAACGGCTTGAGTTATATATGCCCCTCTCACCCTTTTCTGTGCTTGCTCAATTCTAACCTGTATTCTTTCATTCTTTCCGTGTTTATTGCACTCTCCTGCGCAAGCTAAACTCTACATCAGTTAGCATTCTCACAATATTGACTGTGTACTGAACTGCTTGAGTTATATCTGCCCCTCTCGCCCTTTTCTGCGCTTGCTCAATTCTAACCTGTATTCCCTCATTCTTTCTCTGTTTCTTGCTCTCCTGCGCAAGCTAAACTCTTTATCAGTTAGCATTCTCACAATATTGACTGTGTACTGAACTGCTTGAGCTATACTGCCCCTCTCACCCTTTTCTGTGCTTGCTCAATTCTAACCTGTATTCTTTAATTCTTTCCGTGTTTATTGCACTCTCCTGCGCAAGCTAAACTCTACATCAGTTAGCATTCTCACAATATTGACTATGTACTGAACTGCTTGAGTTATATCTGCCCCTCTTGCCCTTTTCTGCTCTTGCTCAATTCTAACCTGTATTCTCTCATTCTTTCTGTTTCTTGCTCTCCTGCGCAAGCTAAACTCTTTATCAGTTAGCATTCTCACAATATTGACTATGTACTGAATTGCTTGAGTTATATCTGCCCCTCTCGCCCTTTTCTGCACAAGCTCAATTCTAACCTGTATTCTCTCATTCTTTCCTTGTTTCTTGCACTCTCCTGCGCAAGCTAAACTCAACAACATTTCCCCACCTTCTCATCCAAATTTTGACTTGACTTATGTACTGAACTGCACACCCCTGCTCTAGCCAAAGCTAACTCCCCTGTTCACCAGCCCCAGAAGAACAAAGGTCCCAGAGTGATTGCCAACACCCTCAGGAGTAAACTGAAGGCCGGAGAGTTGAGTTAACAAATTGTGATATACACACAATGTATATATATCTTGTTGAGTGAATGAACTATACCAGCTTGTCTACTGCCAGCAGCTTGTCTTGTTCCTTACTTCTCCTCTCTCTCTTTAAGGAGATTGTCTTGAGATTTCTTCCTTCTATAGACCTCTCTACTTGGATTGTTTTTCATCTACACCTTTGTTAAGCTGGAAATATCAGATTTCAAGGGAAAGAGCCTTTAATGAAATGTAATTCAACCCTAGAAGATAATGATATTGTTTCAACTTAATATGGATCAATGGATTATTTTATTGGGATTTTGTCTAATTCCCTTTGGTTCTTTTATTACATCTTTTTCTTCCTTTCTTCTTATACTTACACTGTTTGTTCTGTGTCTTGGAAAGTTTTTTTTTTTTTCTTCTTTTTAATCATCGCTTATATTATTTTCTTTGGTCTTTTTTTTTTTTCACGCTCTTTTTTTATCTTCAATCTTTTATTTTGTTTGTTCTTGATAATAAAGCACAATTTGGATTATAGATTACTAGACGTATGACCAGACTTCGCCCGAGAATTCCCCCGATGGCTATTTCTTTTTTTCATTTGAAAAACTTTTTTTTTTTACGCGGAGTAATCTGGAATGGAATGAATACCCAAATTAACTATATTAATTAAATCAAATACCTAAACACTAATATAATACAATTTTTGCCATCACACACACTTTTTTCCTGTAGTTTATGTGTTACTTCTGTATTGCTATTCTATGGCACTTCTAATATTTATTATTGATGTACTTTCAGTATGAAGGAAATTGCAATCGGGGGAATTTTCGGGCGAAGCCGGGTCATACGTCTAGTATATAATATAAATGAGTTTTAAAAATTGAAAAATAAAAAATGCATCGGCCGGGAATCGAACTCGGGCCGCCCGCGTGGCAGGCGAGCATTCTACCACTGAACCACCGATGCGTATAAAAAATGGCCATATTTGGGTATTCATTCCATTCCGGATTACTCCGCGTAAAAAAAAAGTTCTTCAAATGAAAAAAAAGAAATAGCCAAAAATACTAATCAAAATGTAGGCGAAAATTTTCCTCAGGTTTATAAAAAGCGACATGCAAAATTTGGTACCAATTGGTTCAGTAATTTTTTAGTTTATCGCGAAACAGACAGACAGACATTGACTTTTATATATATAGAGATAGATACAAGAAAATAAGGCCTAAGACCAAATAAATTTAATAGTGTGTGAGTTTTGGTAACAGTGTTGTTACTGAAATATCACACACTATTTATTTATTTGGATTAGATCTTTATTTTCTTGTATTTGTTTGTTCATTAAAATAAAAAAAAACATTTTGTTCAGAGAAGTTTTTTTTTAAATGAAGTTTTGTGATGTTTTTATAATAAAAAGACAATTGTCCTCTCTTGCCAGAAAAAAAAACATTTTGGTAAGGTTTTTACAAAAATATCTTTGTCTGGTGATGGTAACAATGCTGTTACCGAAACATCATTTATTGATTTGGATGTAGTCTCCTCTTGTTACCTAATGTTTCTATTCTATAATCTTGGTAAGGTACAATATTTGGAGTACATACAGTAGCAAGACTAAATACAAATAAATAAATAAATAATGTGTGACGTTTCGGTAATAGCATTGTTACCATCATTAGATTAAAGTATGGAATGACTACTGAAAGTCAATCAGTACTTTTGTCTGAAGATGTTAACATCGCTGTTACCGAAACGTCACACTCTATTTTATTTATATGTATTTTGGTAGTGTTGTAACCTTGTAATTTTATAATCATAATTGTATCCTTATCGACAAAATATGAATTAAAAAAAAAAAAAATTCCTGATGAGGAATACACACATAAAGATTTTTTATGTAAATGTCAATGAAATAAAAACTTCTCTGACCAAAAAGTATTTTTACCTATTTTTTTAAAGAACTATGAATGCTGACGGAGGGACAGGCAAACTTAAATCTTCAAGCTAACCCTAGTTTTTTAGTTTGAAATTTAAAGAAAATATATTAACTCTTTAAATATCAAGTCCAAGAGAAACCCACATTAATAAATTGTAACATTTTTATATAACAGCCTTGATAAGGCACAACTTGGATTAGAGATTATAAACACAAGGTGATAAGACCAAATCCAAATAAATAAATAGTGTGTGACGTTTCTGTAACAGTGCTGTTACCATCTTCAGACAAAAGTACTGAATAAGAAATTTAACCACAGCTTGTTTTAAAACCTGCTGTTACCAAAACGTCACACACTATTTATTTGGTCTTATTACCTTGTGGATATAACAGCACTGTTACTATCATCAGACAAAAGTAACAGCAGTGTAACAAGTGGAAACAATGGTGTTACAGAAATGTGACACATATATTGATTTGGATGTTGTTGGTCTTGTTAGTTGAGATTTGTAATCTTATAATCCAAATTGTGTATCCTATCTCTTTTTTTCTTTGTGTTTTTTCCTTAATTTCTTATCTTTCTATAACTTCTTGTTTACTATAATAATTGTTGTTTTTTTTGTGTATAACTTTTAATTTGTACTTTTCATTCATTATTTATCTATCACATGGTGTCTTCATTTTTAGATCATTCTAATTTTTTATTAAAAAAAAAAAATTTTTTTTTTTATTTAATATACTTTATCTTTTTTTTTTTCTCTTTTTAAAATTTTTTTAAAAATTTAATATACTTTATCTTTTTTTTTTCTCTCTTTTTAAAAAATTTTTATTCTTTAAATTTTTTATTCTTATAAATCAAAGCTTAAATTTGTCTTTTTTTTTATCTCCCCCTTATGTAATTTTTTTTTTCTCAAGAGTGGAAAAATAAATATCTGTGTATGTAAATTTATAAAGAATGTTTTATATTTAATAAAAATTTTGCCTTTTTTATTTTTTAATATATTGTTTTTTTTGTTTTTATTTTGATTTTTATTTATTCATATCAATTCATAATATTTTTGTCTATTAAATAATTAAAGCCTATCTTGAAACAATAACACATTAGAAACTCCATGAGATGACACTCACACTAGAGGATACCTTTCTACAAAGGACAGTTTTCATCACCAAAATTGTCATTTTTACTATTTGTCAACTCTCTGGTAAGAGGACACCTCTCCCTAAAGAACACTTTGGCTCTGTAACTAAGTGTTGTCCTTTACAGAGAGGTAGTTCTACTGTAGCAACTCTCTGGTAAGAGGACACCTCTCTCTAAAGAACACTTTGGCTCTGTAACTAAGTGTTGTCCTTTACAGAGAGGTAGTTCTACTGTATTATTTTAAAATTCAATACTTATATGAGGCTGTTTACCCATCTTCCTGGAAAAAACACTTCTATTGATCCAAAAAATATACTTAAATTATTCAATGGATTGCTCTATTTCCAACATTTTTTGTTATTTTATTCAAATTTTTAGCAAGCCTTATAAAAAGTGGGTCAAAAATAATTATTGCCTAAAAATTTGTCTTTTCAGTTCAAAAATCCAAGGATTTGGGGAGTTTCCTTGTTGCCATTAAAGTTAGGCATCAGTAAAGGCCATAATTCAAGTTTCAAAGGATATTTGCCCAAATACAATCAAATTTATTCTTTCATCGCAGTAAGGACAATAGAAGTTTGTATTGTTTATAAAAGAAACATTTGTGCTTAAATCCTTTCATTTTATATGTATAGATGGCGCGTTGTTGCTTTATGTTAATTTATGCCTAACTGGCCTTGTCTTTATTGTTTGCGGAAGAGCATTGCCCGATGTAAATATTTAAATGTAATTCTACTGTCCTATAAGCTTAAGTCCATATTTTCCTTGAAAGCCATTTCTGAGATTCCACCCTTCAGTGCTGCGTATATAAGCAGAATCGTCCAATACAGTATTAGAGCTCTAAAAAGCGGTCTGGTGGATTAAATTGGTGAAACCGCTGGGAGGGTTCACCACTGATGAGCCAAGAGCCCTCCCAATATATTTTTTCATCGCAGTAAGGACAGTAGAAGTTTGTATTGTGTATAAAAGAAACATTTGTGCTTGAATCCTTTCATTGTGTATAGATGACGCGTTATTGCTTTGTGTTAATCTCAATATAGGAGAAATCTACTCAGAGGGCCATGGATAGATAAAAGGACAAATGTTAACATATGTGTTAACATATCCTAAATTATTTATGTTAGAATTTTTTTTTTTTGACAATATAAACAATTTTATTGATTCTGCTAATCAATTGTTACAAAGGTGGAAAAATACATAATAGATAGTAAATAAAGGGTAGATAAAATGTAAGGAAATATATATACAGTTATATATGTACAAATTTCTTCAGCAAGGGAGATTTCCCACCTTGAGAAAGTCCTCCTCCAGACAAGGTCTTGAACACTCCTCAGTTCCACGCCGAGGAAATACTTATAGATGTGTGTCTTGGCAGATGCCAGGATGGTGTTAATTCTGTTAGATCTCTTCAATCTCGAATATGTAAACAAAGACTGACCTACTTTGGACACATAATGAGAGCAAATGGTTTAAAAAAGATGCTGATGTTAGGAAAAATTTAAGGAAGAGATGAAGACCTGCAAAAAGATGGCTAGAAGGGGTCATGAAAGCTACCATCACTAGATGAACTGCGAGTAAATGTCACTAACAGATAAAATTGGAGAATATTTGTCCATACTCACCAATAGTCAAACTTGACTTGATGGACACTAACAACAAATACATTATTCTTCTCTCACTTTGTCTCTGAAGAAAAGTTGACATCTTTAAAAATCCTGAGTTAAACTGACCCAGTTGATAAACCTCAGCAAGGGTCCCACTCCAGGGATACAGAGGAGCTGCGTCTGTACTCATGTTAGAGTCGGCAGCAAAGGATTCCATGTTAGGAACAGTCTCAAATTACAGGCAAAGTCAGACTTTCATCAAAGTGTGCCTGGATCATGGTGCCATGATCAATGAAAGCTGCACCCCTACACCTCATTCCATGAGATCATGGAATTTGTGTAATCTTTACACAAGGGAATAAGAAACAACAACAACATTATTCTTCTTTCTTATCTCCACTCATATCATATCAGTGTATAAAAACCTGTTAAGTTTGAGATAGTGTCTGCTGGGGATGAGTAGAGCTCATCAATGGATGAGCAAATACAGTCTATGATGCATTAGCATGCCATCTGTTATAAAAATTCAAAACTATTATAAACGTGTATGATTTTTATTTAAATAAACAATTTCTACTGCCCTTACTGCAATGGAAAAATTAATGGGAGGGCCAGGCCATCATATACGTTTATAATAGTTTCAAATTTTGATGACTGTCAATGAAGTTTTTTTTTGCTTATCCTTAGTACACGTGGTACAGGCCATGATAATCATGGTGGGTAGTTAGCGACTGCTTTTACTGTGGGTGCACCACATGTCTACACATGTGAAAAGCAGTTCGACTTTGCACTTACAAATGTGCCAGAGCCCTGTTTGGTTACTTGCACTCGCTGGTGGGGTTGGACTTTCGCAAGAATCGAGGGCCATTGAAGCATTTTTTTTTTAAACAGAAAAAAGTGTCCAATGTGGGAATCGAACCCGGGTCATAGTGGTCGAAAATCAAACGGTTTAACCAGCCTTCCATCGACCCCCTCCTAGGGGTTGGCAAACAACTACATTACATTAATTCAACTGAAAATCCTGATCCCGTGGGGTGTTGAATTAAAGAAGTTGGAGATTGAATATTAATAAGAGGATTTATAATTAGTTTCTTCATTATTCTGAATTGACACAAGCTTTCAAGTGTTTGTTTCTCATCAGGCTAAAATGTTGTTTCTTATCCCCTTGTTTAAAGAATACATGAATGCTTATTAAGAATGCTTCTTTTTTTAATTATTGTAATAAGTTTGCGTTTTACTCTAATTAAGCAAGTAATTCACACTTTTACAGTCACCATAGTGGTGTTTCCATGTGTTGTAGTTTATAAACCATGTCTATTGAAGAGGCCATAGTAACATGGGTCAACAATTGTTATACTCTAAAGAGAAATGATAAATCACAATTTGGAGTATAGATACAAGAAAATAAGACCTAATCCAAATAATTTAATAGTGTATGATGTTTTGGTAACAGCATTGTTACCATCATCAGGCAAAATAATAAATGAGATAAAATATCACAACAAGTTCTTAAATAGTACTGTTATCAAATGTGTAAACAAGATAACAGATAAGAAAAATAGTTTTTTTAAGACAACCTCAAATATGTTCTTTTGTCTGATGATGGTAACAATGTTGTTACCAAAATGTCACACACTTAAATTATTTGGATTAGGTCTTATTTTCTTGTATTTAAAGAGAAATGTTTTGTTAAATTGAGGTACACACACTAGAGTTGAGACAAATAAAGAAAACACAGGTTAAAACAGCTCAGAGTAATATAGGAATTTGGTTGTATACAACAGGTAAAAATTGATGTGGAGTGAAAAGATACACCTTTTGATTATAGGTTAGCTACAATTTGGATTATACACTCATGGATAAAACTTAAGGAAGTGGAAAGTCTTTGATGTTGCTGGTCATCTATTTTTTTTTTTTTAAAGGGACAAAGGCAATTTTGTTCACACTTGGTTATCTCATGTGTCTTCAATAAAGGTCACTAATATATTTCAGAGTTATTATCTGAATCCCGATATACATGCTGAAATGTACAACTTCCTTAAGTTTTGTTCACACTTGGTTATCTCATGTGTCTTCAATAAAGGTCACTGTAATATCTTTCAGAGTTATTGTCTGAATCCCGATATACATGCTAAAAGGTACAACTTCCTTAAGTTTTGTTCATACTTGGTTATCTTGTGTGTCTTCAATAAAGGTCACTGTAATATCTTTCAGAGTTATTATCTGAATCCCAATATACATGCTGAAAGGTACAACGTCCTTAAGTTTTGTTCATGAGTTTATAAGTCGAATAGCCCAATACATTAGTAGGGTGGTATGGTGGAGTAAATTGATGAGAAAACACTAGAAGGGTTCACCACTGATGAGCCAGGCCCTCCCATATATTTTTCATCCAATAAGGGCAGTAAGAGAAGCTGTGTTTTATTTATAAAGAAGAAAATATTGCAGTAAAGAATAGTGTAATTTCTTTCACATAGATAGCATGTTTTGCCTTATGTTTAAATATAAATTGTACATTTTAGCGATCTTTTTCAAAATGGGGAGAATTAAAATATATTGAAAAATAAAACTGATGAACAACCCATTAAGGTACAATTTGGATTATAGATCAGAAACATAATCATAAACATAAACGAGCGCCAAAAGCGCGAAACGCGTTCGTGGATGGCTTTTCTTGATTTATCGAGAAATTGGGTTGGCCAAATATCAGGGAACAGGCTAAATCAATGATTAGTTGATTTCTGTTCCACCAGATGGCGCTCTGCCTTCTGTAAAGCACATGTGCTCCTGGTCAGGATATGCCATTTTTAATATTATATTATATATTTTTATTATTATTTTTTTATCCACAGTACAGTAGAACCTCCATGAGAGAACACTCACGATAGAGGACATCTCTTCCTAAAGGACACTTTGGCCCTGCAATTAGGTGTCCTTTAAACGGAGGTTCTGCTGTGCACGTGGTACAGGCCATGGTGGGGTAGAAGTTAGTGACTGCTTTAACTGTTAGTACATACATGTCACATGTGAAAAAGTAGTTCAAATTTTGTACTCGCAAATGTGCCAGAGCCCTGTTTGGTTACTTGCACTCGCTGGTGGGGTTGGACTTTTGCAAGAATCAGGGGCCATTCAAGCTTTTTTTTTTTTCTAATTAGAAAAAAGTGTCCAATGCGGGATTCGTTCTCGGGTCACAGCAGTTGAAAACCTACGGTTTAGACAACTCGTCCACTGACTCTCACTTTTTTAATTTTGATAATAATTATTTGTGGGTGTAGTGTGTGTTATGAGCTCCAGGAACCTGGGTTATAAATATATCTCTAAGTTTAATGTATTTATTTAGATTTGGTCTTATTATCTTGTGTTACTGACAGACAGTTTGAAAAGTTATAAATATTGAATTATATATAAAAGAGAAATTACAAGATAGGAATTGATATGGCACAATTTGGATTATAGATTATAAAACAAGGTAATAAGACCAAATCCAAATAAATAAATAGTGTGTGACGTTTCGGTAACAGCGTTGTTACCATCTTCAAACAAAAGTACTGAATTCAGTACATTCAGTACTTTTGTCTGAAGATGGTAACAATGCTGTTACCGAAACGTCACACACTATTTATTTATTTGGATTTGGTCTTATTACCTTGAATTACAAGATAGGAAAACAAGTTTCATTCAATAATAAATGTCTATATACAACCTTTCAGGAAAATCGCGCTTCTATGGGTACAATATATCCTAGGATGTATCCATAGAAAGGTGACTTGCTCGAAAGCTTGTTCAAATGTTTATTAATGAATGAAACTTCTCCCTGTCTTTGTGAATTTTATCCTATTGGATGAATAGGGTAATTACTATCGTCTTAATATAAGAAGTATACACTAATGGTCTAAACTTAAGAAGTTGTACCTTTTAACATGTATATCAGGATTCAGACAATAACTCTGAAAGATATTCAGTGACCTTTATTAAAGACACACGAGATAACCAAGTGTGAACAAAATTGCCTCTGTCTCTTTCGAAAAAAAAAAAAAAAAATGACCAGCGACATCAAGGACTTTCCACTTCCTTAATTTTTTTTCTGTGAGTGTATTTTGGCAAAGTTTTTAGGGGTTTGTGTGTCTAGGAATAAGTTTTGAGAAAACAGAAGTAAGATACTCAATCCTAACATTGAAGAAGACAGAGAACATGTGTTTACTATATGGTGTTTAGAAGGTAAGTTGCTCAGAAGAAATGGAATCTACACATGATTGATGTGATCACAAAGGGTGAGTCATATTCACAAAAGCACAACTACCCAATTAACTCAGCCTTTGCCGGTATCAAACCCGGATGAAAAAGGAGGAGGGGGAGCAGTAACAAGCTTGCTAAAAACTTGGTCTCAGCTGATAGTACCCTGTAAGGTCTCCATGGATGCAGGATGAGTCTGTACTCCATATAAGGAATGCTGCACATGGCGTCTGTCCCTCATGTCAGAGGCAGCCATTTCATATTGGAGCTAAGTCAGTGGCCTGCTACTGAGTAAGTGTTCCCAGTCTTAATGACAAAGGCAGACACATTCTACTTCACCCAGTCATGAGCCTTTAAAAAAAATCTCGAAAGCTTATTAGTGAATATATTGACAAAAGACAATACTTCACTAACAACCTTTCCACTGTTTTATAAACAGGCGACAGTGGGTCATCGAAACATCAAAAAACAATAAACGTTCATAAAAAAGGTTGATGAAGTCTTCAACTGGAATTCAACCTTTTAAAAATGTCTTCAAATCTAATGAATTGTCATTTGGCTTAAACTTTCCAATATTTACAAAATCATAAGATTCCACGGCAACTCTTTTTATTTACTTGATTAAAGGAAGCTTTCGGGGTAAGCTCTTCTTCAGCAATAAAATGACAAAGTTGTTTTCATGTGATCTACAATAATTTGTAAATTAAGTTTACAGTGCAATAAATTGATAAAGAGGGAGCAATCTCTCGAAATATTTTGAGAAAAAATTGTTTTTTATTTCATTACAGATACAGGTACCCCTTTTATATAAAAAGTCTTATTTAGTTGAAGAAGAGCTTATCCGAAATCTTCCTTTTATCAAATAAATAGAGTTTTTCGGCATATTATGATTTTTTTGGTAGCTATTGGAAAGTTTAAGTCAAATGACAATTTAATAAATATAACGAGTTGTCGCATCTTATTTTTTTGTAATTTGTTGAAATCCGCAATCCAGTAACAATGAATTTCAAGACTTCACAAGAAAATGACTTAGTGTACTTGCAATAATGTTATTAATCTAATGTATATACTTGGCCAATAGTTGAATAGAACATTGGAAGATTACATGTATGTATCTGTATTTTAAACATGCATCTGTGCAGGGCGAAGAAAGTGAATTCTCCAGAGAAGCCGCCCAAAGCTACAGACCCTCTAGCTGGAGGAGATGCTAAACTCTCAACGACTACATCTATCCGGGTGGATTCTTCTACCCAGTAGGTAACAACAGCATGTCTACCTAGACACCATGTAGATGACACTCATGGACACAACTTAAGGAAATTACGCCTTTAGACTCCGCCTTTGCCAGTCCCAAGACCGGATGAAAAAGGAGGAGGGGGAGCAGTAAAAATCTCAGTAAAAAACCTGAGCTCAGCTGGCCCGGCTGATAGTACCCTGTAAGGGCTCCTAATCCAGGAATACAGGATGAGAAGCGTTTGTACTCCATGTTAGGAGCGGCTGCACATGCCGTCTGTTCCTCATGTCAGAGGCGGCAATTTCTTTCAGAGCTAAGCTGGCCTGCCACTGAGTAGTGTTCCCAGTCTTAATGACAAAGGCAGACACATTCTACTTCACCCAGTCATGATGGTTGTCAAACAGACAACTTGATACCTTAATATGATTGAGTGGAGATAAGAAAGAAGAAGAAGAGACCTCCAATGAGCTGGCTAGAATGGGCCAAGAAAGCTACCGGGAGGTCACTAGATGTGAGTGATGATTCCTAACAGTTCAAATTGGGGAATAACTGTTCATGGAGTGTCACCAAAAGTCAACTTGATGGATATTAATTGCAAAACAAGAATTTTATTTTAGCAAAATATGCTATATTTGGAAATATTGTTAAGAGGACAACTCTATCAAACTTTTTATTATTTACACTCATGGAAAAAACTTAAGGAAGTTGTACCTTTCAGCATGTATATCGGGATTCAGACAATAACTCTGAAAGATATTATTACAGTGACCTTTATTGAAGACATACGAGATAAACAAGTGTGAACAATATTACCTCTGTGAAAAATGTATATTGTACTGGGATAAGGTGGATAAATTATGAAAAAAGGCATCTCCTTATCATGCAACTGAAAGTTGCTGATGGCTTGCGCATTTTTTGGTCGTTGAGGTACAGCTTGCACCACGCTGATGAGGGCCAACAGCCCGAAATGCGTCCGTGGTTAGCTTTTCTTGATTAATCTAGAATGGGTATTTGGCCAATTCAGGAATGATTAAAAATCAACGAGAATAGTTGATATTTATTCCGATAGATGGCGCAAGCCATCAGCAACTTTCAGTTGCGCGATAAGGCGATGCCTTTTTCAATATTACCTCTGTCTCCCTCAAAAAATAGATGACCGGTGGCTTCAAAGACTTTCCACTTTTTAAAGTTTTGTCTATGAGTGTATATTGGCACTTATTGGAAATCAACGATTAGTTGATATTTATTCCAACAGATGGCGCAAGCCATCAGCAACTTTCATTTGAACGATCAGGAAATGCTTTAATTTTTTTTTTTTTCATGATCATCTACCTGATCTCAGTACAATAATTTCACCTTTGTACTAATTTTTCATATAGTTTGGCATTCTCACACACTTAAATACCCATTCTTTGATGTTTCAAGAATCTTCAAGGATTCAAGAAAGCTACTGGGAGGTGACTAGATGTGAGTGATGATCCCTAACAGTTCAAATTGGAGAATAACTGTTCATGGAGTGTCACCAAAAGTCAACTTGATGGATATTAACGACAAAACCAGAATTTTATTTTATCGAAATATGCTATCATTTTTTGTTCATGTAGGTACTTAATATTTGGAAATTGAAAATTTGTCCTGAGAAATATTTATAATAATAAAGAAGCCTCTTTTTCTTTCATCTAAATATTGAAAAGGAAAAAAAAAGAGGAAAGGGAAATGATACATTCAACACCAATAGAAAAAAAATTCCCTGAACACAACCTTGAGTGCGATGCACAATCAGCTACTATCCAAAAAATTAGATTTTTTCCCAAAACAAATAATCTATTGGTGAACATCTTACAAAAACCATTTAAAAACTAGTTATTTACTTTAAACATAAGGTAATAAGACCAAATCCAAATAAATAAATAGTGTGTGACGTTTCGGTAACAGTGTTGTCATCGAAACGTCACACACTATTTATTTATTTGGATTTGGTCTTATTACCTTGTGTTTATAATCTATAATCCAAATTGTGCCTTATCAGTTATTGACTTTGAAAAAGAACAAAACTTCCGAAATTGTGAATAAGCTGAAATCATACCTCCTTTTAACAGGAATTGGACTATTGAGTTGTAAGATCTGTTTGAAATATTGGATCAGGATTCAACCATTGGTCTTACATTCATACCCAATGACTGTAATATCGGGTGACAGATTTGTAATATTATCATCAATCTACTAGCAACCTTAGAAATCTTAATGTTTTAAATCAAATTACAGTTAAACCTGTATATAGCGCCACCTCTTGGGACTCACCAAAATAAGATGCTATAGAGAGGAGGTGTTATAGACAGGTCACTTTTAATGTAAATCACATCCTACTATGTATTTAAAATCGGGCGCTATAGAAAGGAAGGCGCTATTTAGAGGGGGCGCTATAGACAGGTTTAACTGTATAATGTGAGATTATAAAAGATATTGCTTATTCCTCAAGTCGTTTAAACAATCGCCATTAGGTCTCATTGTCTCAGTTTTTCTATTATAGTCCTGGGGTTTTCCCAGAGGTCTTTTTTTTGGAGGATATAATAAAATGTGAGATTAAAAAAGATAATTATGTCTTTAGACATAGAAGTATTTGTTATTGTGAGACTGATGGTATCATTGGTGTTGTAGATACTGCCTGACACGAAGTGGGTTTTGAGAGCTAGGTACGTATCAGTTTGTGTGTTTATGGTTCTTATTTCCCCCCATGTTATGGGAGTTGTTTTTATCAGGACCACTATACATACCTTGCAAGATGTGCGTTCATTTAGTAACTAGATGTTTTCTTCACAGAAAAATAAACTTACTTTTAAAGAAATAGAAACAATAGCCAAAACAAAAATAAACAAGAACTGGAGGATCCCACCTAGGCACAGTTGGTACAGTGGAGTGAACCCAGGAAGAGCTCTGAACATCAGAAATAGACAGCATCAAACAACACTAACAAGATTTAGAACAGGCCATCTCAAGCCATTGAAGAGAGAAAATAATAACAAAATTTATCCAACTTGCCCAAAATGTAGTTTGGTACCTGCAGCTCCAGAACACATTTTGGCTTGCATTAGATGCACTAAACAGAACCTTTGGGAGAGGCCGCTGCTCATCATAAAACAGCTCGAGGAGCATGAACTCATGGAATTCGCGTAATCTTTACACAAGGGGATAAGAAACAACAACAGATGCTTTCTTGGAATATCCTCCATTATCATTAATGGGGAAGTAAATTTACCACTTTGTCTTCAAACACATTCAAAACTTCCAACTCATGTCACACATGCATGCACACTACATCTTTATAACCCATATTTATCAAGCTTAGAGGGTTGGTGGAAGGGTGGTCTAAACTGTTTGTTTTCAAACCGCTATGACCTGGGATTTGAATCCAGCATTGGACACTTTTTTTTTTTCAAATAAAAAAAAATGCTCTAATGGTCCCCTGATTCTTTAATAGTCCAATCCCACCAGCGAGTGCAAGTAACCAAACGGGGCTCTGGCATATTTATAAGTGCAAAAATCGAACTGCTTTTCACATGTGTAGACATCTGGTGCACCTTACAGTAAAAGCCGTCGCTAAATACCCAACATGATTATTATGGCCTGTACCACGTGTACTAGTTATCTCTAGTAAAAAAAAATCAAGCTTGTGGGCTTTAATAATTACCTATTGAAGAGTTCTAAAGCTATCCTTTTTGAATGTAAAAATAAATGATAGTCATTGCAAGTTAATTAATGATTCATAAGTCTTGCATCTATAATTAAATATTATATGTAGTGTAATCTTGATAAGGTGAAATTTGGATTATAGATTAGAATGGATTATAGATTAATTTGGTAACAATGCTGCTACCGAAACATCACACACTATCTATTTATTTGGTCTTATTACATTGCAACCTCTTTAATCCAACACTTACACATTGGGGTGTTGAATTAAAGAATATTAAACAGGTACAGTAAAACACCGCTTTGTAAAGGACACCTGTTACAGAACTAAGTATCCTTTAGGGAGATGTGTCTCTTCTTACCAGAGGGTTGTTAATTAGTAAAATTGGTATTTTTGGCAATGAAAACTCTTCCTTGTAAAGAGGTGTCCTCTCATGGAGGTTCTACTGTATTGCCATACACTTTGCATATTAGATATTTGATAATGAAGACAACTATTGGATTGTTTCAAGGTCTGTTGATGGGATTTTCACCTAAATGTTAGAATGAATTGTTGATTTTTAATCATGTTCCCAATAAAAAACTACCTAGTAGTTTACAAAAAATCATAAGACACTGCAACTCTTTTTATTGACTTGATTGAAAAAGAAGCTTTCGGGTAAGCTCTTCTTCAGCTAATTAATATGTAGAAGGGTCATTTAAAACCTGAAAGCTTATAAACTAATAAATAAACTTATCCTCGGAGATTTATATTTGATTAATCTAATTGATACTGAGGATTATAATTCTTATATGTTTTAGTTATATAAGAAGGGCTTGTCTGAAAGTTTCCTTTTAAATCCAGTAAATAAAATAGGTGCAGCATCTTTATGATTTTTAAATTTTTGTAGTTTGTTGAAATCTGCAATCCTGTAAAACTGAATACCTGCTACAGTAGAACTACCTCTCTGTAAAGGACAACACCTAGTTACAAAGCCATAGTGTC
Organism: Cordylochernes scorpioides; assembly: GCA_030710605.1. Taxonomy (NCBI): domain Eukaryota; kingdom Metazoa; phylum Arthropoda; class Arachnida; order Pseudoscorpiones; family Chernetidae; genus Cordylochernes; species Cordylochernes scorpioides. Next base: position 140,868,930 of record CP092863.1, read on the forward strand.
CTTTAGGGAGAGGTGTTCTCTTACCAGAGAGTTGCTACAGTAGAACTACCTCTCTGTAAAGGACAACACCTAGTTACAGAGTCAAAGTGTCCTTTAGGGAGAGATGTCCTCTTACCAGAGAGTTGCTACAGTAGAACTACCTCTCTGTAAAGGACAGCACCTAGTTGCAGAGACAAAGTGTCCTTTAGGGAGAGGTGTCCTCTTACCAGAGTAGCTACAGTAGAACTACCTCTCTGTAAAGGACAACACCTAGTTACAGATCCAAAGTGTCCTTTAGGGAGAGATGTTCTCTTACCAGAGAGTTGCTACAGTAGAACTACCTCTCTGTAAAGGACAATACCTAGTTGCAGAGACAAAGTGTTCTTTAGGGAGAGGTGTCCTCTTATCAGAAAGTTATTACAGTAGAACTACCTCTCTGTAAAGGACAACACCTAGTTACAGAGCCAAAGTGTCCTTTAGAGAGAGGTATTCTCTTACCAGAGAGTTGCTACAGTAGAACTACCTCTCTGTAAAGGACAACACCTAGTTGCAGAGACAAAGTGTTCTTTAGGGAGAGGTGTCCTCTTATCAGAAAGTTATTACAGTAGAACTACCTCTCTGTAAAGGACAACACCTAGTTACAGAGTCAAAATGTCCTTTAGAGAGAGGTGTCCTCTTACCGAGAGCTACTAAATAGTAAAAATGGTAATTTTGTAAATGAAAACTGTCCTTTATAGAGAGGTATCCACTAGCGCGAGTGTCCTCACATGGAGTATGTTCTACTGTATGTATAGTTATACCTGTTGGTGTGTCAGCAGATATACAGTTCCCCAGGGTTACTACCAGAACCTGGTCCACCAATCCCGCACTGCCATCTCCACCCGCGTGGCTCCGCCCTCCTACCCCGCCCTCGCTATCGTCAACGGGGATTGGGTCACACTGCCACCGCCCATCTCCAACTGGAGTTAACTCACCTGCCGAGATAACTCTCTTTAAAATTGTTCTTTCCTTCAAGTGCCAAGTTTCTCCTAATCCCTTCCTTGCTGAAAAAATGAAAGATTTTAATTTGCATAACATTTCCCTCCTCCTTCTCCCTCCCTCTTCTTCTCTTACCAAACAAATTCTTTTTTTTTTTTGTATTTATATATGGAAACCATGTGGAAAGATTTGATGCATTAAAAGTACATTCATTCATCTCAGTTCCCATCAATAAACAACATTGGAATAAACCATTTATTGAAGAGTTTTGATACATAAAGAAACTAGATGGAAGCAGCTGGAGCAAATTGCATAGTGAGCCGGTCAAATTCTTGTTCCTTCACACACCACATTTACATATTAGCTCTTAGTTGCATATTAAATTTGAGGAGACTTGAAGAGATAGAGGTTGATCAGCATTCATTGTTCTTGAAATAACAGACACTTCGGCAAGTAGAATTTTTGACAAAAATTATTTGTCCTTGTCAAGAAAAAATTACAAATAAACTTTATGGAAAGGCTTTTAAAAATATGTTGTTTTTTATTTATTCCTGATGAGGGCAAAAGATTTTGTCGAAACATCAAAAAGATAAAAACTGACCGTCTGTTATTTCAAGAAAAAATTAGAGGAGTGGTATAAAACTGTCAACTGCCATGACTCGGGATTGAATCCCGTATTTGGGGACTTCTTTTTTCTGTAGAAAGAAATATTCCTCAATGGCCCCCCAATTCTTGTACAAGTCTAACCCCACCAGTATATGCAAGTAACCAAATGGGGCTCTGGTACACTTGTACCCTCATGAACATAAGGAAGTTGTACCTTTTAGCATGTATATCGGGATTCAGACAATAACTCTGAAATATATTACAGTGACCTTTATTGAAGACACATGAGATAACCAAGTATGAACAAAATTGCCTCTGTCTCCTTAAAAAAAAATGGACGACCGGCGACATCAAAGACTTTTCACTTCCTTAAGTTTTGTCCCCACCATGAGTGTATCAAACTCCGCCTTTGCCGGTCCCAAGCCCGGATGAAAAAGGAGGAGGGGGAGCAGTAACAAGCTCACTAAAAAACCTGGGCTCAGCTGGCCCGGCTGATAGTACCCTGTAAGGGCTCCAGGGATACAGAATGAGCAGCGTTTGTACTCCATGTTAGGAGCGGCTGCACAATGGCGTCTGTTCCTCATGTCAGAGGCGGCCATTTCATTGGAGCTAAGTCGACCTGCCACTGAGTAGTGTTCCCAGTCTTAATGACAAAGGTAGACGCATTCTACTTCACCCGGTCATGATGGTTGTCAATCTCAAGCTTTACCAGCTTGATACCCTTATATGATTGAGTGGAGATAAGAAAGAAGATGAAGATGAGTGTATCAGCCACTACCCACCTTCTCCATGTAGTTGACCAGATAGGGGGTGAGCCTGGTGGGAGTCTCGCAGCTGGGTGAGATACCGGCTGCCCACCTCTGGCTGTTTGCCCACCTTCTGGGAGAGCATGATGAGGTTGATGAGGGTCTCTGGGTTGTTGGAGTCCTGCGCAACACATACACAACATATATGCAATATATATGCAACATATACACAACACATATGCAACATGTACACAACACATATGCAACATGTACACAACACATATGCAACATATACACAGCATATATGCAACACATACACAGCACATATGCAACACATACACAACATATATGCCACACATACTTGATACAGTAGTCATAACAATGCAGGTACAAGGGCATCTTGTGAAGTAGAAGTACCCATAACACCTCTACTTGGTAGACTTAACCCAAAGTTGAATTGTAGATTAAAAAAAAAAAAAAGAAAGAACACAGAAAAAATATATATAGTAGAACACACACTTTTAGGGACAAAACTTGGGGAAGTGGAAAATCTTTGATGTCGCCAGTTGTCTATATATTTTTTTGAAGGAGACAAAGGCAATTCACACTTGGTTATCTCATGTCTTCAATAAAGGTCACTGTAATATCTTTCAGAGTTATTGTCTGAATCCCGATATACATGCTAAAAGGTACAACTTCCTTAAGTTTTGTCTATGAGTGTATGTACAGCAGTACCTCCACTCTCACACCCCACCTTCATGATGTTCACTTCATCAAGTTCATGCCTCAGAGAACACTAACTCATCAGAATAATTAGAGTGTACTGGTTAAGGGGTACGATGTCCTATCGGAGCAAAGATAGAGTTTATCAAGGCCTAGAAAGGAATCCAGGAGAGTAACCAGGCAACCAAACAACTTCTGCTGTCTGGTCAGCCCCACAGTCTAACCATAAAGGCGATTGAAGGAACCAATCAAATGGCTGCTGATTGTGCATCAGTTCTCACTGGCTGTTGGCAGAGGTGCACCATTTGCTGCAGGCATATAACCCTCATAACTGGTTAGGCAGCCACACTATCCATGGATGTCCTCAATGCTTAAGGCCATATATACACCCATGGACAAAATTAAGGTTGTAACTTTTAAGCATGCATATCGGGATTTAGACAATAACTCTGAAATATATTTGATACACAGTGACAGTTATTGAAGACACATGAGATAACCAAGTGTGAACAAAATTGCCTCTGTCTCCTTAAAAAAATAATAATAAGACGACCTGCGACATCAAAACTTTCCACTTCCTTAAGTTTTACTTGTACTATAATTATATTCAATGGATCACAATTTATCTTGGATCATTTAGGAAAAAAAAATCAATTAAGTCAATCTAGTCTCAGAAGAAAAATTGAAGGAAGACCTGCAAAGAGTCTACTAGAAGGGGTCAAGAAAACTACCAGAAGGTCACTAGATGAGCTGTGATTAATGGTCATTAACAGATCAACATTGGATCACCAAAAGTAGACTTGAAGGACATTAACAGATCAAATTGGAGAATATTTGTTCATATAATGCCACCAAACGTTAAATCGAAGGACACTAACAACAAAGTCTAAGAGAATCCTGACAATTGGAGTCTGTATCTGTATTGTAAATGCGTAAGTTCTTGTTGATTCTATGTTGTTGTCGTGTCCAATGAAGAGCCTCAAATGTCTCCGTACATCTCTATCACAGCAATGTTCTCTATCTTGGGTGCGTAAAGTTCTGGGTCCATGTCAAATTTCTGCAAGGCTGCGGCCATTGCTGGGCATGAGAATATGTGGGTAGGTTGTTGATTCTATGAATGAAGGATATAGAGAGAGAGAAAGTTACCTTGTCCAGGGCTTCTTGCGCAAGGGTGTCAGCATCCTCGTACTTGCCCTGACAGCCAAGGGCGGCCACCTGACCGTTCAGCAGGATGGGGGTTGGGGAATACTTGTCACTCAGTTCTTGGTAGATGTAGAAGGACTCTTGTCTCTTCTCCACGGCCTGCCCAAGTGACACAGACAAGTCAGAACATCTTCCTTAGTGAACAAAAGAATATGGATACCTTTATATAGATGGTACATGTGGAAACGGATGTACAAGGTTATCCCAAAAGTTCAAAAACACTTGTGAAAAATTGTGATACCAATATTATTTGCCATAATATTTTCGCCGTTATGTATAATGTCTTTGTATTATGTATAAAGTAATTGTATTATGTATAAAGTTTTTTTTTTTTTCTGTTTATCCCTAGTACATATGGTACAGGCCACGATAATCATGGTGGGTAGAAGTAGGTGACTGCTTTTACTGTAAGTGCACCACATGTCTACACATGTGAAAAGCAGTTAGACTTTGAACTTACAAATGTGCCAGAGCCCCGTTTGGTTACATGTATTAAAGTAATCGTATTATGTATTCGCCGTAATAATATTATTTGCTAAGCAATAAGAAAAACACAAACTTTTAGGACAACCTTATAACTAAAGAGAGGTACCTCTCCCTTTGAAAAGTGCATTAAAACACATTTTGTTTATCATATCAGTATAGAATGTGGTGGTAAAGAATGTTCCACAACGACAATTTTTTTTCAAAATTTATTTTTAAAGGGAGAGGTGCCTTCAATTAAAGGTGAGAGGTGCTTCTTTTGATACCCGAGAATACTACCCTGTTTTAACTATATGTAGAGATAAAACAAACTAAATCCAAGTATTCAATACTTCCAAGTACACTCATGGACAAAACATGAGGAAGTAGTAAGTCTTTGATGTTTATTTATTTTTTTAAGACAATTGTGTGTCTCTTCAATAAATCTTTCAGTTATTATCTGAACCAATATATATGCTATAAGGCACAACTTCCTCAAGTTTTATTTATGAGTGTAAGAATTTCTCCAAGTGTCCTTCGATTTTTGCAAAAGTCCAACCCCACCAATGAGTGCAAGTAACTAAATGGGATTCTGGCAAACTTATAAGTACAAAAGTTGAACTGCTTTCTACATATGTAGACATGTGGTACACTTACAGTAAAAGCAGTCGCCAACTTCTACCCACCATGATTATAATGGCCTTTACCACATGTAATGGTGATATTAATAAAATAATTCTCATATTTCACAATAGCTTCAGCTTTGCTTTATTACTAAGATTATAAACACAAGGTAATAAGACCAAATCCAAATAAATAAATAGTGTGTGATGTTTCGGTAACAGCGTTGTGACAATCTTCAGACAAAAGTACTAAATGACAGTACATTCAGTACTTTTGTCTGAAGATTGTAACAACACTGTTACCGAAACGTCACACACTATTTTTTTATTTGGATTTGGTCTTATTACCTTGTGTTTATAATCTATAATCCAAATTGTGCCTTATTACTAAGTGTATACTAAGTTTATTCCTTGAAAGGTTTGAGAATCTATGATATATCACAATTTGGATTATATAGATTATAGCTACAAGAAAATAAGACCTAATCCAAATAATTTAACAACGTTTGGTAATTACTGAAATGTCACGCGCTATTAATTTATTTGGATTTAGGTCTTATTTTCTTGTAGGTTGAGAATCTAATTTAAAAAAACAAACACCATTCCCACCTCTATCTCTGAAAATATATATTCAAATAATACTGTACCTTGTCTACGGAATATTTCTGAAAACCCACACATCTTGGTTGGTTAAATTGGCTAAGACACTCTAGCTTAGGTGAATCCTATAAATTCAGCTCTGAACTCTGGCTTCTGGGGCCCTCTTCATCAATACAGTAGAACTTATCTTTCTGTAAAGGACAACACCTATTTGCAAAGCTATTGTGTCCTTTAGGAAGTGAAGTATCCTTTAACTTGAAAGTTCCTAAATAGTAAAAAAAATGGTCATTTTGGAGATGAAAACTGTCTTTTGTAGAAAGATGTCCTCTTATTGGAGAACTGATAATTAGTAAAAAAGGTAATTTAAGCGATGGAAACACTACTCTACAAGAGAGAATCCTTTAATAATTGGGACTGTTTATAAATAGGACTTCTGACAATTGGGTCAACTGATAAATGGGAATACTGATATTTTGGGAATACTGATAATTGGGACTTCTGATAATTAGGATTACTGATGAACAGGATTTCTAATAATTGGGAATACCTATAAACAGACTTCTGATAATTGGGACTACTTATAAAAAGGACTGCTGATAAATGGGACTTCTGATAATTGGTAATACTGATAAACAGGATTTCTGATAATTGGGACTCCCTATGAACAGGACTTCTGATAATTGGGACTGCTGATAAACTAGCCAAATTTTTGTTTCCCAAGCTAGAGTGAGAGCATTGGTAAGTATATGTGCCTAGGTATAATTGGACCCACCAGAGTATAATATATAGTTTTAGGAGGTTAAGTATTATATATACACACACATATATAGACTTTTAACAATCAACAAAAGAGATTACATGACAAAGGGTGACCCAGGCTTGCGCGAGCTGCGTGATGGTTGCGTCTTCATCCTTCTCCTGCATGTGCTTCAGTTGGTTTCTGTGCACATACACATGTGTCAGCAGGTACAAATAACTAATGTACCTGAGGAAATGTGATTAAGTACCATTTGGATTATAAATAAATACACTCGTGGACAAAACTTAAGGAAGTGGAAAGTCTTTGATGTCGACGGTCGTCTACTTTTTTAAGGAGACAGAGGCAATTTTTGTTCACATTTGGTTATCTAGTGTGTCTTCAATATAAAGGTCAATGTAATATCTTTCAGAGTTATTGTCTGAATCCTGATATACATGCTGAAAGGTACAACTTCCTTAAGTTTTGTCCATGAGTGTATGTTTCGGTTAAAGACTCCTCATGGCACCAGGTGTAACAAAGTTTTTAGGCTATAGTCTCTCATGGGAGATTGTCTCGACTGTATGAACACATTTATTTGGATTTGATCTTATTACCTTGTGTTTCTAATCTATAATCCAAATTGGTATATACCAATTATTTATCATTTTTACTTTAGGATTAACAGGGAGAGAAAGGTATAATTTGAACATTATAAATAAGAATGTCAAGGTATAATAAGACCATTCAAAACTAGGCTTCAAGTAAGCTTCATCAAAATATATTTCTAAAAAAAAAAAAAAGGCAACAGCAGGTCGCTTCATTGTTGTAAAAATAAAGTTGAGGTAAATCATTTTACACATAAAACAAACTTCTACTATCCTTACTGCGATGAAAAAATATTGGGAGGGCTTGGCTCATCAGTGATGAACCCTTACATCAGTTTCTCTAATTTAATCCACCAGACCACTTTTTAGAGCTCTAATACTGTATTGGACGATTCAGCTTATATATGCTACACTGAAGGGTGGAATCTTAGAAATGGTTTTCATGAAAACTATGAACATAAGCTTTTAGAACAGTAAAATTACATAAAAATATAAATATGTTTAATGTTTTTTTTTTTATATATATATATAGATGGGGGCATTATTTGCCATATAATAAATAATTTTTTAACTTTACTATAGAGCAAAACCTGCAAAACAATGTTTTTTGAGGCCAACTAAATAAATTGTAGGTGACATTTCGGTAACAGTGTGTTACCAGTATCAGGTACAATTTGCTTATTTGGATTTGGTTTTGTTTGAGGTTTAAAGCGGGTCAGTGGATAAGTGGTCTAAACCATTGGTTTTTCAATCGCAACAACCCAGGATTTAATACCTCACACATTGGACACTTTTATCTAATTAAAAAAAAAATGCTCCAATGGCCCCTGATTCTTTCAATAGCCCAACCCTACCAGTGAGTGCAAGTAACCAAATTGGACTCTGGTACACGCTTGTTCGGCGGTACATATACTAAAATAGGAATGATACAGAGAAGATTAGTATGGCCCCTGCGCAAGGATGACACGCAAAATCGTGAAGCGTCCCATACACTTGTTAAATGCAAATGTCAAACTGATTTCTTCATATGTAGGATGATAAAGCACAATTTTGATTATAGATACAAGAAAATAAGACCTAATCCAAATAATTTAATAGTGTGTGACATTTCAGTAACAGCGCTGTTACCCAATGCTGTAACCGAAATGTCACACACTATTAAATTATTTGGATTAGGTCTTCTTGTATTTATATGTAGGACTTGTGGTGCACTTACAGTAGGGCAGTCGCCAAATTTTACCCACCATGATTATCATAGCCTGTACCTCATGTGTACTAGGGATAATTTAAAAAAAAAGGTTTAAAAAAGAATCAACAAGGATAGAAGATAGAGCTGAATAGAGAAAGAAACTGATGAGGAAGAAGAGCTGGGTGATGTGAATAAACAAAATAGAACACTTACTTAGCCAGGTCAGGTCTGTTCATACTCAGGTAGATTTGGACCTGTAGGGCGTAGCTGGACACAGTCAAACATTATATAACCATGTATAAAACAACATCATGACATGGAATAAACAAACAAAATGGGATTATCTCACCATTCCAAGCTATCTGCATTCTGGAGGATTCTGAGAGCTTGGGCAAGATCCTGGAACAACACACACTTGCATTACTCTGTTGCTAATTGATATTTATTCTGATAGATGTCGCAAGCTATCCGCAACTTTCAGTTGTACAATAAGGAGATGCATTTTTCTTAATTTACATTACTCTGTAATCCAGCCTTTGCTGGCCTGGGTGAAAAGGAGGAAAGAGAGCAGCAACAAGCTTGTTATAAAACCTGGGCTCAGCTGGCCTGGCTGATAGTACCCTGTAAAGGCTCCAAGGATGCAGGATGAGTTTGTACTCCATGTTAGGAATGCTGCACATGGTGTCTGTTCCTCATGTCAGAAGCAGCCATTTCTTTTGGAGCAAGTCAGTGACCTGCTACTGAGTAGTGCTCCCAGTCTTAATGACAATGCAGACACATTCTAATTCACCCAGTCATGATGATTGTTAAAACACCATCAAAAGTCTCAAGCTCTTGATACCCTAATATGATTGAGAATTCAGCAAGTCACTGAAATGTCGGAGAGTCAAATAAACCATTGGTTAATGTGGCTGTTTTTCCTGAATCAATTTCCAACCAACAAAATTATCTTTAGAACTTTTTTTTACTTATCACACACACAAAAACCTTTATTAAGACACACAGGTCTTACAGATAATTCTCCTTGGGGTTACAAGACGGAGAAACCTATGAAAGTGGGAAATATGCAAAGGGATAAAAATGGAGAAAGATTATATACACACGATAAATATATACAGATTATAAGAAAAAATAAAAAAATAATAAAAAAAATAAGAAAGAAAAAAAAAATTGGAAATATGGATGGGAGAAGTGGAGAGCGAAAAGAGGAAAGAAAACAGGTATTTACATATGGAACAAGTCAATTTAAGCTCTTCTGCTCACACAGCATTTTTTACTTATCCCTAAGTACACGTGGTACAGGCCATGATAATCATGGTGGGAAGTTAGCGACTGCTTTTACTATAAGCGCACCACATGTCTACACATGTGAAAAACAGTTCGACTTTGCACTTATAAATGTGCCAGAGCCCCGTTTGGTTACTTGCACTCGTTGGTGGGGTTGGACTTTTGCAAGAATCAGGGGCGATTGGAGGATTTTTTTTTTCTTAAATCAGAAAAAAGTGTCCAATGCGGGAATTGAACCCGGGTCGTAGTGGTCGAAAACCAAACGGTTTAACCAGCCTTCCACCGACTCCCCATCTTTAGAACTAATAGGATTGAGTGGAGATAAGAAAGAAGACTTGTTGCAATACATAGAAATCTTTAACATCAAGGAGTAGTAAATAAAAAATATAATTTTAAAGCAATGTATACTAGAGATGGGGGTCAGTGGAAGGATGGTCTAAACTATTGGTTTTCGATCGCTACAACCCGGGTTTGATTCCCGCATTGGCCACTTTTTTCTAATTAAAAAATGCTCCAATGGCCCCCGATTCTTGCAAAAGTTCAATCCCACCAGCGAGTGCAAGTAATCCAACAGGGCTCTGGCACATTTGTAAGTACAAAGTCGAACTGCTTTTCACACGTGTAGACATGTGGTGCACTTAGAGTAAAAAGCAGTCACCTACTTCTACCCACCATGATTATCATGGCCTGTACCATGTGTACTAGGGATAAGCAAAAAAAAAAAATACTAGAGATAATAATAGAGAGAACTTATGTGCATATTGTCAGATGAAGGAAAGTTACCTGCTGCAAGTAATAGATGTAACCAGCCATCAGCAGCAGTATGGGGCTGGGGAGGTCCACTGAGGCCAGGAGTTCTCCCAGCTGGTTGACTACTTGGTCCCTGGAACATTCTTCCTCTGAGATATCTCCAATCTATGCCATCAAAGTCTGTGAATCTTGGAGCATAATGATGGTGTCTAGTATTCTAGGGATAAGTAGAGCTCATCAATGGATGAGTGCCAATATAAACACAAGGTAATAAAAACCAAATCCAAATAAATAGTGTGTGATGTTTCGGTAACAGCATTGTTACCATCTTCAGAAAAAGTTTATCGGAGATGGGTTTATTATTATTCATTTTATATACTCCTGTAGAAGGGAAGAGATGCCCGGGAGTTTGAAATTACATTAAAAGAAAGAAACTCATCTCCAGAAAGAAACCTGTTTTAAATTTTATATCCAGGAGATTTAAATCTCAAATATACTTTCTTATAATAATGATAAGGCATGCAATTTGTATTATAGATTAGAAACACAATTTGATCTTATTACCTTGAGTTTTCATAGAATAAAAGAAACTCTGCAAAAAAAAGTATAGCATTATTATTATCGACATAAATGGAAAATATACAATTAAACCTGTCTATAGCGCCCCCTCTTGGGACTCACCAAAATAGGATGCTATAGAGAGGGGGTGCTATAGACAGGTCACTTTTAATGTAAATCGCATCGTACTACGTATTTAAAATCGGGTGATATAGAGAGGGAGGCGCTATTTAGAGAGGGTGCTATAGACAGGTTTAACTGTATTTATTTTCGTTGGCTTACCAATGGAAGACTCAACTTTAGGAGAGGCCACTGCTTATCATAAAACAGCTCGAGGTGCATAGACTCATGGAATTGGTGTAATCTTTACACAAGGGAATAAGAAACAACAATAAACTTACTTTTTGTTGATGTCGGAGCCAGAAGCCAGGTAATCTGCCAGCATTCGGATGGCCAACATATCAGGGGAGGCATGTCTGCGGTCCACTTCATCTAGCACCACACGGTACTTCTTCTGGGCAATGTAGGCCCGGTACATGTACATGTCTCTCTCCTGCTGCTCTTCTGCACTCCCCGCCTGCCCAGACAACAGCTCTTAATTCAGGCTTAATACTTTCATTTTGTATATATAGTAGAACTACCTCTCTGTAAAGGACAACACCTAGTTACAGAACCAAAGTGTCCTTTAGGGAGAGGTGTCCTCTTACCAGAGAGTTGCTACAGTAGAACTATCTCTCTGTAAAGGACAACACCTAGTTACAGAGTCAAAGGGTCCTTTAGGGAGAGGTGTCCTCTTACCAGAGAGTTGCTACAGTAGAACTATCTCTCTGTAAAGGACAACACCTAGTTACAGAGCCAAAGTGTCCTTTAGGGAGAGATGTCCTCTTACCAGAGAGTTGCTACAGTAGAACTACCTCTCTGTAAAGGACAACACCTAGTTACAGAGCCAAAATGTCCTTTAGGGAGAGGTGTCCTCTTACCAGAGAGTTGCTACAGTAGAACTACCTCTCTGTAAAGGACAACACCTAGTTACAGAGCCAAAGTGTCCTTTAGAGAGAGGTGTCTTCTTACCAGAGAGTTGCTACAGTAGAACTATCTCTCTGTAAAGGACAACACCTAGTTACAGAGTCAAAGGGTCCTTTAGGGAGAGGTGTCCTCTTACCAGAGAGTTGCTACAGTAGAACTATCTCTCTGTAAAGGACAACACCTAGTTACAGAGCCAAAGTGTCCTTTAGGGAGAGGTGTCCTCTTACCAGAGAGTTGCTACAGTAGAACTATCTCTCTGTAAAAGACAACACCTAGTTACAGAGTCAAAGAGTCCTTTAGGGAGAGGTGTCCTCTTACCAGAGAGTTGCTACAGTAGAACTATCTCTCTGTAAAGGACAACACCCAGTTACAGAGCCAGTGTACTTTAGGGAGAGATGTCCTCTTACCAGAGAGTTGCTACAGTAGAACTATCTCTCTGTAAAGGACAATACCTAGTTACAGAGCCAAAGTGTCCTTTAGGGAGAGGTGTCCTCTTACCAGAGAGTTGCTACAGTAGAACTATCTCTCTGTAAAAGACAACACCTAGTTACAGAGTCAAAGAGTCCTTTAGGGAGAGGTGTCCTCTTACCAGAGAGTTGCTACAGTAGAACTATCTCTCTGTAAAGGACAACACCCAGTTACAGAGCCAGTGTACTTTAGGGAGAGATGTCCTCTTACCAGAGAGTTGCTACAGTAGAATTATCTCTCTGTAAAGGACAATACCTAGTTACAGAGCCAAAGTGTCCTTTAGGGAGAGATGTCTTCTTACCGGAGAGTTGCTACAGTAGAACTACCTCTCTGTAAAGGACAACACCCAGTTACAGAGCCAGTGTACTTTAGGGAGAGGTGTCCTCTTACCAGAGAGTTGCTACAGTAGAACTACCTCTCTGTAAAGGACAACACCTAGTTACAGAGTCAAAGGGTCCTTTAGGGAGAGGCGTTCTCTTACCGGAGAGTTGCAAAAATAGAAAAAAAAAGGTAACTTTGCAAATGAAAACTGTCCTTTGTAGAGAGGTGTTCTCTAGCGAGAGTGTTCTCTCATGGAGGTATATATATGTTATATAATTTTTAGAAATATATAGAAATGTCATAAATATAAATCTTTGTAAATATTATTTTATTTTAATCATCTTTCTAAAATAACTCTGTTATTCTTTGGCCACCAGATTTAAATATATAAATGAATTGTTTTTGTTTTTTAGAGTAGGTTAGGTTAAGTTAGATATAATTTTTATAAATATGTAAATTGTAATATAGGATTAATTGCTAAATTCTATATTTACTCTAAATTTAATGTATTCTTTTGCTCAAGAGTTCACAAAATAAACTTCTTGAGATTAATTTTCTTTTTTTTTTAATTATATTCTTAATGACTGCACTTTTAACTTTAAAAAAATCATTTTAAATTTACATAGTTTGTAACATATATATATATATGTTACAAACTATGTAAATTTAAATGTAAATTTCTTGATTAATCAAGAATGGGTATTTGGCCAATTCTGGAATAATTAAAAATCAACGAGAATAGTTGATATTTATTCCGATAGATGGCGCAAGCCATCAGCAACTTTCAGTTGCACGATAAGGAGATGCCTTTTTCTTAATATATATATATATAATCATAATTTTATTATTATTGTAAATAGTTTTTCTTTTTACTCTTTTTTTTCTTTGGCAGACTGTGTGTTAAATCTATTTATAAGACCCTTTTATAATTACCTTAATAATGGCTTCTGTATGAATGACCTGTAGTTTAAGTAATGTTTCAATTCACTATATGGTGATTATAAACATTTTGTTTCTATTTTATAAAAATTTACAAAATTGATATTTTGGTCAAAGAAATGTTATATTAGCGCCCCATCTGCTATGAGAATTCTATTATAGACATATACAATTCTTTTTAAAAATAAATAATTTCTACTGTCCTACTGCAATTGAAATCCATTAATTTTTCAATTGCAGTAAGGACAGTAGAAATTGCTTATTTTTAAAAAGAATCATACGTGTCTGTAATAGTTTAGAAAGAAATGTTATATTATCCAATGAGGATATTCCTATCTGGCTAAAAACCTGGTAAAAAAATATTTCAAAAGATTTGATTGATTAAAATTTATCTTTTGTGGCTCATATATATATATATATATATATATATATTTATAAAAAAGTATATTTTTGTTGGCAATTGTGATTTGTTTAATTAATTTGCATTTCAAAAGATAATTTTAATTCTTCTTAAGGTATTTGGATTTTAACAAAATGTTGAACTTTTTTATATCACCACCCTGTCAAAAAAAATGTTTTTTTAATATAAATTAATATTGGTGGAACATATTTTTTTGAGTTGCTCTCATTGGTTAGGGCACTGTTTAGCAATTAGTCGTTTAATTTTGTTAATTTTAGAGGTAAGAAGATGTTTTATTGTGTATCTCTCCACACACACAACTTTCATCCCCCTTCACCATGTAAAATATTCATTTCTAATTGGTATGCAAATAGTAAACAATAGTTTGAATGAGAAAATTCGTGTATATGTTAAAAACAATAATAATAAATCAGATAATCTATCTATATTAATAAAATGCAAATTTCATAAGTGGTGTTCGCTAAAAACTTTCGTTACAATGCATCAATTTCGACCAAATTTTCAACATTTATGTAAAACGAGATGGAGCAGGTTTTGCTTAACATCAAAATATTTTTCCTAACTTTAACATGCGTAACTTCGCTGTTATCGATTAAATACAAAAAAAAAATCAACAGAGTTAATTTTATTTATATATAAATACAAAAAAAAAATTCAGCAATTCATTCAACTCAATCTAAAAAAATATTCAAAACAAGCAATTTTAAGATAACACCATATGTAAAACAGTCAGCCAAGAAAACAACAACGATATTGCATCTTTCTCACATATTCACACACAATCTTGATTAATAATTAAAACTAATCTTTAACATTGTTTATTATACTTCATAATATATAATATTCGTTAGGCAAACTTTCACTCG
Organism: Cordylochernes scorpioides; assembly: GCA_030710605.1. Lineage (NCBI taxonomy): Eukaryota > Metazoa > Arthropoda > Arachnida > Pseudoscorpiones > Chernetidae > Cordylochernes > Cordylochernes scorpioides. The sequence continues at coordinate 140,884,019 of CP092863.1, forward strand.
GATAAAACCCGAGCGAAGCTGGGTACACATCCGCTAGTTAACAATAAAAGAAATAGTTTTTCTTAAAGTCGTCTGAAGATAATTTGTTATTGTTACTGTCTACTGATTGATATATTAATATAATAATAGTAATGTAAAAATGAACAGTGAATTATATATTTCGTGGTATATTACAATATGCGTAGAGCCTACCTTTAATTTTTGGGCTTCATTTATACAATGCTGGAAATTGCCAATATAATAAGCATTTTTGATATCGAAAAGAATATCTGGTTGTGATGGTGCCATTTTGAATTGATGGAATATTTAGATATATATATATCTATCTCTCCTAATATTTTTAAGAGATTCTACAAAATATATATGATTTTCGCAAGTGTTTACAATATTATGTTGACGTGTTTTGCCACTAGTGCCAAGTACACTATTTTGTTATAATTAACGAGAGAGTAATTAATTATATTAATGAAGTTCTTTTTTTTATTTCAAAATACTTTGAGAACATTTTTTTTATATCATATTGAATATAAATTATATTCTGTAGACATTTATAATAATGTATATGCCTTGAGGTTAATATATTTGATGCACCAACACTTTGAATAGTTCAAATCAGATTTATCACACTAGATTCTTGATTAAACCGTTTGATGAATTGATAAATTGAAAGATTTTTTTTGAATATTAAATTATTCGTATTTAGCCATTGTACTTTATTGACATTTTTATTGTATTATATTTGTAATACAAATGGATGCTTTGAAGGGTGTAATATTATAATGTGTGTTTGGTTAAATAACTTATGATGAGGTATAGCTTGAAGTAAACGAAAAAATTGCGCTACAAATTTTAAAATAAAATACAACCTTTCGCAATGAGTTTCTTTTATTATGATATGCGCGAGCTTTCGGGCTGGAGCCGCCCTTCTACAGGCAAAAATGAAACATTTGATCCACGAGAGACAGTTATATACATTTGATTTGTTACAAAATTTGTACATAAAATATCAAAAGAAAAGTATTAAATCTACATAAATTATTACTATTTTACTATGTTTAACAATTGGAAATAAATTAATTAACCTTAAATTTCAATCTATATATATAAAAATGAATGTATGTGTGTCTGTTTGTTTGTTTGTTTGTCCTTTATGCCTGACCAACCACTCATTGGATCGCCATGAAACTTTGGGAAGTTATTTAGTATAGTACTGGGAAGGTTTCTAGCAAATAAAATTTTTGAAATAACTTTTCGCCTAGAAATAATCAAGATAAATATTCTAATTTATCTGTTATAATTCAACAATCTGCTCTAAATATTATCATGATGATACGATGATTTTGTAATGTAGAAAATTAGGAAAGACAAAATTCAGGATGACACGGCAATTTATTTGAGACAAGAATAATGATACAATTCCAAGGCAAGATACTATTCCTTTAACTTCCAATTACCGAGGGAAA
>CP092863.1:140885581-141166745 GCA_030710605.1 Cordylochernes scorpioides
TTTTCTTTCTTTATCAGCAAATTCCTACCATCCTTTTTTTAATTAAGGTCTTAGTCTTAGTATTTTAACAAATTCAATCACAGCTCTTATATTTTTTTTAATATACTTTTTTTCTCACACTTAAATAGACTTGTTTCCATTTTGGAGGTGCCACCATTGTTAGAGGACATTAATATATTTATATATATGGTAAATTTATAATTTAATTTAAAATATATAGTTTTTTCTTTAATATATATAAAATTTATCGATATCTCACAGATTTGCATCTTAATCTTCCTTATTTTGCTTATTTTCCACCACTTTTTTTTTGCTCGTTTTTCCATATTCTCAATGTATATATTTACTTGCCTTTTTTGAAAAAAAAAATCATCATAGAATATTAATCAGGGTGACCAATTCAAATATAAAATTGTAAAAAAAAAAATTTTTTTTTTTGCAGCCTTGAAGACACCTGATTTTTGCATTTTAATATTCCTATTTTGCCTATTTTATAATTATCCATCATATTTTTTTCTGTTTAACATTTTCACTATTTTTCACTATATATTCTTGCCTATTTAAAAAATATATTAATAATAATAGAATATTAATCAGGGTGTGACCACACACACACACAATATTAAAAAATAAAATTTAAAAGAAAAAAAAATATTTTTTTGCAGCCTTGAAGAAGACCTAAACAAGGAATCTTCACAGAGCAATGATGGTAAGGATAAATCTTTCCATCAATTTTTTTTTTTTACCTCTCCACTCAATGTTGCAAGATTGCTTTTTTTTTTTTTTTAAAGAACTGACCATGATGTTGCAGTGTTGCCAGATGAAAGTGAAGCTATCCAAGATGATCTAGAAGTACTTACTATCAAGGATCAATCGGCAGCAGCACAGAGTGAAATGCCTTCTGCGACTTCCTTCGCTTCGGAAATAGAAGAACCTCCGGATTCTCCAATAACAGTCTCCCCTATTTCTCCCAGCTGTTTCGCCAACGTTCCGCCCACTATCTACTTCGCCTCTTCCAAGGAAAAAGGTATGGTATAACACCTCCCTTTTTTTCCCAATGTTGTTGTTGTTGTTTCTTATCCCCTTGTGTAAAGATTACATGAATTCCATGATCTCATGGAATGGGGTGTAGGGGTGCAGCTTTCGTTGATCATAGTACCATGATCCAGGCACACATTGGTGAAAGTCTGACTTTGCCTGTAGTTTGAGGCCGTTCCTAACATGGAAGCAGATGCCTTTGCTGCTGACTCTAACATGAGTACAGACGCAGCTCCTCCGTATCCCTGGAGTGGGACCCTTGCTGAGGTCTATCAACCGAGTCAGTTGAACTCAGGATTTTTAAAGAGGTCTACTCCTCTTCTAACAATGCTGCTGTTGGTCCGCGACTGCTTATTCGTCAGAGTTATTCTGCTTGTTTCACAGCTGGCCTTCATATTTGAAGGTTGTTCCCCTATCTGCCACCTGGAGAAGTGCCCAGTAGCAGTCAGCTCTGCCAAGAGCTCTGCCAAATTTTCCCAATGATTATTATGAGCTTTTAACCTTTTTTTTTCCCTCAGGGCAAGATTCGACCCAATATAACTATACTTTCTAAAAATATCGCCTAAGATTTAATCTTCAAATAAAAAACGACACATTTCTTGGATTGAAAATAAACTGCATTTTATCATTTATCATCATTATAATCTGTTCCTCATGTCAGAGGCGGCCATTTCTTTTGGAGCTAAGTCGGCCTGCCACTGAGTAGTGCTCCCAGTCTTAATGATAAAGGCAGAGGCATTCTACTTCGCCCAGTCATGATGGTTGTCAAACAGACACCATTAAGGGTCACAACTTGATACCCTAATATGATTGAGTGGAGATAAGAAAGAAGAAGAAGATAAGGGAAGGGTCGCTATATCCCTGGTTCATTTTAGCAAGGTTTTACTGTATTTAGATTTAGTCTTATTACCTTGTGTTTCTTAAAAAAAAAAAAAGTGTCCAATACGGGATTTGATCCCTAGAGGTGGTTGTCAAAAAATAAATCGTTTATACCAGTCCTCTAACCACATTTATATAAGTAATATGATGCACTAGCGCGCCATCTGTTATCAAAATTCGAAACTATTTTAAACGCAAAAGATTCTTTTTAAAATTAAATTTATATATTTATAATTGAATATAATTCTACTGTCCTCAAAGCTTATGTCCATAGTTCTTCTAAAATACCCATTCCAAGAGTAGCAACAGTATCACTATAAAAGGAAGTTCCAAAAATGCAATATAACAGCGGTATGGTAGATTAAACTGGCAAAACCGCTGGGAGGGTTCACCACTGATGAGCCAGGCCCTCTCTTTAATTTTTCCATTGCAGTAAGGGCAGTAGAAATTGTTTAATATCAAAAAGAATCTTACGCATTTAAAATAGTTTCAAATTTATATAAGTGTGAGATTAGCTAAGTGTATAAGCTATGTATGTTGGATGGATGTAATTTTGACCCTACCTGACTGGTGATCTGCTGAGGTGAGATTATTGCTAGTTGAAAACCTCAACTAAACTTTACCTTACCCAACACCGGTATGTTTCAGTCCGAGCCCTCCCAGTGACTATCCGGAGACATCTTAAATGGAAGCTCTCCTCCATCACACCGCTCCTAGTTCGACAAACCGTCCTCAGATCTGGTTTCCGGATTGTCAAAGGTACAAACCTTCCCCCCCCCCCTCACATCTCAAATTGGTCTGTTGTTGTTGTTGTTTCTTATCCCCTTTGTGCAAAGATTATACAAATTCCATGTGTCCATGCTCTTCAAGCTGGAGACTATGGCAGATTCTATTTAGTGTTGACACAGCGTTGTATGTCTGTGATTCCATTCAGATAACACCGAGACCCAAGAAGAGATCTGTGATTGGGCCGGAACATGGGGGAAACACATGAAGAGCTCTGCCTTCCGCTTGGTACAGGACTATCAGAAGGTAAGGAAGCTCTTGTAATCATCACTCTTTATCATCATCACCTCACAGCGATGGGTGGGCTGGTATGTGTAGGTCAACCATTTCCCCGGCAGCTTCCACTTTGGCCGCAAGGACAAGCTGTGGCAGAATGTGAGCAGAATGGCAGCTAGGTATGGCAGGGCTTTCAACTTCATCCCAGAGACCTACGTTCTCCCCCAGGATGCCAAGAACCTTAAGAATGCCTGGGAGCGCTCTGGATCCAAGAAGAATTGGATTATCAAACCTGTGAGTTTCACATATCTTTCTTCCAGTTTTAAGCCTTTTCTCTTTACAAAACATTACATATGTTCCCTGATAACCTTCATGATTGAGTTTTTATTTGTTGTTTCTTATCACCTTGTGTAAAGATTACATGAGTTCCATAAGTTCATTAGATTAATCAAATATAAATCTCCGAGGATATATTTCTTTATTACACTTTTAACGAATTTACAAGCTTTTTGTAAGTTTGTTAAAAGTATAATAAATAAACTTATCCTTGGAGATTTATAATTGATTGATCTAATTGATACAGAAGATTATAATTCCATGAGTTCATGCTTCTCCAGCTGTGCGTATCAACATCTGATCTCATGGAATGGAGTGTAGGGGCACAGCTTCCATTGATCAAAGCACCATGGCACACTTTGAGTTTTTCTTTGTTGAATTATGTACCTGAGGCTAACTTTCAGACCAAACATAATTCAATAAATGAACTCTCTTTGTTTTAAAAATGTATTCTTTTGATCTTCTCTCTACCTCTTGGTTAAAGATCTCTATGTATAACAAACAGTCTTCTTTTTCTTGTCCCCACTCAATCATATTAGGGTATCAAAGGGAGTGCTATGTGTTGGGTCCAAAGACCATTCCATCCTTGTCAAGGGGAGTGCTAACTGTCAACACTTTGTCTACTCTTCTTCTTCTTTCTTATCTCCACTCAATCATATTAAGGTATCAAGTTGTGACCCTTGATGGTGTCTGTTTGACAACCATCATGACTGGGTGAAGTAGAATGTGTCTGCCTTTGTCATTAAGACTGGGGGCACTACTCAATGGCAGGCCGACCTAGCTCCAAAAGAAATGGCCGCCTCTGACATGAGGAACAGACGCCATGTGCAGCCGCTCCTAACATGGAGTACAAACTCATCCTGTATCCCTGGAGCCCTTACAGGGTACTATCAGCCAGGCCAGCTGAACCCAGGTTTTTTTAGTGAGCTTGTTACTGCTCCCGCAAAGGTGGAGTTTCATGACTCCATGATCTCATGGAATGGGGTGTAGGGGTGCAGCTTTCGTTGATCGTGGTACCATGATCTAGGCACACTTTGGTGAAAGTCCATTCCATCCTTGTCAAGAGGAGTGCTAACCATCTCTCCTTTTATTGATACTTTGTCTACTAAAGCAAGACACTCCATTGAAAACTATAATCAGTGTGATGTGTCCAGCCTGCTTCAGCTCGAGGTACTGGAATCCATGTCATCCACAAGTGGTCTCAAATTCCTAAAAAACAGCCAGTGGTGGTTCAAAGGTAATCTTTGATTTCTTCCCCCCCCCCCCAATACAGTAGAACCATCTAGTTTGACAACTGCTGCGATATTTTTCTCATTTAGTAACGTGATATTTGGACAACCCAATTTCTTGATAAATCAAGAAAAATCAACCACGAACGTGTTTCGGGCTCTTGGCCCTCGTCAGCGTGGTGCAAACTTATTTAGTAACATGGTAGATGGTAACGACACTGTTACCTAAATGCTACATCTGTTGTTGTTGTTTCTTATCCCCCCTTTGTACAAAGATTACACAAATTCCATGAGTGTATAAATGCAGCATCTAATTTGCATACATTGGATTTGATCTTGTTACCTTGTGATTAATTATAAATTATTCTTCAAAAATTATAGAATTGATTTTTTTTTTTTTTTTTGTTTTCAAAATTTAGCATCAAAATATTTTTTCTCTCATGATGATGCTGTGATATGCTAATTACACTGTTACCTAAATGCCTCATTTGTTGTTGTTGTTGTTTCTTATCCCCTTGTGTAAAAATTACATGGATTCCATGAGTTCATGCTTCTTGAGCTATGCCTCATTTAATTTGCATAAAAGTATTTGATCTTGTTGCCTCACTATATAGAATATAAAATCATTCAAATATTTATAGAATCGTTATTATTTTTCAAAATTTAGTATCACAAAGATTTCTTTCTTTCACGATGATAACACTGAGATTTTTCTCATTCAGTATCATGGGTTTGAAGATTTTAACTACACTGTTACCTAAATGCCGCATCTAATTTGCATATAAGAATTTGATCTTGTTGCCTTGCTATATAGAAGATAAAATCATTCAAATATTTATATAATCGTTATTATTTTTCAAAATTTAGTATCACAAAAATTTCTTTCTTTCACAATGATGCTGTGATATTTGTCTCATTCAGTAACATGGGTTTGAAGATGTTAATACTACTCTTAACTAAATGCCTCATTTTATTTGCATATATTGGATTTGATTCTGTAACCTCGCGATTGATTACGACATGCTTCAAATATTTATAAAATTGGAATTACAGTAGAACTTCCATGAGAGGACACTCATGCTAGAGGACACCTCTCTATAAAGGACAGTTTTCCTTTATGATGCTGTTTTTATGTGAAGAGAAGGAATTGTTTGCTCATTGGTCCTAGGTTAAAGATTTTATTGTATGCCTCTCGTATCAATCTGCATAGTCTTTTTAAGCTCTCCTATTTACATATGTATGATGATATAATGAATATTATAATCAGTGATGACTTATTTACACATTATATTAAGAATATTTATATTAACTTTATGAATACATAACAGATGCATTAGCGCGCCATCTGTTATCAAGATTCAAAACTATTATATAGGAATTAACACAAAGCAATAATGCGCCATCTATACATATAAAATAAAAGGATTTAAAAGCGTGAATGTTTCTTTTATACATACAGTAAAACCCCTCTATAGTGAACCCCATTGGGACGGGACTTTTGGTTCACTATAGCCACGGTTTGGGTATTTAAATTTTTTTTGAGGATATAATTAAAGGGCATGCGCAAAAAAAAAAAAAAAAAAAAGGCCACCTCTTAATATTGGCTGCTTTTTTCCCCCTAAATTAACCTATTTCTATATATTAAAGCTGTATATTAAAATAAAAACAAAATCATGTGAAAATATTGCCTTTTTGATCAGTTCCTCTGATAATTTAATTTGTATAAATGCAACCTGCCCCCCATATGTCAAAAAAATCCAAGAAAAGTATACCTTATATATAAAAATTAAATAAAAACTTTATTAATAATATTTTAAAAGGTATAACAATATATTTTATATAAATAAATATTATATTACAATATAGGATACAAAGGCTTACTTGAAGAAGTCTGTTATTTTTTTCTGCTTTAACATATTCCTCAAAAATTTGGTTTCATATCTAGCAAAGAAATCTTCATTTTTTTAAATGAAGCCTAGCTTGTACTAACCACGTATACAAGGCTTCTAAAAGTGGATAATGACACTGACGATAGCGGCAATAGTTGGGATTAATTCCTCTTTGTAGCATTTTTTTTTTTATAGTCTTCTTTTTTGCCCCATATCGTAGAAATGCTACTTTTGCTCATTTTCATTTTCTTCCGAAGTTCCGCTTGCGATGTACCACTCTCAATAGCTTTTATGATGGTTAATTTCTTTTCAAGTGATATCTTGGTACGAGCGACTTTTTCTTTGGCACTTCCATTATCTTTTAAAACTGGTTTTAATAATTTAAATCATGTTTTAAGGAATTTTCCTAATGTAGAGTAAAGAAATTTAGTTTTCAATAGGCATGAAAAATTTATAAAAGGGCGCAGTATAAAAATAGAACGTAAATAAAAACACCCAATGTCGCTAAATTCTTTGTTTTGAATTGCGATCTGTGAGCTAGAGCTCACACAAAATTTTAATTAGTTTTGAAAATTATAATTTTGGAATTAAAATTAGAAGTTCGTTATAAGCATGGTATTTTTGATAGAATTTAATATTTTGGGACCAAAATTGGGTTCGTTATAGCGATAGTTCGCTAGTTTGAAAAGTGAAAAGTTCGTTATAACGATGGTAATTTTAATGGAATGGAATTGGGATTTTCGATGGGTTCGTTATAAGGGAAGGTTCGTTATATCCATGGTTCGTCTTAGCGGGGTTTTACTGTAATACGAACTTCTACTGTCCTTACTGCGATGAAAAAATATATTGGGAGGGCTTGGCTCATCAGTAGTGAACCCTCCCAGCGGTTTCGCCAATTTAATCCACCAGACCGCTTCTCAGAGCTCTAATACTGTATTGGATCATTCTGCTTTTATATGCTACACTGAAGGATGGAATCTTAGAAATGGTTTTCAAGTAAACTATGGACATAAGCTTATAGGACAGTAGCATTACATTTAAATATGGTAAATATGCCAAGCCCTCCCAATATATTTTTTCATCGCAGTAAGGACAGTAGAAGTTTGTTTTATGTATAAAAGAAACATTCACGCTTTTAAATCCTTTTATTTTATATTTTATCCGAGTGAAAGTTTGCCTAACGAATATTATTGATAATAATATTCGGGAACACACAGAATATTATGATAATAATGATAATATAATTTGTTACGTCATATATTTATGTAATACTATAAATTTGTATATTTGTTAGGCGAAATTAGAAACATGATAAAACAATTGGGTATTTAAAAACAAATGTAGAAATAAAAGTTGAAATATAATAAACAATGTTAAAGATTAGTTAATTATTAATTAAGATTATGTGAGAAAGATGTAATATCGTTGTTGTTTTTTAGATTGAGATTATTAGCTAGTATGTAAAAAAATTAACTCTGTTGAATTTTATTTTTGTATTTATATATAAATAAAATTAACTCTGTTGATTTTTTTGTATTTAATCGATAACAGCGAAGTTACGCATGTTAATGTTAGGAAAAATATTTTAATGTTAAGCAAAACCTGCTCCATCTCGTTTTACATAAATGTTGAAAATTTGGTCGAAATTGATGCATTGTAACGAAAGTTTTTAGCGAACAACACTTATGAAATTTGCATTTTATTAATATAGATGTATAGGAATTGTTTATTTTAAAAAAATAATCATATGCGTCTATAATAGTTTCGAATATTGATAACAGTTTTCCTTTCTTCTAGGTGTTGTCTTTTACAGGGAGGTAGTTCTACTGTGTTATTATTATTATATTTTTTTCAAAATTTATATCATCACAAAAATCTCACCTGAAGAGTAAGCAGCCAGGTATGTCTCAGGTACCTGTCAGCTCCGTTCCTGATCAACGACACCAAGTTTGACCTGAGGCTCTACGTCCTACTGACCAGCTTTGATCCCCTCAGGATCTACGTCTATGATGATGGCCTGGTGAGGTTTGCCAGTGTCAAGTAAGTTCCTCTCTTTGATATATTTTATATTGTCGCAAAGTATTTATTTCATGTATAGATATATAAATACAGTTAAACCCGTCTATAGCGCCCCCTCTAAATAGCGCTTCCCTCTCTATAGCGCCCGATTTTAAACATTAAAAAGTAAACATTTTACATTAAAAGTGACCTGTCTATAGCACCCCCCCTCTATAGCACCCTATTTTGGTGAGTCCCAAGAGGGGTCGCTATAGACAGGTTTAACTGTATATATATATATTTTAATTTTAATGTTTATTCATTTTGATAATGCACAATTTGGATTATAGATTATAAACACAAGGTAATAAGACCAAATCCAAATAAATAAATAGTGTTATGTTTCGGTAACAGCATTGTTACCATCTTCAGACAAAAGTACTGAATGAAAGATTCAGTACTTTTGTCTGAAGAAGATATCAATGCTGTTACCGAAACATCACACACTATCTAATCTATTTATTTTACTCTGCATAAACTTCCCTCATTGCTTCTCTTGTTTATTTAAAATCAATTTTAGTTTATGCTTGACTTATAAATAAATTACCGTGTCATCCTGAAATTTGTCTTTCCTAATTTTCTATGTTACAATATAAAGCAATAGCTCACCATCTCTATACAAAGGAAATGGAAAGACACAAATGTTTCTTTTATACATAAAAACAAACTTCTTCTGTTCTTACTATGGTGAAAATCTCAATCCCAATATTTTTATCATAGTAAGGACTGTAGAAGTTTGTTTCATATGCAAAAGAAGCATTCGTATCTTAATGTTTTCATTTCTTTTTAAAAATCTTTGTGTTTTAATTTTTTTTTTACCCTAGAAAATTGGCTTTTTTTAAATATTTCTATAGTCAAATAAGCTCTAAATTTTGAGGCATGTATAGGCTCTATCAATAATTTTGTTGGTGTTACAGTAGGACCTCTCTGTGAAAAGAATAATACCTACTATACACTCATGGACAAAACTTAAGGGAGTGGAAAGTCTTTAATTTCGTCGTTCGTCTATTATAGATATATTTAAAGAAGACAGGCAATTTTGTTCACACTTGGTTATCTCGTGTGTCTTCAATAAAGGTCACTGTAATATCTTTCAGTGTTATTGTCTGAATACCTATATACATGCTGAAAGGTACAACTTCCTTAAGTTTGGTCCATGAGTGTATGTTGCACAAATTTGTGTATCATCCAGCAGGGCTCCCCTAAAGACTTTGCTTTCAAAGCTCTATAGTTAGTTCTGGAGGCAGCTTTTTATTTAACAAATTTCCTTATCAAGGGGAGCTCGCAAACAAATTTGTACCATATTTTGTTGTTGTTTCATATCCCCTTGTGTAAAAAGATTACAAGAATTCACACGAGTTCATGATCACATGAAATTGGATGTAGGGGTGAAGCTTTCGTTGATCATGGCACCATGATTCAGACACACTTTGGTGAAAGTCTGACTGTACCATATTTTGATGATGCTAAAATCTAAACTAACAGTTGAATGCGCCAGGTATTCCAAGGCTCAACACAGCTTGGGAGACCGGTTCATGCACCTGACCAACTACAGCATCAACAAGCGCAGCGCTTCCTACACCTCCAACGAGGATGAAACAATCTGCCAGGGCCACAAGTGGTAAGTTATTACTTACCTTGAGCAGAGTACACCAGTGTCATTCTATTTCTATAACTTTTACCTTTCTTCTGATATTCCTGTGTTATGGTTTCATTACATTGTGATTCTGATGATAATTTCAGTGGTAGTTATGGTTTTCATCCCAAGTACGTCATGATAATGATGGTGGGTAGTTAGCGATTCCTTTTACTGTAAGTGTACCACATGTCTACTCAAGTAGAGAGCAGTTCGATTTTTGCTTTTACAAATATATCAGATTAATTGCTAAAAAATCTTTTGAATTTTAATGACTTTACAATTTTTAACCTTAACTGATAACTGTTTCTTGTAAAATTCAATGTATTTTCCATTAGTATTTATAGAAAGTTGCCATTAAAGAACTCTATATATATATATATATGTTATATAAAGATATTAGTTTATTTAAAATTGTATTTCATAGATTAAAAAACTCTGTTAGACCGCCAGAGGTCACGCTTCCCCTATAAAAACTCATTGTTGTTGTTTCCAGATGGCCGGCTCAAATCTTTTGTACATTATGTAAATAAGTTTTTCATTTTTTAGATTCTTACGCCTTAAGCCAGGCAGTACTTTTATCAAATTGTTTTTTTTTTATATGTTCCTTTATCTCAATTAAAGCAATCTCTGATCAAGACTATTATTATTATTATTGCCACGACTGTAGAAAAATATCGTAATATACTAATGGATGCCAAAATCAAGCAACAACTAATAATTCTATATAACTCTTAATATTCCAAAATCAGCAGGAAAATATTTTTATTTATAATATATATGAACAAGATTGTTGTTGCAGGAGTCTGAAGGCCCTCTGGGGCTACCTGGAGAAACAAGGCATTGACACCAAGACTCTGTGGTCCTCCCTGGTGGACATCATCATCAAGACCATCATCAGCTGTGAGTGCCACGTCTGGCGTCTGGTCAAATACAACACCAAGAGCCGCTACTCCTGCTTCGAACTCTTTGGTTTTGACATCCTCCTGGACAAGAACCTCAGGCCCTGGCTCCTGGAAGTCAACATCTCCCCCAGGTAACTCCTCTACCAATGGGATTGATTGACCAATGGTATGGCAGGGATTGATCGACCAATGGTAATGCAAGGATTACTTGACCAATGGTATGGCAGGGATTGATCGACCAATGGTAATGCAAAGATTACTCGACCAATGGTATGGCAGGGATTGATCGACCAATGGTAATGCAAGGATTACTCGACCAATGGTATGGCAGGGATTGATCGACCAATGGTAACACAGGGATTACTCTAACAATGGTATGGCAGGGATTGATCGACCAATGGTAATGCAAGGATTACTCGACCAATGGTATGGCAGGGATTGATCGACCAATGGTAATGCAAGGATTACTCGACCAATGGTATGGCAGGGATTGATCGACCAATGGTAACACAGGGATTACTCTAACAATGGTATGGCAGGGATCAATCAACCAATGGTAACACAGATTACTCGACCAATGGTATGGCAGGGATAATATATATACAGTAGAGCCTCCATTAGAGGACACCTCTCTACAAAGGACATATCCTTGTTTGTTGGATGACTTCTCTCATGAAAGGTTCCCTCAGTACTCCACTAACAGCCAGTTGTGTGCTGCAGCCTACACTCCAACTCCCTCCTAGATACCAACATAAAGGTGAGCTCAGCTCTTAGCTTCACTTTAACTGATCTAATATGGCGGCGATGTGCGCAGGGCAATCTAGTGAAGGACATGCTCAACATTGCCGGCTACCAAGTGCCTAACAAGATTGGAAGCCATTCCCTTCAGGCCTCCCTGCTCAAGAGGTTTGGGTGAGTGTTCCTGGAATTATCTTTGTGTCAATGATGCCACAGTGGAATAGATAACAGTTTGGGGACAAAAAAAAATACAAAAAGAGAAATTGTACCGGGATCAGGTTGATAAATTAAGAAAAGTATAAGTTATATAAGTCATCAAAAGTCAACTTGAAGGACGTTTGCAACAACAAAGGAGTTGGGATGATGCAGGATCTCCACGTCTCAGACCAAGTCCCTCTGCATGAACAAAGTCTTACACAGGTGGCGCAAGACTCCCAAAGAGAAGCAGAAACACCTGCGCTATGAGAAGCAAGATTTGGGCAGCGTGAGTAGTATCCTATTTCCAAGATTGGTCGTTCTTGCCTATCAGCTTGCTTAGTCTATTAGGACACCTCGGGTTGTGTGACTACCAAACGTTAGGTAGCATCAACGAGTATTTAAAATTCAATTGCCATCTATCATTCAAATTTGTAATACAGTAAAACCTCCAGTAAAACGCCTAATTACAGAGCCAAAATGTCCTTTAAAGAGAGGTGTCCTCTTACCAGAGAGTTGCTAAATTGTAAAAATGGTAATTTTGCAAATGGAAACTGTCCTTTGTAGAGAGGTGTCCTCTCATGGAGGTTGTACTGTACTTATTTTTGGCAATGTGTGTGTTTTTTTTCTTCGCATATCAAACATCTCTACAGACCTTATCTCTTATCTGTACAGTAGAGAGAGCTATCTGGAGATTATCTATTTGGTGAAACTACTGAGTGGGTTCATCACTGATGAGCCAAGCCCTCTCATTCAATAACTAGGAAGAATTATAGCTACATCAAACATTTATTTATTTAATGATGTTTCAGTGTCTCACTGTAACACTCTCCACAGGGGAATGACAGCGAGTTGCTAAAATGTCGAGAAGTTAAATAAATAATTGGTTCATTGTATTTCTTCCAAACCAACTTCCAACCATAAACAAGGTAATAAGACCAAATCCAAATAAATAAATAGTGTGTGACGTTTCTGTAACAGCGTTGTTACCATCTTCAGACAAAAGTAACTACTCAATTCCAACCAACAAATGATCTTCTAAACATTGAATTTTTAAATTACTTCTGGCCTTAAATATCAATTGATTGATTTTTCAGGAAGCCTCTAAGATCAGCATTTTTTTTTTGTTCGTTGAGATATTGCCTGGCCATAGCCTTCTTATCATTTTCAGTGATAATATCTAATATGCGAAAAGAAACACATCTCCAAAAATAATAAGTATATTACAAAATTTTGTTATTTTTTCTTATCCCTTTGTGTAAAGATTACATGAATTCCATGAGCTCACATGCTACTTGAGCTTTTAGATGATAAGCAGCGACCTCTCCCAAAGGTCCTGTTTAGTGCATCTAATGCAAGCCAAAGTCTGTTCTGGAGCTGCAGGTACCAAGCTACATTTTGGGCACGTAGTGTAGATTTTGTTATTGTTTTCTATCTTCAATGGCTTGATATGGCCTGTTCTAAATCTCGTTACAGTAGAATCTCCCTGTGAAGAACACCCACCCAATTACAGAGTCAAAGTGTCCTTCAGGGAGAGATGTCTTCTTACCAGAGAGTTGCTTAATAGTAAAAACGATAATTTTGCAAATAAAAACTGTCCTTTTGTAGAAAGGTGTCCTATAGCGCGAGTGTCCTCTCATGGAGGTTTTACTGTATTTTCAAAACGTAACGAGAAGTATGTGGGGCAGTTATCAGGAATCCTGGAGGAGCTGACGCCGGATGACGTCCGGATCCTGATGGAAGGGGAGGATGAGTACCAGCGGAGAGGTTCCTTCATCCGAGTCTTCCCCACCCCCACCTCCCACTCCTACCACCAGTACTTCGACTGCCTGCACTACTACAACCGGCTCTTGGATGCCTGGGAGCATCGTGTCAGCGGGGACCGGCTCGTAGGTCAGTTCCTCCCCATCACTAGTCACACATATCTAGTTGACTCTTAGGGGACCCCTTTATAATCATATTTCCATATGAAAATTGGAAACTATTATAGACACATATGATTCTTATGGGGGTCGGTGGAAGGAATGTCTAAACTGTTGGTTTTCGACTGCTACGACCCGGGTTCGATTCCCACATTGGGCACTTTTTCTGATTTAAAAAAAAATCTCCAATGGCCCACGATTCTTGCAAAAGTCTAACCCCACCAGCAAGTGCAAGTAACCAAATACATTGTAAGTGTAAAGTCAAACTGCTTTTCACATGTGTAGACATGTGGTGCACTTACAGTAAAAGCAGTCGCCTACTTCTACCCACCATGATTATCATGGTCTGTACCACGTGTACTAGGGATAAGCAAAAAAAAAAACTAGTCACACATATCGAGTCAACTCTTAGAGGACCCATTTATAATCATATTTCCATATGAAAATTGGAAACTATTATAGACACACGTATGATTCTTTTAAAACTTAAACAATTTCTACTCCCCTTACTGCGATGGAAAAAATTAATGGGAGGGCCTGGCTCATCAGTGGTGAACCCTCCCAGTGGTTTCGCCAGTTTAATAGAAATTGTTTAATTTTTAAAAGAATCATACGCGTCTATAATAGTTTCTAATTTTCATAACAGATAACGCGCTAATGCATCATAATATTTGCATATGTACAAAGATTGTGTTGAAAAAATAGAAAGGACTCTAAAAGAGCAATCCTACTGATGTTGTTTCTTATCCCCTTTTGTAATGTTGAAAGAGGAGAAAAACCTCTTTAAAAATTCCGAGTTCAACTGACTTGGTTGATAGACCTCAGAAAAGGCCCTCTCCAGGGATACAGACGAACTACGTCTGTACTCATAGTCAGCAGCAAAGGCTTCTTCTTCCATGTTAGGAACGGCTTCAAATTACAGGCAAATTCAGACTTTCACCAAAGTATGCCTGGATCATGTGATCAATGAAAGCTACACCCCATTCCATGAAACTGATGGTGGGACCAATCATGATACAACTCAAATATCTGTAGATGCACTTTTACCACTAGACTGATCTAGTCCACTCTTAGGGGACCATTATAATAATCTTTATATTTGCATATATACAAAGATCAACGTAAGAACAATCCTACTGATGGTGGGACCAATGATGACACTGAAATGTCTGTAGATGTACTTTTTGTTTTTGTTTACCTCTTGAAAAATATATACACTCATGGATAAAACTTAAGGAAGTTGTACATCAGGATTGTTGTACAAGCATGTATATCGGGATTCAGACAATAACTCTGAAAGATATTTGATACACAGTGACCTTTATTGAAGACACGCGCGATAACCAAGTGTGAACAAAATTGTCTCCGTCTCCTTCAAAAAAAAAAAAAAAAGATGATTGGCGACATCAAAGACTTTCCACTTCCTTAAGTTTTGTTCATGAGTGTATAAACAATAGAACCCTAAAGACACCTAGTTGAAGAGCCAAAGTAACTCTTAGAGAGAGGTGTCCTCTCACCAGAGAGCTGCTTATTAGTAACAACAGTATTTTTGGCTATGAGAACTCTCCTTTGTCTAGAGGTGTCCGCCAGTGGGAATATCTGTCTATGAGAGTTCTACTGCCTACACTCACGGTATAACTCCTTTAATTCAACCTTCTCTAATTCAACACTTACTTTTTCCAATCGCTATAAGCCTATTTATACCTTAACCAACTATAATTCTACACCGACTTCTTTAATTCAACAAAAAATGTTTGGGGTGTTATATTAAAGAAGTTTGACTCTGTGTAAATGAAACTGAGATGTTTTTTTTTTATTTTTTCAGCCCTGAAATACCTCCAGGAGTTTGCCAAATCAGAGTATCACCTTCAAGTGCCTCCACGGGATACCACAGCTTCCAAGGTATGATTTCTTTCACATCCTTATTTCTATGACTTCTACTTTCTTATCTTCTCTCTCTTTATTCTCTGTGGAGATGTAAATAAGTTTCCTTGTTCAGAGGGTATACAACTAAGTCCCTTGTTGAAGAAGGTATGCAACTAAGTCCCTTGTTCAGATGGTATGCAACTAAGTTCCTTGTTAAGATGGTATGCAACTAAGTCCCTTGTTCAGATGGTATGCAACTAAGTCCCTTGTTGAGAAGGTATGTAAATAAGTCCCTTGTTAAGATGGTATGCAACTAAGTCCCTTGTTGAGAAGGTATGCAACTAAGTCCATTGTTAAGACAGTATGCAACTAAGTCCCTTGTTAAGACGGTATGCAACTAAATCCCTTGTTAAGACGGTATGCAACTAAGTTCCTTGTTGAGTCAATAGGCAACTAAGTTTTATTGTTGAGGTATGCAACTAAGTATCTTGAAGTGACGAGGTATTACAAAAGACATCTTCCTATATTTACTTCATCAAATACAAATATCTCGCTATAAAGCACTTTTATGTTAAGCTGACAATACCTAGTTTTAAGAAAACATGTCTTATTAGTAAAAGGTGATTTGGCCATTAATGTAGAACAATAATTTTAAAAAAATATATAATTAGCTGATATTTATTTTGATTGGTGGCACAAGCCATCAGTGACATTCTCTTTGCCTGATCAGGTCTTACCTTTTTCTTAATTTTACCAACTGTGGTCTGGTGCATTCTTCCTTTTTTGTTTTCAAACTTGATTTAATTTTGGGGCTCTTTATTATTATTATTATTATTTTTTTTTTTAAGCTGTCCTTTAGTAGTCCGGATTTCTAAGAAAGTTGCATATATAATCGAAGTTCTTCCTTACTTTCTTTATTTCTGTCCATTCCTGAGCATGGCCCTAGGTAAGCTGTGCCTCTTTCACTTAATCTATTCTTCCTTCTCTTTGTCCCATGGTCAATCTCCTTTCTATTCCTTAGTGTGTCAGAACCTGGTTGGCTTTCCTCTAACCTGATCTTTATTTTTGCTATGGACTGGTATCAAGCAATTGTGGCTTTTGGCTTGCATCAGATGTACTAAATAGGACTTTTGGGAGAGATTGTTGCTTATCATCAAACAGCTTGAGGAGACTCATGGAATTTGTGTAATCTTTTGCACAAGGGGATAAGAAACAGCAAGAGATTGTGTTGAAATTTCTTCTCTAATCTGAACTCTTTCTCTATCTGACCTTTATAGAAGGTCTGATGACTCATGCTCTCCCTGATTGCTTCTAGCTCTTGTCTTTCTTGTTTTCTTTATTTCTTTGGCTCTTCCTTGTTTACCCCTGTGTGAGCTGTACTCTTCTTTTTTTAATCATCTTACAGGAAAATAATCTTCTGAACAACCTTACCCTGTTCTTTAGACCCAGCTTGAGCTGTTTGTGTATGTCTGCTTCTACCTCTTTTGCTAACATTCCTATATGATCTGTATTTCTCCCAAATCCTCTTCTATTTTTTACTCTATACCTCTGAGTATGCTAAATTCTAACCTGTATTATCTCGTTCTTTCAATTAACATTCTAACAAGATTGACTTGTGTGTGCTTGAACGGCTTGAGTTATCTCTGCCTCTCACACCTCTGTGCATGCTCAATTATAGCTTGTATTCTCTCATTCTTTCCCTGTTTCTTGCTTTCCTGCGCAAGCTAAACTCTATATCAGTTAGCATTCTCACAATATTGATTGTTTGTTTGAACTGTTTGAGTTATATCTGTCTCTGCATGCTCAATTCTAACTTGTATTCTCTCATTCTTTCTGTGTTTATTGAACTCTCCTGCGCAAGCTAAACTCTACATCAGTTAGCATTCTAACAATATTGACTGTGTACTGAACTGCTTGAGTTATATCTGCCATTTTCACCTCTCTCTCTCTCTCTGCACAAGCTGGATTTTAACCTGTATTCCCTCATTCTTTCTCTATTTCTTGCTCTCCTGCGCGAGCTAAACTCTACATCTTCCCATTCTCATCTAATTTTGACTTGACTTATGTGTTGAACGGCCTGAGTTATCTCTGCTCTTCACACTTCTGCACAAGCTCAATTCTAACCTGTATTCTCTCATTCTTTCTTTGTTTCTTGCTCTCCTGCGCGAGCTAAATTCTACAACATTTCTCCACCTCTCATCTAATTTAGACTTGTCTTATGTGCTGAACTGCTTGAATTATTATCTCTGCCCCCTCGCCTTTCTACGCATGTTCAATTCTAACCTGTATTCTCTCATTCTTTCCTTGTTTCTTGCACTCTCCTGCGCAAGCTAAACTCTACAACATTTTCTCACCTCTCATCTAATTTTTGACTTGACTTATGTACTGAACTGCACACCCCTGCTCTAAGCCAAAGCTAACTCCCCTGTTCACCAGCCCCAGAAGAACAAAGGTCCCAGAGTGATTGCCAACACCCTCAGGAGTAAACTGAAGGCCGGAGAGTTGAGTTAACAAATTGTGAGATACACACAATGTATATATATCTTGTTGAGTGAATGAACTATACCAGCTTGTCTACTGCCAGCAGCTTGTCTTGTTCCTTACATCTCCTCTCTCTCTCTTTAAGGAGATTGTCTTGAGATTTCTTCCTTCTATAGACCTCTCTACTTGGATTGTTTTTCATCTACACCTTTGTTAAGCTGGAAATATCAGGTTTCAAGGGAAAGAACCTTTAATGAAATGTAATTCAACCCTAGAAGATAATGATATTGTTTCAACTTAATATGGATCAATGGATTATTTTATTGGGATTTTGTCTAATTCCCTTTGGTTCTTTTATTACATCTTTTTTTCTTCCTTACTTCTTATACTTACACTGTTTGTTCTGTGTCTTGGAAAGTTTTTTTTTTTCTTCTTTTTAATCATCGCTTATATTCTTTTCTTTGGTCTTTTTTTTTTTTCACGCTCTTTTTTTATCTTCAATCTTTTATTTTGTTTGTTCTTGATAATAAAGCACAATTTGGATTATAGATTACTAGACGTATGACCAGACTTCGCCCGAGAATTCCCCCGATGGCTATTTCTTTTTTTCATTTGAAAAACTTTTTTTTTTTACGCGGAGTAATCCGGAATGGAATGAATACCCAAATATGACCATTTTTTATAAGAATCGGTGGTTTTCAGTGGTAGAATGCTCGCCTGCCACGCGGGCGGCCCGGGTTCGATTCCCGGCCGATGCATTTTTTTTTTACAATTTTTAAAACTCATTTATATATTATATATAATATAAATATATATTATAATATCAACTATATTAATTAAATCAAATACCTAAACACTAATATAATACAATTTTTGCCATCACACACACTTTTTTCCTGTAGTTTATGTGTTACTTCTGTATTGCTATTCTATGGCACTTCTAATAATTATTATTGATGTACTTTCAGTATGAAGGAAATTGCAATCGGGGGAATTCTCGGGCGAAGCCGGGTCATAAGTCTAGTATATAATATAAATGAGTTTTAAAAATTGAAAAAAAAAAATGCATCAGCCGGGAATCGAACCCGGGCCGCCCGCGTGGCAGGCGAGCATTCTACCACTGAACCACCGATGCGTATAAAAAATGGCCATATTTGGGTATTCATTCCATTCCGGATTACTCCGCGTAAAAAAAAGTTCTTCAGATGAAAAAAAGAAATAGCTAAAAATACTAATCAAAATGTAGTCGAAAATTTTCCTCAGGTTTATAAAAAGCGACATGCAAAATTTGGTACCAATTGGTTCAGTAGTTTTTGAGTTTATCGCGAAACAGACAGACAGACATTGACTTTTATATATATAGAGATAGATACAAGAAAATAAGGCCTAAGACCAAATAAATTTAATAGTGTGTGAGGTTTTGGTAACAATGTTGTTACCGAAATGTCACACACTATTTATTTATTTATTTGGATTAGATCTTTATTTTCTTGTATTTGTTTGTTCATTAAAATAAAATAAAAAAACATTTTGTTCAGAGAAGTTTTTTTTAAATGAAGTTTTGTGATGTTTTTATAATACAAAGACAATTGTCCTCTCTTGCCAGAAAAAAAAAAACATTTTGGTAAGGTTTTTACAAAAATATCTTTGTTTGATGATGGTAACAATGCTGTTACCGAAACATCATTTATTATTTTGGATGTAGTCTCTTGTTACCCAATGTTTCTATTCTATAATCTTGATAAGGTACAATATTTGGAGTACATACAGTAGCAAGACTAAATACAAATAAATAACAAAGTGTTTGACGTTTCGGTAACAGCATTGTTACCATCATTAGATAAAAGTATGGAATGACTACTGAAAGTCAATCAGTACTTTTGTCTGAAGATGGTAACATTGTTGTTACCAAAACGTCACACTATTTTATTTATATATATATATATATATATATTTTTTTTGCTTATCCCTAGTACACGTGGTACAGGCCATGATAATCATGGTGGGTAGTTAGCGACTGCTTTTACTGTAAGCGCATTTATATGGATTTTGGTAGTGTTGTAACCTTGTAATTTTATAATCACATAATTGTACCCTTATCGTCAAAATATAATTTTTTTATTTTCCTGATGAGGAATACACACAAAAAGATTTTTATCTTAATGTCAATGAAATTAAAAGCTTCTCTGACCAAAAAGTGTTTTTACCTATTTTTTGAAGAACTATGAATGCCAACAGACAGGCAAACTCTTATGTTTTTAGTTTGAAATAAAAAAAAAAAAAACTCTTTAGATATCAAGTCCAAGAGAAACCCAAATTAATAAATTGTGACATTTTTTATATAACAGCACTGATAAGGCACAACTTGGATTATAGATTATAAACACAAGGTGATAAGACCAAATCCAAATAAATAAATAGTGTGTGACGTTTCAGTAACAGTGCTGTTACCATCTTCAGACAAAGGTACTGAATAAGAAATTTTACCACAGCTTGTTTTAAAACCTGCTGTTACCAAAACGTCACACACTATTTATTTAGATTTGGTCTTATCACCTTGTGGATATAACAGCACTGTTACTATCATCAGACAAAAGTAACAGCAGTGTAACAAGTGGAAACAACACTGTTACAGAAATGTTGCACATATATTGATTTGGATGTTGTTGGTCTTGTTAGTTGAGATTTGTAATCTTATAATCCAAATTGTGTATCCTATCTCTTTTTTTTCTCTCTAGTTTACTATAATAATTGTTGTTTTTTTTTGTGTGTAACTTTTAATTTGTACTTTTCATTCATTATTTATCTATCACATGGTGTCTTCATTTTTAGGTCATTCTAATTTTTTATTTAAAAAAAAAAAAATTTTTTTTTTTTTTATTTAATATACTTTATCTTCTTTTTTTCTTCTCTCTTTTTTTTTTTTTAATTTTTATTCTTTAAATTTTATTCTTATAAATTCAAAGCTTAAATTTGTCTTTTTTTTTTCCTCCCCTTTATTGTAATTTTTTTTTTTTTTCAAGAGTTGAAAAATAAATGTTTGTGTATGTAAATTTATAAAGAATGTTTTATATTTAATAAAAATTTTGCCTTTTTTCATTTTTTAATATGTTGATTTTTGTTTTTATTTTGATTTTTATTTATTCATATCAATTCATAATTTTTTTGTCTATTAAATAATTAAAGCCTATCTTGAAACACAATAACACAGTAGAAACTCCATGAGATAACATTCACGCTAGAGGATACCTTTCTACAAAGGACAGTTTTCATCACCAAAATTGTCATTTTTACTATTTATCAACTCTCTGGTAAGAGGACATCTCTCCCTAAAGGATACTTTGGCTCTGTAACTAGGTGTTGTCCTTTACAGAGAGGTAGTACTACTGTAGCAACTCTCTGGTAAGAGAACACCTCTCCCTAAAGGACACTTTAGCTCTACAACTAGGTGTTGTCCTTTACAGAGAGGTAGTTCTACTCTAGCAACTCTCTGTTAAGAGGACACCTCTCTCTAAAGGACACTTTGGCTCTGTAACTAGGTGTTGTCCTTTACAGAGAGGTAGTTATACTGTATTTATTTTAAAATTCAATACTTATATGAGGCTGTTTACCCATCTTCCTGAAAAAAAAAACACTTCTATTGATCCAAAAAATATACTTAAATTATTCAATGGATTGCTCTATTTTCAACATTTTTATTTATTTTATTCAAATTTTTAGCAAGCCTTATAAAAAGTTGTCTTTTCAGTTAAAAAATGCAAGGATTTGGGGAGTTTCCTTGTTGCCATTAAAGTTAGGCATCAATAGAGGCCATAATTCAAGTTTCAAAGGATATTTGCCCAAATACAATCTAAATTTATTCTTTCATCGCAGTAAGGACAATAGAAGTTTGTATTGTTTATAAAAGAAACATTCATGCTTAAATCCTTTCATTTTATATATATAGATGGTGCGTTGTTGCTTTATGTTAATTTATGCTTAACTGGCCTTGTCCTTATTGTTTGCGGAAGAGCATTGCTCGATGCAAATATTTGAATGTAATTCTACTGTCCTATAAGCTTAAGTCCATATTTTCCTTGAAAACCATTTCTGAGATTCCACCCTTCAGTGCTGCGTATATAAGCAGAATCGTCCAATACAGTATTAGAGCTCTGAGAAGCGGTCTGGTGGATTAAAAATAAGCGAAACCACTGGGAGGGTTCACCACTGATGAGCCAAGAGCCCTCCTAATATATTTTTTCATCGCAGTAAGGACAGTAGAAGTTTGTATTGTATATAAAAAAACATTTGTGCTTGAATCCTTTCATTGTGTATAGATGGCGCGTTATTGCTTTGTGTTAATCTCAATATAGGAGAAATCTACTCAGAGGGCCATGGATAGATAAAAGAACAAATGTTTCTATCTTAAATTATTTATGTTAGAATTTTTTTTTTTTTCGACAATTTAAACAATTATATTGATTCTGCTAATCAATTGTTACAAAGGTGGAAAAATACATAATAGATAGTAAATAAAGGGTAGATAAAATGTAGGGAATTATATAGTTATATATGAAAAAATAGTACAAATGTAACATTGTACTGGGATAAGGTGCATAAATTAAGAAAAAGGCATCTCCTTATCGTGCAACTGAAAGTTGCTGATGGCTTGCGCCATCTATCGGAATAAATATCAACTATTCTCGTTGATTTTTAATTATTCCAGAATTGGCCAAATACCCATTCTTGATTAATCAAGAAAAGCTAAACACGGACGCGTTTCGGGCTGTTGGCCCTCATCAGCGTGGTGCAAACTGTACCTCAACGACGAAAAAATTGACCATTAAGGCATCCTGAAAAATCATGAAACGGGTAGTTAAGGCCAGAATTGCGTGAATAATTAAAAATCAACGAGAATAGTTGATATTTATTCCGATAGATGGCGCAAGCCATCAGCAACTTTCAGTTGCACGATAAGGAGATGCCTTTTTCTTAACAGTTATATATATACATATTTCTTCAGCAAGGGAGGTTTCCCCACCTTGAGAGAGTCCTCCTCCAGACAAGGTCTTCACTCCTCAGTTCCACACCGAGGAAATACTTATAGATGTGTATCTTGGCAGATACCAGGATGGTGTTAATTCTGTTAGATCTCTTGAATCCCGAATATGTAAAAAAAGATTGACCTACTTTGGACACATAATGAGAGCAAATGGTTTAAAAAAGATGTTGATGTTAGGAAAAATTGAAGGAAGAGAGGAAGACCTGCAATAAGCTGACTAGAAGAGGTCATGAAAGCTACCATCACTAGATGAACTGCGAGTAAATGTCACTAACAGATAAAATTGGAGAATATTTGTCCATACTCACCAATAGTCAAACTTGACTTGATGGACACTAACAACAAATACATTATTCTTCTCTCACTTTGTCTCTGAAGAAAAGTTGACATCTTTAAAAATCCTGAGTTAAACTGACCCGGTTGATAGACCTCAGCAAGAGTCCCACTCCAGGGATACGGAGGAGCTGCGTCTGTACTCATGTTAGAGTCGGCAGCAAAGGATTCCATGTTAGGAACGCCCTCAAACTACAGGCAAAGTCAGACTTTCACCAAAGTGTGTCTGGATCATGGTGCCATGATCAATGAAAGCTGCACCCCTACACACCATTCCATGAGATCATGGAATTTGTGTAATCTTTACACAAGGGGATAAGAAACAACAACAACATTCTTCTTCTTTCTTATCTCCACTCATATCATATCAGTGTATAAAACCTGTTAAGTTTGAGATAGTGTCTGCTGGGGATGAGTAGAGTTCATCAATGGATGAGCAAATACAGTCAATGATGTTATGATGCACTAGCACGCCATCTGTTATCAAAATTCAAAACTATTATAAAAAAATAATTTCTACTGCCCTTACTGCAATGAAAAAAAATTAATGGGAGGGCCTGGCCATCATACTTGTTTATAATAGTTTCAAACAGGACCTTTGGGAGAGGCTGCTGCTCATCATAAAACAGCTTGAGGTGCATGGACTCATGGAATTCGTGTAATCTTTACACAAGGGGATAAGAAACAACAACATAATAGTTTCAAATTTTGATGAGTCATTGATGTGGTTTAGGGTTGCCAAACATTACATTAATTCAACTAAAAATTCTGATCCCTTGGGATGTTGAATTAAAGAAGTTGGAGATATTGAATTTTAATAAGAGGATTTATAATTAGTTTCTTGAATTATTCTGAATTAACGCAAGCTTTCAAGTGTTTGTTTCTCATCAGACTAAATGTTTTGTGTTGTATGTTGTTTCTTATCCCCTTGTTTAAAGAATACACGAATGCTAATTAAAAATGTTTCTTTTTTTAATTATTGTAATAAGTTTATGTTTTACCCTAATTAAGCAAGTAATTCACACTTGTACAGTCACCATAGTGGTGTTTCCATGTGTTGTGGTTTATAAACCACTAGCCGAATGACCCGGGCAACGCCCCTGTTTTACCCGACTGTAGATGATAAAGCACAATTTGGATAATAGATTATAATAAAAGAAAATAAGACCTAATCCAAATAATTTATTAGTGTGTGACGTTTCGGCAACAACATTGTCACCATCATCAGACAAAAGAATAAAAAATATATATATATATTTTTTATTCTTTTGTCTGATGATGGTGACAATGTTGTTGCCGAAACGTCACACACTAATAAATTATTTGGATTAGGTCTTATTTTCTTTTATTACCGACTGTAGATGTTACAACGGTGATCCTTAGGTCGCTGGTTCAAATCCGACTCGAGGGAGCCAGCGAGCACGTGACCTCCCTGTGCGTGCGCATCCGTGACAGAGGCCGATGAGGAAAGACGGTCGTGACTATATATAGGGATGTCTATTGAAGAGGCCATGGTAACATGGGGCAACTATTTTTATACTTTAAAGAGAAATGATAAATCACAATTTGGATTAGAGATACAAGAAAATAAGACCTAATCCAAATAATTTAATAGTGTATGAAGTTTTGGTAACAGCATTGTTACCATCATCAGACAAACTAATAAATGAGAAAAAATATCACAACAAGTTCTTAAATAGTTACTGTTATCAAGTGTGTAAACAAGATAACAGATAAGAAAAATAGTTTTTTTTAAGACAATCTCAAATATGTTCTTTTGTCTGATGATGGTAACAATGTTGTTACCAAAATGTCACACACTTAAATTATTTGGATTAGGTCTTATTTTCTTGTATTTAAAGAGAAATGTCTTGTTAAATTGAGGGATACACACAAGAGTTGAGACAAAAAAAGAAAACACAGGTTAAAACAGCTCCGAGTAATATAGGAATTTGGTTGTATACAACAGGTAAAAATTGATGTGGAGTGAAAAGATACACCTTTTGATTATAGGTTAGCTACAATTTGGATTATACACTCATGGACAAAACTTAAGGAAGTGGAAAGTCTTTGATGTTGCTGGTCATCTATTTTTTTTTTTAAAGGGACAAAGGCAATTTTGTTCACACTTGGTTATCTCATGTGTCTTCAATAAAAGTCACTGTAATATATTTCAGAGTCATTATCTGAATCTCAATATACATGCTAAAAGGTACAACTTCCTTAAGTTTTGTTCATGATTTTATAAGTCGAATAGCCCAATACATTGGTATGGTGGAGTAAATTGATGAGAAAACACTAGAAGGGTTAACCACTGATGAGCCAGGCCCTCCCAATATATTTTTCATCGCAATAAGGACAGTAGGAGAAGCTGTGTTTTATTTATAAAGAAGAAAATATTGCATTAAAGAATAGTGAAATTTCTTTCACATAGATAGCATGTTTTGCCTTATGTTTAAATACAAATTGTACATTTTAGCGATCTTTTTCAAAATGGGGAGAATTAAAATATATTGAAAAATAAAACTGATGAACAACCCATTAAGGTACAATTTGGATTATAGATAAGAAACATAATCATAAACATAAACGAGCGCCAAAAGCGCGAAACGCGTTCGTGGATGGCTTTTCTTGATTTATTGAGAAATTGGGTTGGCCAAATATCAGGGAACAGGCTAAATCAATGATTAGTTGATTTCTGTTCCACCAGATGGCGCTCTGCCTTCTGTAAAGCACATGTGCTCCTGGTCAGGATATGCCATTTTTAATATTAATATTATATATATATTATATATTTTTATTATTTTTTTTTTATCCACAGTACAGTAGAACCTCCATGAGAGAACACTAACGATAGAGGACATCTCTTCCTAAAGGACACTTTGGCCCTGCAATTAGGTGTCCTTTAAACGGAGGTTCTGCTGTGCACGTGGTACAGGCCATGGTGGGTAGAAGTTAGTGACTGCTTTAACTGTTAGTACATACATGTCACATGTGAAAAAGTAGTTCAAATTTTGTACTCGCAAATGTGCCAGAGCCCTGTTTGGTTACTTGCACTCGCTGGTGGGGTTGGACTTTTGCAAGAATCAGGGGCCATTCAAGCTTTTTTTTTTTTCTAATTAGAAAAAAGTGTCCAATGCGGGATTCGTTCTCGGGTCACAGCAGTTGAAAACCTACGGTTTAGACAACTCGTCCACTGACTCTCACTTTTTTAATTTTGATAATAATTATTTGTGGATGTAGTGTGTGTTATGAGCTCCAGGAACCTGGGTTATAAATATATCTCCGAGTTTAATGTATTTATTTATTTAGATTTGGTCTTATTATCTTGTGTTACTGACAGACAGTTTGAAAAGTTATAAATATTGAATTATATATAAAAGAGAAATTACAAGATAGGAATTGATATGGCACAATTTGGATTTTAGATTATAAAACAAGGTAATAAGACCAAATCCAAATAAATAAATAGTGTGTGACGTTTCTGTAACAGCGTTGTTACCATCTTCAAACAAAAGTACTGAATTCAGTACATTCAGTACTTTTGTCTGAAGATGGTAACAACACTGTTACAGAAACGTCACACACTATTTATTTATTTGGATTTGGTCTTATTACCTTGAATTACAAGATAGGAAAACAAGTTTCATTCATCAATAAATGTCTATATACAACCTTTCAGGAAAATCGCGCTTCTATGGGTACAATATATCCTAGGATGTATCCATAGAAAGGTGACTTGCTCGAAAGCTTGTTCAAATGTTTATTAATGAATGAAACTTCTCCCTGTCTTTGTGAATTTTATCCTATTGGATGAATAGGGTAATTACTATCGTCTTAATATAAGAAGTATACACTAATGGTCTAAACTTAAGAAGTTGTACCTTTTAACATGTATATCAGGATTCAGACAATAACTCTGAAAGATATTACAGTGAACTTTATTAAAGACACACGAGATAACCAAGTGTGAACAAAGCCTCTGTCTCTTTCGAAAAAAAAAAAAAAATGTCCAGCGACATCAAGGACTTTCCACTTCCTTAATTTTTTTTCTGTGAGTGTATTTTGGCAAAGTTTTTAGGGGTTTGTGTGTCTAGGAATAAGTTTTGAGAAAATAGAAGTAAGATACTCAATCCTAACATTGAAGAAGACAGAGAATATGTGTTTATTATATGGTGTTTTAGAAGGTAAGTTGCTCAGAAGAAATGGAATCTACACATGATTGATGTGATCACAAAGGGTGAGTCATATTCACAAAAGCACAACTACCCAATTAACTCAGCCTTTGCCGGTATCAAACCCGGATGAAAAAGGAGGAGGGGGAGCAGTAACAAGCTTGCTAAAAACTTGGTCTCAGCTGATAGTACCCTGTAAGGTCTCCATGGATGCAGGATGAGTCTGTACTCCATATAAGGAATGCTGCACATGGCATCTGTCCCTCATGTCAGAGGCAGCCATTTCATATTGGAGCTAAGGCAGTGGCCTGCTACTGAGTAAGTGTTCCCAGTCTTAATGACAAAGGCAGACACATTCTACTTCACCCAGTCATGAGCCTTTAAAAAAAATCTCGAAAGCTTATTAGTGAATATATTGACAAAAGACAATACTTCACTAACAACCTTTCCACTGTTTTATAAACAGGCGACAGTGGGTCATCGAAACATCAAAAAACAATAAACATTCATAAAAAAGGTTGATGAAGTCTTCAACTGGAATTCAACCTTTTAAAAATGTCTTCAAATCTAATGAATTGTCATTTGGCTTAAACTTTCCAATATTTACAAAATCATAAGATTCCACGGCAACTCTTTTTATTTACTTGATTAAAGGAAGCTTTCGGGTAAGCTCTTCTTCAGCAATAAAATGACAAAGTTGTTTTCATGTGATCTACAATAATTTGTAAATTAAGTTTACAGTGCAATAAATTGATAAAGAGGGAGCAATCTCTCGAAATATTTTGAGAAAATTTGTTTTTTATTTCATTACAGATACAGGTACCCCTTTTATATAAAAAGTCTTATTTAGTTGAAGAAGAGCTTATCCGAAATCTTCCTTTTATCAAATGAATAGAGTTTTTCAGCATATTATGCTAGCTATTGCATATGCATAGCTATTGGAAAGTTTAAGTCAAATGACAATTTAATAAATATAACGAGTTGTCGCATCTTATTTTTTGTAATTTGTTGAAATCCGCAATCCAGTAACAATGAATTTCAAGACTTCACAAGAAAATGACTTAGTGTACTTGCAATAATGTTATTAATCTAATGTATATACTTGGCCAATAGTTGAATAGAACATTGGAAGATTACATGTATGTATCTGTATTTTAAACATGCATCTGTGCAGGTGAAGAAAGTGAATTCTCCAGAGAAGCCGCCCAAAGCTACAGACCCTCTAGCTGGAGGAGATGCTAAACTCTCAACGACTACATCTATCCGGGTGGATTCTTCTACCCAGTAGGTAACAACAGCATGTCTACCTAGACACCATGTGAGATAAGAGGATGCCAGCGGGCGACGCTGGCCTGGGACGCTGGGAACTCTGCGAGCTGGGAGGCTGGCCAGCCGGCCTGCGCGCGCAGGCTGCGCGCGCACTTTTCGAACACCGCCTGATATCGCCGGCTTGTTTACCGCCCGTCGCTACAACCTACGGCGGTTCCTTCTATTATATAATACTCTAGGCGCTGGTGGAGTAAAAACTGTACTCCACCTGCCTCTTATAATTGTATGTAATCTTTGGACACTTATTAAAATATAAATTATTAATTTATAGTTCTCACTGCAGCTCGAACCTTTACCCTAACGCGGTAGAACATGGCGCAGTCGACATTCGGTTAATTATAGCCGTTTTTTAAGTGACAGCTCAGTGACAATTAGTAATCAAGATGCCCTCAAGAAGGAATCGCCGACCATCCCAAACCCCTCCAGAGAACCCTGCCTCGCCGACCAGCACCGACATCCTCAGGTCCATAGCCGCACTGTTGCAGCAGATGGCTACTCGGAATCCGACACCGACAGTCCCATTAGGAGCTCCTCCTCACCACGCCACAAAAATCATCCAGCTTCCTAAACTGGCTTCCCCGGAGGAGTTAACGATGTCTCTTTTCCGCGTTTGGAAACAACGTTGGAACGACTACGTGGACGCCCAACAAGTAGCCACCTTCCCGCTATCCACACAGCAAGTGACTTTGCGTGCCGCCCTCCATTCCGAATGGACCATCCTTTGGCAATCAGGCCGCCTTCATATTTCTACCACCACCACCCTCGATGAAGCCGTGAATGCTCTCGAGGCCTACCTACGCAAGAAGCGAAACCCCCTCCTTGATCGGCAAGATTTTCATCGTAGGGACCAACAAACCGGAGAATCGGTGGATCGCTACTTCGCAGCCCTTAAAGCTCTTGATGACTCGTGTGCACATGAGCTGGATTTTAAGTGCAGCACATGCGGCGACCCGTGTATTACAAAATGCACAAAAAGAGCTTGTGGGAAAACGTTTGCCCTTGCTGGTTATCAACAGCAACTCCGTATCCGTGACAGGTTAATATGTGGCCTGTTTGATAAAGACCTCCAACGAAAAGTACTGGCGGAGCAGTACAATTCCGACCTCTCCCTGGACCGAGTCCTCTCAATTTGCATCGCACATGAGAGTGCTACCGCCGTGGGCGCGACTCTTTCACCCTCCCCAACCACCTCCCCCGAAGCCTTCATTGCAACCAGACGTGCACCATCAACCTACAAGCATCAACAAGCCAGCTCGTCTGAAACCTCACCTAAGGCCAACCGTTTCTTTCAGAAACCCTATGATCCTAACGACCCCTGCTCCGGATGTGGGGCGAACCCAAGACACCGCCGTGACCAGTGCCCAGCAAAAGACATAGAGTGTAACAAATGCGGCATCACCGGGCATTACGGAAGGGTTTGCCGACAACTGAAACGGAAACCCACAACCAAACCTAATATCCCGCCACCCGCAACCAGAAATAATCAGTCCCAACCAGGACCCTCAAACACAGTTGTTGCAGCTGGAGTACGCAACGAACTCATAACCATTACGACCGATATCAACCATAAGTTACACCAAATCCGTTGGCTGGCGGACCCGGGGTCAGATCTGGATCTAATCCCAGAATCAGAATTCCTGTTACTGGATGAGCAGACCCGATCAGCACTCAACCCGAAGAACGTCCCTTGCGTAGGAGCCAACGGCATCAGCTTAAGTCCTTGTGGATCGTTCGTCGCGGCACTGCATCTCAACGGGAAAACATACAGTACTACCGTTGGAGTCTGCAAGCACCTGAACGCCCCTCTCTTGAGCAAGAGCGGATGCAAAGCCTTAGGACTTCTGCCGGATAACTGGCCCCATTCAATGATCGTCAATGCCATAACCAACGGACAAGTTCTAACGTTCCCGCCGACCCCGGTGAGAGCCAATGAGATCGATAAGCAGTCTATCCTTACCCATCATGCTAGAGCGTTCGACGACACAGTGTTAAAACCCATGCAAGGACCCCCCATGTCTATCGAACTAGTTAAAGATGCCGTTCCTTGCAAACGCTACCGGGCATACAACGTTCCCTTTCACTGGAGAGACCCCGTCAAAACTCAACTCGATACCATGGTGGCGAAAGGGATAATCGAACAGGCACCCGTCGGCGAAGCCATCGATTGGTGCCATCCTATGGTAGTCGTCCCGAAAAAAGGCTCATCACAAGTCACTATACCAAATGATCTCGCCGGTGCCATCATTGGGAAAGGTGGTCAACGCATCAGGAAGATCCGGCGCGAGTCTGGTGCGGGGATCACCATAGATGAGTCTCAACCTGGTAGCAACGAACGGGTCATCACCATCTCTGGCACGCCCCAGCAGATCCAGATGGCCCAGTACCTCTTGCAGCAAAATGTAAGAGAACATTCCTTCCGGAAGCGATACAATCGCAACGCCAAGCCACTCTCACATTTGGAAGTGGGAGCAATAGTCCTTGTCCAGGATCACCGCACAAAACATTGGACCCTCCTTGCTGAGGTTCTCGAACAACTTCCACGCGGTCGCAGCTACCTCATCCGGACCGACGCCGGACGCCTTCTTCGCCGTAATCGCAGATTCTTACGACCTTTCGTGCCTCCACCGTACACCACCCCACCCAACTCAGCTCAACATCAGCAGACCTTATCCCCTCGAACCCGAGAACCGAACCCGCGTTATAGCAACTACGTTGGATCGGTCCCAAGTCCCAATCTCCAGGGGGGGCATGAGATAAGAGGATGCCAGCGGGCGACGCTGGCCTGGGACGCTGGGAACTCTGCGAGCTGGGAGGCTGGCCAGCCGGCCTGCGCGCGCAGGCTGCGCGCGCACTTTTCGAACACCGCCTGATATCGCCGGCTTGTTTACCGCCCGTCGCTACAACCTACGGCGGTTCCTTCTATTATATAATACTCTAGGCGCTGGTGGAGTAAAAACTGTACTCCACCTGCCTCTTATAATTGTATGTAATCTTTGGACACTTATTAAAATATAAATTATTAATTTATAGTTCTCACTGCAGCTCGAACCTTTACCCTAACGCGGTAGAACACCATGTAGATGACACTCATGGACACAACTTAAGGAAATTACGCCTTTAGACTCCGCCTTTGCCAGTCCCAAGACCGGATGAAAAAGGAGTAATGTTAGGAGCGGCTGCACATGCCGTCTGTTCCTCATGTCAGAGGCGGCAATTTCTTTCAGAGCTAAGCTGGCCTGCCACTGAGTAGTGTTCCCAGTCTTAATGACAAAGGCAGACACATTCTACTTCACCCAGTCATGATGGTTGTCAAACAGACAACTTGATACCTTAATATGATTGAGTGGAGATAATAAAGAAGAAGAAGAGACCTCCAATAAGCTGGTTAGAAGGGGTCAAGAAAGCTACTGGGAGGTCACTAGATGTGAGTGATGATCACTAACAGATCAAATTGGGGAATAACTGTTCATGGAGTGTCACCAAAAGTCAACTTGATGGATATTAATGACAAAACCAGAATTTTATTTTAGCGAAATATGCTATAGTTGGAAATATTGGTAAGAGGACAACTCTCAAACTTGTTTATTATTTACACTCATGGACAAAACTTAAGGAAATTTTACCTTTTACCATGTATATCAGGATTCAGACAATAACTCTGAAATATATTACAGTGACCTTTATTGAAGACACGAGATAACCAAGTGTGAACAATATTACCTCTGTGAAAAATGTAATATTGTACTGGGATAAGGTGGATAAATTATGAAAAAAGGCATCTCCTTATCATGCAACTGAAAGTTGCTGATGGCTTGCGCATTTTTTGGTCGTTGAGGTACAGCTTGCACCACGCTGATGAGGGCCAACAGCCCGAAATGCGTCCGTGGTTAGCTTTTCTTGATTAATCAAGAATGGGTATTTGGCCAATTATGGAATGTTTAAAAATCAACGAGAATAGTTGATATTTATTCCAATAGATGGCGCAAGCCATCAGCAAATTTCAGTCGAACTATCAGGAAATGCTTTAAATCTTTTTTTTTTTTTGTTTCATGATCATCTAACTGATCTCAGTACAATAATATCACCTTTGTACTAATTTTTCATATAGTTTGGCATTCTCATGCACTTATGGCCTTAAATACCAATTCTTTGATGTTTCAAGAATATTCAAGGACCAGTGTTTTTTATCATGTAGGTACTTAAAATTTGGAAATTAAACATGTGATAAATTTGTCCTGAGAAATATTTATAAAAATTAAGAAGCCTCTTTTTCTTTTCATGGAAATATCGAAAAGGTGGAAATGAGAAAAGCAAAATGATACATTCAACACCAACGGAAAAAAATTCCCTGAACACAAGCCTTGACAAAGAGTGTGATGCACAATCAGCTACTATCCAAAAAATTAGATTTTATCCCAAAACAAATAATCTATTGGTGAACATCTTACAAAAACCATTTAAAAACTACAGTTATTTACTTTAAACACAAGGTAATAAGACCAAATCTAAATAAATAAATAGTGTGTGACGTTTAGGTAACAACGCTGTCACCGAAACATCACACACTATTTATTTATTTGATCTTATTACCTTATGTTTATAATCTATAATCCAAATTGTGCCTTTATCAGTTATTGACTTTGAAAAAGAACAAAACTTCCGAAATTGTGAATAAGCTGAATTCACACCTCCTTTTGGCCCCCAATTCTTGCAAAAGTCCAACCTCACCAGCGAGTGCAAGTAACCAAACGGGGCTCCGGCACATTTGTAAGTGCAAAGTCTAACTGCTTTTCACATGTGTAGACATGTGGTGCGCTTACAGTAAAAGCAGTCGCTAACTTCCCTCCTTGATTATCATGGCCTGTACCAAGTGTACTAGGGATAAGCAAAAAAAAAAAAAAAAACACTTCCTTTTACCAGGAAATGGACTGTTGAGTTGTAAGATCTGTTTGATGTATTGGATCAGGATTGAACTGTTGGTCTTACATTCATACCCAATGACTGTAACATCGGGTGACATTTTGTTGACAGATTTGTAATATTATCATAAAAAATACTCTAGCGGTCTTAGAAATCTTAATGTTCTAAATCAAATTACAGTTAAAGCTGTCTATAGCGCCCCCTCTTGGGACTCACCAAAATAGGGTGCTATAGAGAGGGGGTGCTATAGACAGGTTACTTTTAATGTAAATCGCATCGTACTACGTATTTAAAATCAGGCCCTATAGAGAGGAAGGCGCTATTTAGAGGGGGCGCTATAGACAGGTTTAACTGTATATATAAAATGTGAAATTATAAAAGATGTGTTGTTGCTTATTCCTCAAGTCGTTTAAATGATCTCCATTAGGTTCCATTGTCTCAGCTTTTCTATTATAGTCCTGGGGTTTTCTCAGAGGTCTTTTTTGGAGGATATAATAAAATGTGAGGTTAAAAAAGATAATTAAGTCTTTAGACATAGAAGTATTTGTAATTCTGAGACTGATGGTATCATTGGTGTTGTAGATACTGCCTGACAAGAAGTGGGTTTTGAGAGCTAGGTACGTATCAGTTTGTGTGTTTATGGTTCTTATTTCTGTGTTCTGGGAGTTGTTTTTATCAGGACCATTATACATACCTTGCAAGATGTGCGTTCATTTAGTAACTAGATGTTCTCTTGGAATATCCTCCATTATCATTAATGGGGAAGTAAATTTACCACTTTGTCTTCAAACACATTCAAAACTTCCAACTCATGTCACACATGCATGCACACAATATCTTTATAACCCATATTTACCAAGCTTAGGGGGTTGGTGGAAGGGTGATCTAAACCATTTGTTTATGACCTCTACGACCCGGGATTTGAATTCCGCTTTGGGCACTTTTTTTTTTCTAATAAAAAAAAAATGCTCTAATGGCCCCCTGATTCTTTCAAAAGTCCAAACCCACCAACAAGTGCAAGTAACCAAATAGGGCTCTGGCACATTAGTAAATGCAAAAGTCGAACTGCTTTTTACATGTGTAGAGATGTGGTGCACCTTACAGTAAAAGCAGTCGCTAACTACTCAACATGATTATCATGGCCTGTACCACATGTACTAGTTATCCCTAGTAAAAAAAACCAAGCTTGTGGGTTTTATTATAGACCCATTGAAGAGTTCAAAAGCTATCCTTTTTGAATGTAAAAATAAATTATAGTCATTGCAAGTTAATTAACGATTCATAAGTCCTGCATATCTAATTAAATATTATATGCAGTGTAATCTTGCTAAAGTGAAATTTGGATTATAGATTAGAATGGATTATAGATTAATTTGGTAACAATGCTGTTACCGAAACATCACACACTATCTATTTATTTGGTCTTATTATATTGCAACCTCTTTAATCCAACACTTACACATTGGGGTGTTGAATTAAAGAATATTAAACAGGTACAGTAAAACACCGCTTTGTAAAGGACACCTGTTACAGAACTAAAGTATCCTTTAGGGAGATGTGTCTCTTCTTACCAGAGGGTTGTTAATTAGTAAAAATGGTATTTTTGGCAATGAAAACTGTCCTTTGTAAAGAGGTGTCCTCTCATGGAGGTTCTACTGTATTGCCATACACTTTGCATATTAGATATTTGATAATGAAGACAACTATTGGATTGTTTCACACGCACACAAGGCCTATTGATGAGCTTTTCACCTAAATGTTAGAATTAATGGTTGATTTTTAATCATGTTCCCAATAAAAAAACTACCTAGTAGTTTACAAAAAATCATAAGACGCTGCAACTCTTTTTATTTACTTGATTGAAAAAGAAGCTTTCGGGTAAGCTCTTCTTCAGCTAATTAATATGTAGAAGGGTCATTTAAAACCTGAAAGCTTATAAACTAATAAATAAACTTATCCTCGGAGATTTATATTTGATTAATCTAATTGATACTGAGGATTATAATTCTTATATGTTTTAGTTATATAAGAAGGGCTTGTCTGAAAGTTTCCTTTTAAATCCAGTAAATAAAATAGGTGCAGCATCTTTATGATTTTTAAATTTTTGTAGTTTGTTGAAATCTGCAATCCTGTAAAACTGAATACCCGCTACAGTAGAACTACCTCTCTGTAAAGGACAACACCTAGTTACAGAGCCATAGTGTCCTTTAGGGAGAGGTGTCCTCTTACCAGAGAGTTGCTACAGTAGAACTACCTCTCTGTAAAGGACAACACCTAGTTACAGAGTCAAAGTGTCCTTTAGGGAGAGATGTCCTCTTACCAGAGAGTTGCTACAGTAGAACTACCTCTCTGTAAAGGACAGCACCTAGTTGCAGAGACAAAGTGTCCTTTAGGGAGAGGTGTCCTCTTACCAGAGTAGCTACAGTAGAACTACCTCTCTGTAAAGGACAACACCTAGTTACAGATCCAAAGTGTCCTTTAGGGAGAGATGTTCTCTTACCAGAGAGTTGCTACAGTAGAACTACCTCTCTGTAAAGGACAATACCTAGTTGCAGAGACAAAGTGTTCTTTAGGGAGAGGTGTCCTCTTATCAGAAAGTTATTACAGTAGAACTACCTCTCTGTAAAGGACAACACCTAGTTACAGAGCCAAAGTGTCCTTTAGAGAGAGGTATTCTCTTACCAGAAAGTTATTACAGTAGAACTACCTCTCTGTAAAGGACAACACCTAGTTACAGAGTCAAAATGTCCTTTAGGGAGAGGTGTCCTCTTACCGGAGAGCTACTAAATAGTAAAAATGGTAATTTTGTAAATGAAAACTGTCCTTTATAGAGGTGTCCTCTAGTGTGAGTGTCCTCTCATGGAGTATGTTCTACTGTATGTATAGTATACCTGTTGGTGTGTCAGCAGATATACAGTTCCCCAGGGTTACTACCAGAACCTGGTCCACCAATCCCGCACTGCCATCTCCACCCGCGTGGCTCCGCCCTCCTACCCCGCCCTCGCTATCGTCAACGGGGATTGGGTCACACTGCCACCGCCCATCTCCAACTGGAGTTAACTCACCTGCCGAGATAACTCTCTTTAAAATTGTTCTTTCCTTCAAGTGCCAAGTTTCTCCTAGTCCCTTCCTTGCTGAAAAAATGAAAGATTTTAATTTGCATAACATTTCCCTCCTCCTTCTCCCTCCCTCTTCTTCTCTTTACCAAACAAATTCTTTTTTTTTTTATTTATTTATATATGGAAACCATGTGGAAAGATTTGATGCATTAAAAGTACATTCATTCATCTCAGTTCCCATCAATAAACAACATTGGAATAAACCATTTATTGAAGAGTTTGATACATAAAGAAACTAGATGGAAGCAGCTGGAGCAAATTGCATAGTGAGCCGGTCAAATTCTTGTTCCTTCACACACCACATTTACATATTAGCTCTTAGTTGCATATTAAATTTGAGGAGACTTGAAGAGATAGAGGTTGATCAGCATTCATTGTTCTTGAAATAAGACACTTCGGCAAGTAGAATTTTTGACAAAAATTATTTGTCCTTGTCAAGAAAAAATTACAAATAAACTTTATGGAAAGGCTTTTAAAAATATGTTGTTTTTTATTTATTCCTGATGAGGGCAAAAGATTTTGTCGAAACATCAAAAAGATAAAAACTGACCGTCTGTTATTTCAAGAAAAAATTAGAGGAGTGGTATAAAACTGTCAACTGCCATGACTCGGGATTGAATCCCGTATTTGGGGACTTTTTTTTTCTGTAGAAAGAAATATTCCTCAATGGCCCCCCAATTCTTGTACAAGTCTAACCCCACCAGTATATGCAAGTAACCAAATGGGGCTCTGGTACACTTGTACCCTCATGAACATAAGGAAGTTGTACCTTTTAGCATGTATATCGGGATTCAGACAATAACTCTGAAATATATTACAGTGACCTTTATTGAAGACACATGAGATAACCAAGTATGAACAAAATTGCCTCTGTCTCCTTAAAAAAAATGGACGACCGGCGACATCAAAGACTTTTCACTTCCTTAAGTTTTGTCCCCACCATGAGTGTATCAAACTCCGCCTTTGCCGGTCCCAAGCCCGGATGAAAAAGGAGGAGGGGGAGCAGTAACAAGCTCACTAAAAAACCTGGGCTCAGCTGGCCCGGCTGATAGTACCCTGTAAGGGCTCCAGGGATACAGAATGAGCAGCGTTTGTACTCCATGTTAGGAGCGGCTGCACATGGCGTCTGTTCCTCATGTCAGAGGCGGCCATTTCATTGGAGCTAAGTCGACCTGCCACTGAGTAGTGTTCCCAGTCTTAATGACAAAGGTAGACGCATTCTACTTCACCCGGTCATGATGGTTGTCAATCTCAAGCTTTACCAGCTTGATACCCTTATATGATTGAGTGGAGATAAGAAAGAAGATGAAGATGAGTGTATCAGCCACTACTCACCTTCTCCATGTAGTTGACCAGATAGGGGTGAGCCTGGTGGGAGTCTCGCAGCTGGGTGAGATACCGGCTGCCCACCTCTGGCTGTTTGCCCACCTTCTGGGAGAGCATGATGAGGTTGATGAGGGTCTCTGGGTTGTTGGAGTCCTGCGCAACACATACACAACATATATGCAATATATATGCAACATATACACAACACATATGCAACATGTACACAACACATATGCAACATGTACACAACACATATGCAACATGTACACAACACATATGCAACATGTACACAACACATATGCAACATGTACACAGCACATATGCAACACATACACAACATATATGCCACACATACTTGATACAGTAGTCATAACAATGCAGGTACAAGGGCATCTTGTGAAGTAGAAGTACCCATAACACCTCTACTTGGTAGACTTAACCCAAAGTTGAATTGTAGATTAAAAAAAAAAAAAAAAAGAAAGAACACAGAACCATGCATAGCTTACATACAGTAAAAAATCCCATATATTCATCTAAATTATCTTCAAAAAATATATATAGTAGAACATACACTTTTAGGGAAAAAACTTGGGGAAGTGGAAAATCTTTGATGTCGCCAGTTGTCTATATATTTTTTTGAAGGAGACAAAGGCAATTCACACTTGGTTATCTCATGTCTTCAATAAAGGTCACTGTAATATCTTTCAGAGTTATGTATGAATCCCGATATACATGCTAAAAGGTACAACTTCCTTAAGTTTTGTCTATGAGTGTATGTACAGCAGTACCTCCACTCTCACACCCCACCTTCATGATGTTCACTTCATCAAGTTCATGCCTCAGAGAACACTAACTCATCAGAATAATTAGAGTGTACTGGTTAAGGATAAGTAGGCTAAAGGGGTGCGATGTCCTATCGGAGCAAAGATAGAGTTTATCAAGGCCTAGAAAGGAATCCAGGAGAGTAACCAGGCAACCAAACAACTTCTGCTGTCTGGTCAGCCCCACAGTCTAACCATAAAGGCGATTGAAGGAACCAATCAAATGGCTGCTGATTGTGCATCAGTTCTCACTGGCTGTTGGCAGAGGTGCACCATTTGCTGCAGGCATATAACCCTCATAACTGGTTAGGCAGCCACACTATCCATGGATGTCCTCAATGCTTAAGGCCATATATACACCCATGGACAAAATTAAGGTTGTAACTTTTAAGCATGCATATCGGGATTTAGAGAATAACTCTGAAATATATTTGATACACAATGACAGTTATTGAAGACACATGAGATAACCAAGTGTGAACAAAATTGCCTCTGTCTCCTTAAAAAAAAAAAAAAAAGACGACCTGCGACATCAAAACTTTCCACTTCCTTAAGTTTTACTTGTACTATAATTATATTCAATGGATCACAATTTATCTTGGATCATTTAAGAAAAAAAAAATCAATTAAGACAATCTAGTCTCAGAAGAAAAATTGAAGGAAGACCTGCAAAGAGTCTACTAGAAGAGGTCAAGAAAACTACCAGAAGGTCACTAGAGCTGAGAGTGATGGTTACTGACAGATCAACATTGGACCACCAAAAGTAGACTTGAAGGACATTAACAGATCAAACTGGAGAATATTTGCTCATATAATGTCACCAAACGTTAAATCGAAGGACACTAACAACAAAGTCTAAGAGAATCCTGACAATTGGAGTCTGTATCTGTATTGTAAATGCGTAAGTTCTTGTTGATTCTATGTTGTTGTTGTGTCTAATGAAGAGCCTCAAATGTCTCCATACATCTCTATCACAGCAATGTTCTCTATCTTGGGTGCGTAAAGTTCTAGCTCCATGTCAAATTTCTGCAAGGCTGCGGCCATTGCTGGGCATGAGAATATGTGAGTAGGTTGTTGATTCTATGAATGAGGGATATAGAGAGAGAAAGTTACCTTGTCCAGGGCTTCTTGCGCAAGAGTATCTGCATCCTCGTACTTGCCCTGGCAGCCAAGGGCGGCCACCTGACCGTTCAGCAGGATGGGGGTTGGGGAATACTTGTCACTCAGTTCTTGGTAGATGTAGAAGGACTCTTGTCTCTTCTCCACAGCCTGCGCAAGTGACGCAGACAAGTCAGGACATCTTCCTTAGTGAACAAAAGAATATGGATACCTTTATATAGATGGTACATGTGGAAACAGATGTACAAGGTTGTCCCAAAAGTTCGTAAACACTTGTAAAAAAATTGTAATATTAATATTATTTGCCATAATATTATTGCCGTTATGTATAATGTCTTTGTATTATGTATAAAGTAATTGTATTATGTACAAAGTTTTTTTTTTTGTTTATCCCTAGTACATATGGTACAGGCCACGATAATCATGGTGGGTAGAAGTAGGCGACTGCTTTTACTGTAAGTGCACCACATGTCTACACATGTGAAAAACAGTTCAACTTTGAACTTACAAGTGTGCCAGAGCCCTGTTTGGTTACATGTATTAAAGTAATCGTATTATGTGTATTCGCCGTAATAATATTATTCGCTAAGTAATAAGAAAAAACACAAACTTTTAGGACAACCTTATATCTAAAGAGAGGTACCTCTCCCTTTGAAAAGTGCATTAAAACACTATGCATTTTGTTTATCATCTCAGTATAGAATGTGGTGGTGGTGGTGGTAAAGAATGTTCCACAACGACAGTTTTTTTTTTTTTCAAAATTCATTTTTAAAGGGAGAGGTGCCTTCAATTAAAGGTGAGAGGTGCTTCTTTTGATACCCGAGAATACTACCCTGTTTTAACTATATGTAGAAACAAAACAAACTAAATCCAAGTATTCAATACTTCCAAGTACACTCATGGACAAAACATGAGGAAGTAGTAAGTCTTTGATGTTTATTTATTTTTTTAAGACAATTGTATGTCTTCAATAAATCTTTCAGTTATTGTCTGAACCAATATATATGCTATATACAGTTACGAGCGTCATTCCTCATCAGTTGTCTCTGTCACCGTTTGCTTTTTTTTTGGAATGGCGCCCTCCTATTGGTTGGCTACGATCACGCCATCTTTGCCCCCCCCCCATCATGCCTCCCCCACTCGCTCTTTCATTTTTGTAACTATTGTTTTGGAGCTCTTTAAATAAATGCATATATTAGTTAATAACTAAATGGAATCCTCTCTTTCCTTTTCCCAGTAAGAGACGCCTACGGAAGCCAACAGTACATAGACAGATAAAGCACATAGGCTATAGTTATTAACTAATATATGCATTTATTTAAGGCGCCAATTTATAATTGTAACAAATAGTATTTGAATAAAAACATTCAATCGGGTAAAATACGGGCGTTGCCCGGGCCATTCGGCTAGTATGCTATAAGGTACAACTTCCTTAAGTTCTATCTATGAGTGTAAACAATCCTCCAATGTCCTTCGATTCTTGCAAAAGTCCAACCCCACCAATGAGTGCAAGTAACTAAATGGGATTCTGACAAACTTGTAAGTACAAAAATCAAACTGTTTTTCACACGTGTAGACATGTGGTTCACTTACAGTAAAAGCATTCATCAACTACTATCCAACATGATTATCATGGCCTGTACCATGTGTACTGGTGATATTAATAAAATAATTCTCATATTTCACAATAGCTTCAGCTTTGCTTTATCACTAAGATTATAAACACAAGGTAATAAGACCAAATCCAAATAAATAAATAGTGTGTGACGTTTCGGTAACAGTGTTGTGACAATCTTCAGACAAAAGTACTGAATGACAGTACATTCAGTACTTTTGTCTGAAGATTGTCACAACGCTGTTACCGAAATGTCACACACTATTTATTTATTTGGATTTGGTCTTATTACCTTGTGTTTATAATCTATAATGCAAATTGTGCCTATTTCTAAGTGTATACTAAGTTTATTCCTTGAAAGGGTTGAGAATCTATGATATATCACAATTTGGATTATAGATTATAGCTACAAGAAAATAAGACCTAATCCAAATAATTTAACAACGTTCGGTAATTACTGAAACATCACACACTATTAATTTATTTGGATTTAGGTCTTATTTTATTGTAGTTTGAGAATCTAAATTAAAAAAAAAAAAAACACCATTCTCCCGCCTCTATCTCTGCAAAAATATATATTCAAAAACAATACTGTACCTTGTCTACGGAATATTTCTGAAAACCCACACATCTTGGTTGGTTAAATTGGCTAAGACACTCTAGCTTCAGTGAATCCTATAAATTCAGCTCTAAACTGTGACTTCTGGGGCCCTCTTCATCATTACAGTAGAACTTATCTTTCTGTAAAGGACAACACCTAGTTGCAGAGCTATAGTGTCCTTTAGGAAGTGAAATGTCCTTTTACTGGAAAGTTCCTAAATAGTAAAAAATGGTCATTTTGGAGATGAAAACTGTCTTTTGTCAAGAGGTGTCCTCTTATTGGAGAACTGATAATTAGTAAAAAAAAATGGTAATTTAAGTGATGAAAATACTGTACTTTGTAGAGTTCGTTGATAATTGGGACTGTTGATAAATAGGACTTCTGATAATTGGGAATACTGATATATGGGAGTTTTGATAATTGGGAATACTGATAATTGGGACTGCTGATAATTGTGACTTCTGACAAATTGGACTTCTGATAAATGGGACTGCTGATAAACAGGCCTTCTGATAATTGAGACTGCTGATAATTGGGAATACTGATATATGGGATTTTTGATAATTGGGAATACTGATAATTGGGACTGCTGATAATTGGGACTACCTATAAACAGGACTTCTGATAATTGGGACTGCTGATAATTGTGACTTATGACAAATTGGACTTTTGATAATTGGGACTGCTGATAATTGGGAATACTGATATATGGGATTTTTGATAATTGGGAATACTGATAATTGGGACTGCTGATAAACAGGCCTTCTGATAATTGAGACTGCTGATAAACAGGCCTTCTGATAATTGAGACTGCTGATAATTGG
The DNA here is from genome assembly GCA_030710605.1 of Cordylochernes scorpioides. Taxonomy (NCBI): domain Eukaryota; kingdom Metazoa; phylum Arthropoda; class Arachnida; order Pseudoscorpiones; family Chernetidae; genus Cordylochernes; species Cordylochernes scorpioides. The sequence continues at coordinate 140,928,979 of CP092863.1, forward strand.
GAATACTGATAATTAGGACTGCTGATAATTGTGACTGCTGATAAACTAGTCAAAATATTTTGTTTTCCAAGCTAGAATGAGAGCATTGGTGAGTATACGTGCCTAGGTATAATTGGACCCACCAGAGTAGAATGTATTTTTAGGAGGCTTACTATTATATATGCCCACACATATTTTAACAATCAACAAAAGAGATTACATGACAAAGGGTGACCCAGGCTTGCGCGAGCTGCGTGATGGTTGCGTCTTCATCCTTCTCCTGCATGTGCTTCAGCTGGTTTCTGTGCACATACACATGTGTCAGTAGGTACAATTAACTAATATACCTGAGGAAATGTGATTAAGTACCATTTGGATTATAAATAAATACACTCGTGGACAAGACTTAAGGAAGTGAAAAGTCTTTGATGTCACCATTCACCTTTTTTTTTTTTTTAAGGAGACAGAGGCAATTTTGTTCACATTTGGTTATCTCGTGTGTCTTGTCTGAATCCAGATATACATGGTAAAAGGTAAAACTGCCTTAAGTTTTGTTCATGAGTGTATGTTTTTTTAAAAGAGACTCCTCATGACTTAGCTAGACATAACAAGTTCTCCAATAAGAGACCACCTCCAGGAAAGACCAGGTTGAACAATGTTTTAAGGCTAGGGTCTCTCATGGGAAATAGTTTTATTTATTTGGTCTTATTACCTTGTGTTTCTAATCTGTAATTCAAATTGATGTATAGCACAATCATTTATTATTCTTAATTTATGATTAACAGGAAAAGGTAAATGATAAGGCACAATTTGTATTATTCTATATACAGTTACGAGCATCATTCTTCGTCGCCTCTGTCACGGTTTGCTTTTTTTTTGGAATGGCGCCCTCCTATTGGTCGGCTACAATCACGCCACCTTTGCCCCCCCCCCCCCCCCATCATTTCTGTAACTATTGTGTTGGAGCGGGTCGCTCCTTAAATAAATGCATATATTAGTTAATAACCAAATGGAATCCTCTCTTTCTTTTTCCCAGTAAGAGACGCCTACGGAAGCCAACAGTACATAGACAGATAAAGCACATAGGCTATAGTTATTAACTAACATATGCATTTATTTAAGGCGCCAAATTATAATTGTAACAAATAGTATTTGAATAAAAACATTCAATCGGGTAAAACACGGACGTTGCCTAGGTCATTCGGCTAGTATATTATAGAAACAAGATAATAAGACCTAATCCAAATAAATTAATGGTGTGTGACGTTTCGGCAACAGAGTTGTCACCATCATCTGACAAAAGAATAAACCTGTCTTTTGTCTGGTAACAACGCTGTTGCCAAAACTTCACACACCATTAATTTATTCATATTAGATTCTTTTTTTTTTGTATCTAGGAAAAGATACAATTTGAATATCATAGATAAGAATGGCAAGGTACACATAACAAGACCCTTCAAAAAAATCATTCAAAACTAGGCTTTAAGTAAGCTCTCTTTATCAAAATAGATTTCTTCATAAAAAAAAAAAAAGGTGACAGCAGGTTGATAAAATGTTGTAATAAAGAAAAAAAGTTGAAGTAAATCATTTTTACACCTAAAACAAACTCCCACTGTCCTTACTGCAATTTAAAAATATTGGGAGGGCTTGGTTCATCAATGGTGAACCCTCCCAGTGGTTTCGTCAATTTAATCTACCAGACTGCTTTTAGAGTTCTAATTCGGACAATTCTGCTTATATATGCTACACTAAGAAGGATGGAATATTAGAAATGGTATTTAAGCAAACTATGTACATAAGCGTTTAGGGCAATATGATTACATAAAAATATAAATGTGTTTAATGTTTTTTTTTATATATATAGATGGGGGCATTATTTGCCTTATAATAAGTCATTTTTTAACTCGACTATAGAGCAAAACCTGCAAAACAATGTTTTTTGAGGCCAACTAAATAAATTGTAGGTGACATTTCAGTAACAGTGCGTTACTGGTATCAGGTACAATTTTTTTATTTAGATTTTTTTTTTTTTTTTTGACTTTGAGGTTTGAAGCGAGTCAGTGGATAAGTGGTCTAAATCGTTGGTTTTTCAACTGCTACAACCTAGGATTTAATACTTCACACATTGGACACTTTTATCTAATTAAAAGAAAAAGCTCCAATGGCCCCCAATTCTTTCAATAGCCCAATCCCACCAGCAAGTGCAAGTAACCAAATTGGACTCTGGAACACTTGTTTAATGCAAATTTCAAACTGATTTCTTCATATGTAGGATGATAAAGCACAATTTGGATTATAAATACAAGAAGACCTAATTCAAATAATTTAATAGTGTGTGACGTTTCAGTAACAGCGCTGTTACCCAATGCTGTAACCGAAATGTCACACACTATTAAATTATTTGGATTAGGTCTTCTTGTATTTATATGTAGGACTTGTGGTGCAGTTACAGTAGGGCAGTTACTAACTTCTACCCACCATGATTATCATGGCCTGTACTACATGTAATAAAGATAATAATAGTAAAATAACATTTGAAAATTATCTTGCATGTGTTTCTTTTCAACGAAAAATTAAAATTTATTTCAAGGAGAAATAACGATTATTTCTAACCTTTAGGATGAGGTATGAAAGAGTGAATTGTGAAGAGTAATGATAAATGGAAAAATAAAAGTGTCCAGGGATGGGATTTTTCCGTTTATCATTACTCTGCACAATTCATTCTTTCATACCTCATCCTAAAGGTTAGAAATAATTGTTATTTCTCCCCTTGAAATAAATTTTAATTTTTCGTTGAAAAGAAACACATGCAGGATAGTTTTCAAATGTCGTTTTACAATCACAAGCCGCATTATATTATATTGAAAGATAATAATAATTTGAAAAAAGGTTTAAAAAAAGAATCAACGAGAATAGATAGAGCAAATAGAGAAAGAAACTGATGAAGAGAGAGCTGGGAGATGAAAATAAACAAAATAGAACAAACACTTACTTGGCCAGGTCAGGTCTGTTCATACTCAGGTAGATTTGGACCTGTAGAGCGTAGCTGAACACAGACAAAAATTATATAACCATGTATAAGGCATAAAAAATATATAAAAAATAAAAAATATATATATATAAAGCATGAATCTTGAATCAAAAGGCGATTCATTGAATATATTTATATAAAAAATGGCCGTACCTCTGGATCTGTGAAAGAAAAAAAAACATTTTTTCTTCCTTTTTTATCAATTTATTGAAATAAACTTGAAGGCGTTTAAGTTTATTGTGCACTAAATTGATAAAGAGGAAGCAATCCCTTGAAAATTTTTGAGAAAAAATTCTTACATATTTTTTCTTTCACAGGGATCCAGGTAATTTTTTTAAATATCAATAAAGCATGAATGTTGACCCTTTAAATAAAACTTTATACTGTCCTTACAGTGATGACACTTAATGGAAGGGTTTGGCTCCTCAATGGTACCCAGATAAACCTCCCACAAAGTTTCATTACAGTAAGGAGAGTAGAAAGTTTAGATATGGAAATTTGGTCAGAAGGATATTAATCTATAAAAATAAAGGTCACCTCTCCCTTCAAAATTAGCCTTCATCTATATTGTGACTTTGTTAATGACTCAAGGTCCCAGTTTGCGGAGACAGTCAATAGATGGTATCTAGTTTTGACATCTATTTTAACAGGAGAGGTACCCTTTATTTTTATAAATCAATTTCCTCCTGGCAATATTTCCATCTATATTTTGGCTATAGATTTGACCTAGCCACTTTGCAAGCTAAACATCTCTTTGGAAAAATTGTAAAGATTCCATTTGATTTCTGTTGTTGTTGCTCATTCCTCATGGAGAAGGAAAGAGAGGTGCTGTTGGTCTGAAGACCTGGACTTTGGTTCTTTTGATTGATCTTTATTTGATTTCTTGTGTATCTCATGGAATAAAGTCTGTCTTGGACTCAAAAAGGCAATTAGCACGAACACATGGGCTCGAGATGGATGTTTCTCAGATTTTCAAAGCTGGTGTTGTGACTTTGTAACCGACCAGAGGCCATTAGTTTGCGAGAATGATCAATAGATGGTGTCTAGTTTTGGCATCTATTTTGACGGGAGAGGTGACTTCTTATTTTTATAGTAGAAATTTTATTTTTTATTTAAAGGGTAAACATTCATGTGCTTTTAGATTTTATTTCTTATATATGTAAAAAACGCGGGCATGTGATCCACTCACGCTATACAAGACCAAAGCGAGAAACCATTTAAATAAAATATATATAACTGTACATACATGACTACTTGAAATTATATCTATTATTCCTGTAGAAGGGCAGCTTACGCCCGAAAGCTCGAATTGATTTTTCAAATAAAGAAACTTATCCTTTTTGAATCTATTCGTTATTATATATGTAACTATGTCGGGATGTGTGGTAGGAATAAACAAGATCTATAAATCAAAATATTTATATTAAAAGAAAGGCATATTCTAATCATGCAACTAAAAGTTGATGATGGCTTGAGCCATCTGGTTAGGTAACTCTGGTTAGGTACAATTTGGATTATAGATTAGAACTACAAGGTAATAAGACCAAATCCATATAAATTAATATGATCTGATATCTACCAGGTTACCATAGCTTCAAATCCCTTACATTCAAACCCCATCAACAAGCTCTACAGGCTTGATAACCTACTTGTTGATTGGAGTTAATAAAGAAATAGATGACTTACAACTACAACGCAATAAGACCAAATCCATATAAATTAATATGATCTGATATCTACCAGGTTACCATAGCTTCAAATCCCTTACATTCAAACCCCATCAACAAGCTCTACAGGCTTGATAACCTACTTGTTGATTGGAGTTAATAAAGAAATAGATGACTTACAACTACAACGCAATAAGACCAAATCCATATAAATTAATATGATCTGATATCTACCAGGTTACCATAGCTTCAAATCCCTTACATTCAAACCCCATCAACAAGCTCTACAGGCTTGATAACCTACTTGTTGATTGGAGTTAATAAAGAAATAGATGACTTACAACTACAACGCAATAAGACCAAATCCATATAAATTAATATGATCTGATATCTACCAGGTTACCATAGCTTCAAATCCCTTACATTCAAACCCCATCAACAAGCTCTACAGGCTTGATAACCTACTTGTTGATTGGAGTTAATAAAGAAATAGATGACTTACAACTACAACGCAATAAGACCAAATCCATATAAATTAATATGATCTGATATCTACCAGGTTACCATAGCTTCAAATCCCTTACATTCAAACCCCATCAACAAGCTCTACAGGCTTGATAACCTACTTGTTGATTGGAGTTAATAAAGAAATAGATGACTTACAACTACAACGCAATAAGACCAAATCCATATAAATTAATATGATCTGATATCTACCAGGTTACCATAGCTTCAAATCCCTTACATTCAAACCCCATCAACAAGCTCTACAGGCTTGATAACCTACTTGTTGATTGGAGTTAATAAAGAAATAGATGACTTACAACTACAACGCAATAAGACCAAATCCATATAAATTAATATGATCTGATATCTACCAGGTTACCATAGCTTCAAATCCCTTACATTCAAACCCCATCAACAAGCTCTACAGGCTTGATAACCTACTTGTTGATTGGAGTTAATAAAGAAATAGATGACTTACAACTACAACGCAATAAGACCAAATCCATATAAATTAATATGATCTGATATCTACTAGGTTACCATAGCTTCAAATCCCTTACATTCAAACCCCATCAACAAGCTCTACAGGCTTGATAACCTACTTGTTGATTGGAGTTAATAAAGAAATAGATGACTTACAACTACAACGCAATAAGACCAAATCCATATAAATTAATATGATCTGATATCTACTAGGTTACCATAGCTTCAAATCCCTTACATTCAAACCCCATCAACAAGCTCTACAGGCTTGATAACCTACTTGTTGATTGGAGTTAATAAAGAAATAGATGACTTACAACTACAACGCAATAAGACCAAATCCATATAAATTAATATGATCTGATATCTACTAGGTTACCATAGCTTCAAATCCCTTACATTCAAACCCCATCAACAAGCTCTACAGGCTTGATAACCTACTTGTTGATTGGAGTTAATAAAGAAATAGATGACTTACAACTACAACGCAATAAGACCAAATCCATATAAATTAATATGATCTGATATCTACTAGGTTACCATAGCTTCAAATCCCTTACATTCAAACCCCATCAACAAGCTCTACAGGCTTGATAACCTACTTGTTGATTGGAGTTAATAAAGAAATAGATGACTTACAACTACAACGCAATAAGACCAAATCCATATAAATTAATATGATCTGATATCTACCAGGTTACCATAGCTTCAAATCCCTTACATTCAAACCCCATCAACAAGCTCTACAGGCTTGATAACCTACTTGTTGATTGGAGTTAATAAAGAAATAGATGACTTACAACTACAACGCAATAAGACCAAATCCATATAAATTAATATGATCTGATATCTACCAGGTTACCATAGCTTCAAATCCCTTACATTCAAACCCCATCAACAAGCTCTACAGGCTTGATAACCTACTTGTTGATTGGAGTTAATAAAGAAATAGATGACTTACAACTACAACGCAATAAGACCAAATCCATATAAATTAATATGATCTGATATCTACTAGGTTACCATAGCTTCAAATCCCTTACATTCAAACCCCATCAACAAGCTCTACAGGCTTGATAACCTACTTGTTGATTGGAGTTAATAAAGAAATAGATGACTTACAACTACAACGCAATAAGACCAAATCCATATAAATTAATATGATCTGATATCTACTAGGTTACCATAGCTTCAAATCCCTTACATTCAAACCCCATCAACAAGCTCTACAGGCTTGATAACCTACTTGTTGATTGGAGTTAATAAAGAAATAGATGACTTACAACTACAACGCAATAAGACCAAATCCATATAAATTAATATGATCTGATATCTACTAGGTTACCATAGCTTCAAATCCCTTACATTCAAACCCCATCAACAAGCTCTACAGGCTTGATAACCTACTTGTTGATTGGAGTTAATAAAGAAATAGATGACTTACAACTACAACGCAATAAGACCAAATCCATATAAATTAATATGATCTGATATCTACCAGGTTACCATAGCTTCAAATCCCTTACATTCAAACCCCATCAACAAGCTCTACAGGCTTGATAACCTACTTGTTGATTGGAGTTAATAAAGAAATAGATGACTTACAACTACAACGCAATAAGACCAAATCCATATAAATTAATATGATCTGATATCTACCAGGTTACCATAGCTTCAAATCCCTTACATTCAAACCCCATCAACAAGCTCTACAGGCTTGATAACCTACTTGTTGATTGGAGTTAATAAAGAAATAGATGACTTACAACTACAACGCAATAAGACCAAATCCATATAAATTAATATGATCTGATATCTACTAGGTTACCATAGCTTCAAATCCCTTACATTCAAACCCCATCAACAAGCTCTACAGGCTTGATAACCTACTTGTTGATTGGAGTTAATAAAGAAATAGATGACTTACAACTACAACGCAATAAGACCAAATCCATATACAGTTAAACCTGTTTATAGCGCCCCTTTAAATAGCGCCTTCCTCTCTATAGCACCCGATTTTAAATATGTAGTACGATGCAATTTACATTAAAAGTGACCAGTCTATAGCACCCCCCTCTCTATAGCACCCTATTTTGGTGAGTCCCAAGAGGGGGTGCTATAGACAGGTTTAAATGTAAATTAATAGTGTGTGACATTTCTGGAACAGCATTATTACCATGTTCAGACAAAAGAATAAATGAGAAAAAATATCACATCATGTTCTTAAATAGTAAAAATCAGTACTATTTAAGAGAACATGCTGAGATATTTTATCTCATTCAGTACTTTTGTCTGAAGATGGTAACAATGCTGTTACTGAAACCTTACACACTATTAATTTATTTGGATTTGGTGTTATTGGCCTTGTAGTTGTTGTAAGTCATCTACTTCTTTCTTATCTCCACTCAACAATCAGGTTATCAAGCCTGTAGAGCTTGTTGATGGTGTTTGCATGTAAGTAATTTGTAGCTATGGTAACATGGTAGATATCAGATTATAAAACATCTACATTGATTGGGATTTGAACACTGGTTGCTCTTTGACATGGATTGAACAAACAAAAAGAGACAAAGTTAGAATATCTCACCATTCCAAGCTGTCTGCATTTTGGAGGATTCTGAGAGCTTGGGCAAGATCCTGAAACAACACACACTCATTATTCAGTTTGTAACTCCACCTTTGCCAGTCCCAAGCCTGGGTGAAAAAGGAGGAAGGGGAGCAGCAATAAGCTCCTTAAAAAACCTGGGCTCAGTTGATATTTAAGTTTGTATGTCAGGGAATGAGTTTTAAGAAAAAAGAAGTAAGATACTCAATATTAAAGAAGACAGAGAACATGTGTTTATTATATGATGTTTTAGAAGGTAAGGTGCTCAGAAGAAATGGAGAATTTAAATGATTGATGTGATCACAAAGGGTGAGCCATATTCACAAAAGCACAACTACCCAATTATTTCCGCCTTTGCTGGTCCCAAACCCAGATAAAAAAGGAGGAGGGGGAGCAGTAACAAGCTCACTAAAAACTGGGCTCAGCTGGCCTGGCTGATAGTACCCTGTAAGGAATACAGGAATACAAGGATACAGGATGAGTCTGTACTTCATGTTAGGAGCGGCTATACATGGCATCTGTTCCTCATGTCAGAGACGGCCATTTCTTTTGGAGCAAGTCAGTGACCTGCTACTGAGTAGTGCTCCCAGTCTTAATGACAATGCAGACACATTCTAATTCACCCAGTCATGATGATTGTTAAAACACCATCAAAAGTCTCAAGCTCTTGATACTCTAATATGATTGAGAATTCAGACAAAACACAGCTACAACAACCAATAATATATTTGACTCCCAATATTTCAGTGACCTGCTGTTACACATACAGCAGGTCACTGAAACATCAGGAGTCAAATAAACCCTTGGTTAATGTGGCTGTGTTTTTCCTGAATCAATTTCCAACCAACAAAATTATCTTTAGAACTTTTTTTTACTTATCACACACACACAAAAAACCTTTATTAAGACACACAGGTCTTACAGATAATTCTCCTTGGGGTTACAAGACGGAGAAACCTATGAAAGTGGGAAATATGCAAAGGGATAAAAATGGAGAAAGATTATATACACATGATAAATATATACAGATTATAAGAAAAAATAAAAATAATAATAATAATAAAAAAAAAAGAAAGAAAAAAAAATTGGAAATATGGATGGGAGAAGTGGAGAGCGAAAAGAGGAAAGAAAACAGGTATTTACATATGGAACAAGTCAATTTAAGCTCTTCTGCTCACACAGCATTTTTTACTTATCCCTAAGTACACGTGGTACAGGCCATGATAATCATGGTGGGAAGTTAGCGACTGCTTTTACTATAAGCGCACCACATGTCTACACATGTGAAAAACAGTTCGACTTTGCACTTATAAATGTGCCAGAGCCCCGTTTGGTTACTTGCACTCGTTGGTGGGGTTGGACTTTTGCAAGAATCGGGGGCGATTGGAGCATTTTTTTTTTCTTAAATCAGAAAAAGTGTCCAATGCGGGAATTGAACCCGGGTCGTAGTGGTCGAAAACCAAACGGTTTAACCAGCCTTCCACCGACCCCCCATCTTTAGAACTAATAGGATTGAGTGGAGATAAGAAAGAAGACTGTTTGCTATATATAGAAATCTTTAACATCAAGGAGTAGTAGATGAAAAATATAATTTTAAAGCAATGTATACTAGAGATGGGGGTCGGTGGAAGGATGGTCTAAACTATTGGTTTTCGACCGCTACGACCCAGGTTCGATTCCCGCATTGGGCACTTTTTCTAATTAAAAAATGCTCCAATGGCCCCCGATTCTTGCAAAAGTTCAATCCCACCAGCGAGTGCAAGTAATCCAACAGGGCTCTGGCACATTTGTAAGTACAAAGTCGAACTGCTTTTCACACGTGTAGACATGTGGTGCACTTAGAGTAAAAAGCAGTCACCTACTTCTACCCACCATAACCATGGCCTGTACCATGTGTACTAGGGATAAGCAAAAAAAAAAAAAAAACAGAGATAATAATAAAGAGAGAACTTATGTGCATATTGTCAAATGAAGGAAAGTTACCTGCTGCAAGTAGTAGATGTAACCAGCCATCAGCAGCAGTATGGGGCTGGGGAGGTCCACTGAGGCCAGGAGTTCTCCCAGCTGGTTGACTACTTGGTCCCTGGAACATTCTTCCTCTGAGACATCTCCAATCTATGCCATCTAAGTCTGTGAATCTTGGAGCATAATGATGGTGTCTAGTATTCTAGCGATAAGTAGAGCTCATCAATGGATGAGAGCCAATATAAACACAAGGTAATAAAAACCAAATCCAAATAAATAAATAGTGTGTGACGTTTCGGTAACAGCATTGTTACCATCTTCAGAAAAAGTTTTTTGGAGATGGGTTTATTATTATTCCTTTAAAATACTCCTGTAGAAGGGAAGAGATGCCCGGGAGTTTGAAATTACATTAAAAGAAAGAAACTCATCTCCAGAAAGAAACCTGTTATATTATATCCAGGAGATTTAAATCTCAAATATACTTTCTTATAATAATGATAAGGTATGCAATTTGTATTATAGATTAGAAACACAATTTGATCCTATTACCTTGAGTTTTCATAGAATAAAAGAAACTCTGCAAAAAAAGTATAGCATTATTATTATCGACATAAATGGAAAATATACAATTAAACCTGTCTATAGCGCCCCCTCTTGGGACTCACCAAAATAGGATGCTATAGAGAGGGGGTGCTATAGACAGGTCACTTTTAATGTAAATCGCATCGTACTACGTATTTAAAATCGGGTGCTATAGAGAGGGAGGCGCTATTTAGAGAGGGTGCTATAGACAGGTTTAACTGTATATATTTTCGTTGGCTTACCAATGGAAGACTCAACTTTAGGAGAGGCCACTGCTTATCATAAAACAGCTCGAGGAGCATGAACTCATGAAATTGGTGTAATCTTTACACAAGGGGATAAGAAACAACAACAACAAACAAACAGGACCTATGGGAGAGGCCACTGCTTATCATAAAATAGCTCGAGGAGCATGAACTCTTGGAATTGGTGTAATCTTTACACAAGGGAATAAGAAACAACAATAAACTTACTTTTTGTTGATGTCGGAGCCAGAAGCCAGGTAATCTGCCAGCATTCGGATGGCCAACATATCAGGGGAGGCATGTCTGCGGTCCACTTCATCTAGCACCACACGGTACTTCTTCTGGGCAATGTAGGCCCGGTACATGTACATGTCTCTCTCCTGCTGCTCTTCTGCACTCCCCGCCTGCCCAGACAACAGCTCTTAATTCAAGCTTAATACTTTCATTTTGTATATATAGTAGAACTACCTCTCTGTAAAGGACAACACCTAGTTACAGAACCAAAGTGTCCTTTAGGGAGAGGTGTCCTCTTACCAGAGAGTTGCTACAGTAGAACTATCTCTCTGTAAAGGACAACACCTAGTTACAGAGTCAAAGGGTCCTTTAGGGAGAGGTGTCCTCTTACCAGAGAGTTGCTACAGTAGAACTATCTCTCTGTAAAGGACAACACCGAGTTACAGAGCCAAAATGTCCTTTAGGGAGAGGTGTCCTCTTACCAGAGAGTTGCTACAGTAGAACTATCTCTCTGTAAAAGACAACACCTAGTTACAGAGTCAAAGAGTCCTTTAGGGAGAGGTGTCCTCTTACCAGAGAGTTGCTACAGTAGAACTATCTCTCTGTAAAGGACAACACCCAGTTACAGAGCCAGTGTACTTTAGGGAGAGATGTCCTCTTACCAGAGAGTTGCTACAGTAGAACTATCTCTCTGTAAAGGACAATACCTAGTTACAGAGCCAAAGTGTCCTTTAGGGAGAGATGTCCTCTTACCGGAGAGTTGCTACAGTAGAACTACCTCTCTGTAAAGGACAACACCTAGTTACAGAGCCAGTGTACTTTAGGGAGAGGTGTCCTCTTACCAGAGAGTTGCTACAGTAGAACTATCTCTCTGTAAAGGACAACACCTAGTTACAGAGTCAAAGGGTCCTTTAGGGAGAGGCGTTCTCTTACCGGAGAGTTGCAAAAATAGAAAAAATGAAAGGTAACTTTGCAAATGAAAACTGTCCTTTGTAGAGAGGTGTTCTCTAGCGAGAGTGTTCTCTCATGGAGGCATATATATGTTATATAATTTTTAGAAATATATAGAAATGTCATAAATATAAATCTTTGTAAATATTATTTTATTTTAATCATCTTTCTAAAATAACTCTGTTATTCTTTGGCCACCAGATTTAAATATATAAATGAATTGTTTTTGTTTTTTAGAGTAGGTTAGGTTAAGTTAGATATAATTTTTATAAATATGTAAATTGTAATATAGGATTAATTGCTAAATTCTATATTTACTCTAAATTTAATGTATTCTTTTGCTCAAGAGTTCACAAAATAAACTTCTTGAGATTAATTTTCTTTTTTTTAAAATTATATTCTTAATGACTGCACTTTTAACTTTAAAAAATCATTTTAAATTTACATAGTTTGTAACATATATGTCATAATTTGTATATAATTAAATGCAACCCCGACCCACTATGTATGTACCATGTATGATTTTCGAAGACTTAATAAAGAACAAGGTAACTGGAGGGAAGCAAGTAGCATTAAGATATAGGAAGTAGACCTAAGGCTGGCACGACTATTCTGGGCACCCCTGTGTCAATATTGCAGGGGCAGAGACCGGACGTCTCTAGTGACCGCAGAAGTTATTTTAGCCAAGATACACTCAATACTTCCTGACAAAACAGGACGTCTCTAATGACCAGAAGTTATAAATGTTAAAGCTAGCATTCAATACTTCCTGACAAAGCAGGATGTATTTTGATAGCCGCGGAAGTAAATAAAGTCAAATAAACACGAGACTTCCTGACCCAAGCCGGGCGTAACTAATATCAAAGGAAACCGCGGGCCAATCAAAAGACAGTACCTTAAGTAGGTCAACCAATAGGAAAAGATCATGTGACATCTCTCGACCAATCAGAGAGAAACTGAGGCTTGGTGTTAAATCGGAAAACAAGAATGAGTAGTTACGCTTGAGCTCTCTTAGGAACAACACCTACAGGGTTCACTGGCTCTCGCCGAGTTCGGACAGTGCTCCTTAGCTTCCAAGAAGGTGACATCTGCTCTAGACCTCTCTCCCTCTGCTCATCCCACAGCTAAGTACAATCACCGCCATGTGATCAACTAATTAATAAGTCAAATCGCTCAACTCTTCTCAAGCTTTCTTCCCTCCAAACCGTTGCCTTTAATTTTCAAACCTCATCATGTGTCCTGATTATTCCTAACTGTGTGCTTCACTTACCACTCAACGACTGCGCTTCAACCAATCCTCACCATTCAAATCGAACAACAAGAAATCCCACAACGATATTGCCACAGAACGGTTAAGTCGACAGAATTCTACAACAGTGTAATACAACAAATATTATAGTGTAACAACAATTGCATCATCATCTTACACAGAGTCGACAGGATAAAGATTATGGAGCTTAATCAGGATCAAGATGGAAATTAACCCAGACACCAGCAAATCAAACGTCAATGACAAAACCAGCGGAAAAGAAGCGGGCAAGAAGAGAGGCGACCAGGCGCCTTCTAGCGGCCATCATATGGCAGATGACCGTGGCCATCCGACGTGTCAACGCCCCACAAAGTGAGACGGAATTCCGGAGCGCCATTCCCCGGGGAGGACGACGGACACAACCCCCACCAACCCCAGGCGAATGTCACCAAGGCCGGACACCGACCACCGAGGATTCAACCACCGCCATGCCGTACACAGTCCCCGAAACCAATCCGCGCGATCCGGGACAGCCCCAACGATCCCAAAATGATCTTCCAGTACCGGACTTCACTTCAATTTCGCGGACGGTGCGAGCAGTCCCGAGCCAAGCCAACCACTCCAAACCAAGACGTCCCAAAGGAGACCTGTTGAACTGAGGTAGGCACCCATCCTATGCCGTCAAGGAATTGACTTTGAACTTTTACCTAGCTACCTACCCCTTTTAACCATATCTAACCTTTGTACTCAATGAATGCACGCACGGGCTAGGCCAAACCTGTCCGAAAGGACTTGCACTACAATCAAATTTGTCACACAGGACAACCCTTGCCTGCATTCATTGACACCACTACCATGTTTAGCACTCAACCCAATTATCAATACTATATGCCCTCAAATACAAGCCACAAAGGCTTCAACCCTCACCATGCCCAAAAAAAAACGTGTCAGTACAGCTCACACACTTACCACACAAAATCCATGCATGACCACACATCGCCACAACATAAAAGTGTACCTCACAACAACCCCACAAACGTATTTAACAACAATCACGACATTCGCGACAACAATACACCGACAACATCCATCCAAAGGACGGTTTTCATGCTAACAAACACGCACAACCCGCCCAACAAGCGCGACACTCGCGCCAAAAGACGACAACCACCAACAAACGCATGCACCGTCGTTAGTAACAATCATCTCGTCTACCCAAAACACTAAGAAAATGTTCGCCTTAAAAGGTGCCATATACACTAACAATAGAAATTTCGATATATGACTTTAATAAATTTATTGTTCATAGTGAGAACAGGTTAAATTTTGTACAAATAAGGACTTCGCGTGACACCTTTTCATTCACAATTTTTTTTTTCGATTCGTGTCACAGGTCACCCACAAAACTTTTCATTTCAGGCCACAGACGCCTTTTCAACACACCTGTGACACGTCTCCACCCAACACGTGTTCACGTCGTAAGCCTCATTTTCACTCAATTCCACTCTAATATCACTGAATAGCTTTTTTTCTAAAGTCACGACGACCATTCGATTTAATAAATGGATACAACATCCGGCTTTTCAAAATACAAATAACGTCGAACTTACACCAACTCATCTCTCCACAATGTTATTGACAGAACATGACACAAGACATCGTCAAACAAGTAAAACCCACAAACAAAACAAAATTTCGTACACCAAACATATCACACACGCACACAAAACAAACATTTACAAGACAAAAACACTTATGACCAACGACACAAGCAACCACATTTCGAAGTAGGTGATCTAGTGTTAGTAAAATTATATCACCACCCAAATACAGGGAAACTTGCGCCATATTTCACAGGACCTCACACAATATTAGAAATTATTTCACCAAATGTGGTCCGCATAGATCGACCAAATCAACCACTTCAAAGAGACACTGACACAATCCACGTCAACAAACTTAAACTGTATACAGAAAAAATCCATTATATATCACCACCCACCGTTAACACCTATCATATAAAGCACAACCCCAATTACACGTTCCCTTTCAAACATTTAACACCCGAATTATTCCCAACAGAGTCATTAAGGTTCAAACCCACCAGCAGCGAACCTTTCAGGCATTTAGACCCTGCCATTTTTGCAACAAGACGATTTACATCACTCTTCCCCGACGTTGAAAACTGCAAACCTGACAACCAGCTCAATCATATCACACCACTCCCTAAAGATATCAAACAGGAGAACGGCGAACCTACCAATCATTCAAATTCTACAATTCATAAGGTTCAAGCAAATATTTCAGAATCCCCAGTTACAAAAATGTGGACGAACATGGGGCAATATCCTATCTTTCATCTGATTGTTATCCTTTGTTTATTAGTTCTACCGTACAACTGTATCCCAATTTTATTCATTAAGTACTTGTTTATCTATGCTATGCCCGATCAGAAAATCTTCGAACTACAAGAGGTAGTTTTTAATTTTGGACAAACAGTTTTTCATTGTGGACAAGCAATTCTTCATTGTGGACAAGTATTTATAAAACTTCTCATAATTTTAGGAACCATCTTCGCAGAAAATCTAAATAAACTCCGAAAAGATAGCAGTAACTGAAAGATAACCAACCAGTGTCGGAGAAATCACGCTCCAAAAACAAGATCTGAGCCGCACCAAAAATAAATAGACGGCAGGAAACGAGAATTTGAGACACCACGACGGAAGTGTAGTCCGCAGCGGATAAATTCGGCCTCTGTAAACAAAGCGAAGCGCCCTCGTCCGATCTCCAATTTCATTCCCTCTCTTTTGCCTGACACACCCCACTTCCGTATCTCTAATTACAATGAGAAGATCCCCTATTGAGGTCAACTGGGAACCTCGCTATGCCACCGATTTTGATTCCAGTTCGAGTCTACATATCGATTTTTACCAACCAATTCCACATCCACGAGACAACACATAGAACTAGCTCACACATTTCTTACACAACCGACTTCTAACATTTTTTCACAACACACACACAAAGACAAAAAATTACACATAAAGGTTATATAGATTTCCATGTCTCCTGTACACACAGCATAAACGCACTTGAGGGCTAGAATCACGTTTTTCACCTAAGTGTCGCTACAGACGAGACAAAAATTTTATAGGGCATAATTGAGCAAGTAAAACATTTATAGGGCAAAATGGAGCAACCAATACATGTAGATCAGGGCATGTAGATACCATAGGGTTCAAACCAATACACCTTATTTTTCATATCAATCATTTCCATTATTTTCTCTCAATTAAAATTTAAATATTTAATCAATTTATCAATTTATTCAACTTATTATCAATTTTAATCATTAACTATCATTTTATTTACCAATTAGTTTATATTATCATTTTCACTTATCAATTATCATTCTATTTACCACTTGACTTATATTGCCACAACTCAATTATCAACGAAAACCCACTGGTTTTCGATTAAACTAAAAACATTAAATCACCCTTTGTTGTTGAAACCTTTTTATTTTCTTTTTTTTTTTTTTCAAACGCTCAACTTTGATTTCGTTCAACTCTTATTTTTATTTTTATTTTGATTTCTCAAAAGACCTTATGAAATTTCCTCGAATTCCTTTCCAAAATTCAAGCAAAAAAGTAATTAGGCATTTTTCCTTTTTTTTTTTTTCACCATTCAACCAAGCACTCAACTTTGATTTCGCTCAAAAAATTTTTATTTTACTTTTATTTTTGATTTCTCAAAAGACCTAATAGAATTCCTTCGATTTCATTCCCAATTTCGAGCTAGAATATGGTTAGGCATTTTTCTTTTTTTTTTTTTTCTCACCATTCAACCAAACACATTCAATTTTGATTTCATTCAACTACTCTTATTTTATTTTGTTTTGATTTCAAAGCGCCTTATGAAATTTCCTCGATTTCTTTTCTCAAAAGTCGAGCAAAAAGGTAACTAAGCAGTTGTCTTTGTCATCATGCAACAAAATATTTTTCTTTTTCAACCAAACACATTCAATTTTGATTTCATTCAACTATTTTTATATTATTTTTATTTGATTTCAAAAGCCTTAATAGAACTCCCTCGATATCATTTCTTATCTCGAGTAGAATTCGTTTAGGCGCATTTTCTTTTTGCCCACTATGTACCATAACATTCATTGATTTCTTACAATTAAAAAATTTTTTGATTTCTATTAATTATACTCAACCTATATCATCAACCCCATTCTATCTTACTTTTATGTCACCAGCAATGCTTGTATATAGCCCCTCAATACCCACAACTAATTTTCCCACAAAATTATTTTTCATTTTACAGAATTCTCTCAGGCTAACCCCTTCTTGAATTCTTCACATGTAGGGGGCGCATCTGTCATAATTTGTATATAATTAAATGCAACCCCGACCCACTATGTATGTACCATGTATGATTTTCGAAGACTTAATAAAGAACAAGGTAACTGGAGGGAAGCAAGTAGCATTAAGATATAGGAAGTAGACCTAAGGCTGGCACGACTATTCTGGGCACCCCTGTGTCAATATTGCAGGGGCAGAGACCGGACGTCTCTAGTGACCGCAGAAGTTATTTTAGCCAAGATACACTCAATACTTCCTGACAAAACAGGACGTCTCTAATGACCAGAAGTTATAAATGTTAAAGCTAGCATTCAATACTTCCTGACAAAGCAGGATGTATTTTGATAGCCGCGGAAGTAAATAAAGTCAAATAAACACGAGACTTCCTGACCCAAGCCGGGCGTAACTAATATCAAAGGAAACCGCGGGCCAATCAAAAGACAGTACCTTAAGTAGGTCAACCAATAGGAAAAGATCATGTGACATCTCTCGACCAATCAGAGAGAAACTGAGGCTTGGTGTTAAATCGGAAAACAAGAATGAGTAGTTACGCTTGAGCTCTCTTAGGAACAACACCTACAGGGTTCACTGGCTCTCGCCGAGTTCGGACAGTGCTCCTTAGCTTCCAAGAAGGTGACATCTGCTCTAGACCTCTCTCCCTCTGCTCATCCCACAGCTAAGTACAATCACCGCCATGTGATCAACTAATTAATAAGTCAAATCGCTCAACTCTTCTCAAGCTTTCTTCCCTCCAAACCGTTGCCTTTAATTTTCAAACCTCATCATGTGTCCTGATTATTCCTAACTGTGTGCTTCACTTACCACTCAACGACTGCGCTTCAACCAATCCTCACCATTCAAATCGAACAACAAGAAATCCCACAACGATATTGCCACAGAACGGTTAAGTCGACAGAATTCTACAACAGTGTAATACAATAAATATTATAGTGTAACAACAATTGCATCATCATCTTACATATATATATAATCATAATTTTATTATAATTGTAAATAGTTTTTCTTTTTACTATTTTTTTCACTCTAATGTTTCAATTCACTATATGGTGATTATAAACATTTTGTTTCTATTTTATAAAAGTTTACAAAATTGATATTTTGGTCAAAGAAATGTTATATTAGCGCCCCATCTGTTATGAGAATTCTATTATAGACATATACAATTCTTTTTAAAAATAAATAATTTCTACTGTCCTTACTGCAAATGAATTCCATTATTTTTTCCATTGCAGTAAGGACAGTAGAAATAGCTTATTTTTAAAAAGAATCATACGTGTCTATAATATTTTAGAAAGAAATGTTATATTATCCAATGAGGATATTCCTATCTGGCTAAAAGCCTGGTAAAAAAATATTTCAAAACATTTGATTGATTAAAATTTATCTTTTGTGGCTCATATATATATATATATATATATATATATATATATATATATTTATAAAAAAGTATATTTTTGTTGGCAATTGTGATTTGTTTAATTAATTTGCATTTCAAAAGATAACTTTAATTCTTCTTAAGATATTTGGATTTTAACAAAATGTTGAACTTTTTTATATCACCACCCTGTCAAAAAAAATGTTTTTTTAAATATAAATTAATATTGGTGGAACATATTTTTTTGAGTTGCTCTCATTGGTTAGGGCACTGTTTAGCAATTAGTCTTTTAATTTTGTTAATTTTAGAGGTAAATAGATGTTTTGTTGTGTATCTCTCCACACATACAACTTTCATCCCCCTTCACCATGTAAAATATTCATTTCTAATTGGCATGCAAATAGTAAAGAATAGTTTGAATGAGAAGATTCGTATGTATGTTAAAAAATAATAATAATAAATTAGATAATTAACAATAAAATAAATAGTTTTTCTTAACCAAATAGTCGTCTGAAGATATTTTGTTATTGTTACTGACTATTGATTAATAGCTTTGATATATTAATATAATAATAGTAATGTAAAAAATTAGCAGTGAGTTATATATTTAATGGTATATTACAATATGCGGCATTATATGCAAAATAGAACCTACCTTTAATTTTTGGGCTTCATTTATACAATGCTGGAAATTGCCAATATAATAAGCATTTTTGATATCGAAAAGAATATCTGGTTGTGATGGTGCCATTTTAAATATATGGAATATTTAGATATATGTCTCTCTCTTTTAATATTCTTTATAGAAATATACAAAAAAATAAATGATTTTCGTAAGTGTTTACAATATTATGTTGACGTGTTTTGCCACTAGTGCCAAGTACACTATTTTCGTTTAATTAACAAGAGAGTCATTCATTTTATTAATAAAGTTCTTATTTTAAAATGGGTTTCTTCAAGAACATTTTATCTTATATTGAATCTAAAATATTATTTGTAGATATTTAAAATAATTTTATATGCTTTTATGTTAATATAATGTGAAAATAATTATTGTACCAACACTATGAATAGTTCAAATCAGATTTCTGAATCGATTATTTATGGAAACCGTTTGATGAATTAATAAATTGGATTTTTTTATTAACTTCAATTTATATTACAATTATTATTATATAGAGTCATTGTTTTTTATTTACATTTTTATATTGTATCATATTTTTAGTCCAAATGAATGATTTGAAGGGAGTAATATAAAGTGTTCGAAACTATTTTAAAGGCGTAAGATTCTTTTTGAAATTAAACAATTTCTACTGCCCTTACTGCAATGGAAAAATTAAAGGGATAACAGATGGCGCGCAAGTGCATCATATTATAAAGTGTGTTTGGTTAAATAATTTTTGTGAGGAAGAATAGCTTAAAATAATTCGAATAAAAAAGCATATGAAATAACGTGTGCACAGTTGAAATTTTCATCCTGAGCAAATTGTTGATGAGAATGAAATGGGAATGACCGGCAGGCTTGAATGCCGAAGTATGACTATTTGGAAATAGTATGCGAAGGCGTGATATCAATTCTCTTTTAAAATATTTACTTAGTTAAAAAATACATGTCGGTATTATAGACTTTTGGGGAATATAACCTCATTAAAAAATCTTAAATTCACCGAATAAAAAATATCAATTAATAGATATAAAATGTTTAAATAAAATATTAATTTCCAAAATATAAAGCATGTGTAGAAATTTTATTCATACAATCATTTTTCTAATTCAAAATTTTAAAACCAAAAATGTATTTTGTAACGCTGATGTATTTGTAAACAAGCCTTTAGTTTTGGATACTTCTTGAATATGTTTTTGTTTAAATGTTTATCTGAGGTCAAACGTTTTCTTTTTCCTTAAAAAAAAAAAAAAAAAAAAAAAGATTCTATTCCAACTATCATTTTAACCCATAATTTGAGCTTAATATTACGTTGAAAAAAGAATGACCAAAAATTCTATTTTTGGACCATACACAATAATAAAAAGGCTGCTATCTCCAAAATATATCAAATCCAAGCCGTATGCCTCCGAAGTGTTAACATGTCATTTAAAACAACGTCAAAAGCCACCGTGGACATCTTATTTTATTAAATACAAAGACATTATCAATGACCAATTTGGCCAATCACATTTTAACTGGAGAGTTGATGAAGCAAATTACCACATATTACGAACAGGTTGTTATCCATACATAAAATACCATTGTACTAAACGGAATGTTGAAGATTTATCCATAGAAAATAATTTTTTCAAAGTAATTAAATGTTTAAATTTAGGTAAGTTTTCTCAATTATTATTCTCCTATTATTTGTAATTATTTCTGATTGATATTAAATGTGTGTGTCCATTTAAACATTCAAAATACTTGATTGTTAATACAGTAGGAGCCTCCCTGTAAAGGACAACACCTAATTACAGAGCCAAATTGTCCTTTAGAGAGGAGAGAGGTATCCTCTTACAGGAGAGTTGCAAAATAGAAAAATGGTAATTTTGCAAATGAAAACTGTCCTTTCAAGAGAGGTATCCTCTAGCCTAGTGTCCTCTTGGGGAGGTTCTACTGTATATCTTTTGTGCTTATAAGATTTGAATTTTTGGCTAAATTTCTGAGAAGCCTAAGTATGCATATATGAAAAAACAAAAGTGAAATTGTGCTGGGATCAGGTTGATAAACTAATAGAAAGGAATTTCCTGATTGTGAAACTAAAAGTTGTTCATCATTCATCAAATCATGATGAGTGCCAATTGCCCAAAACACATATATGGTTAGCTTTTCTTGATTAATCAAGAAAGAGTATTTGGCCAATTCTGGAATAATTAAAAATAAGCGATTAAGAGATGCCTTTCTCTAAATATGATTATTTTACTTGTTCTATGTGAATATTTTATGATTGCACCAGTGCGCCATCTGTTATCAAAATTCAAAACTATTTTAAACATGCAAGATTCATTTTGAAATTAAACAATTTATACTGCCCTTACTGCAATGGAAAAATTACCTTTATGGTAGATTAAACTTGCGAAACTGCTGGGAGGGTTCACCACTGATGAGCCAGGCCCTCCCTTTAATTTATCCATTGCAGTAAGGGCAGTAGAAATGGTTTAATTTCAAAAAGAATCTTGCGCGTTTAAAATAGTTTTGAATTTTGATGTGAATATTTGTATTGCTATAAACATAGTGGGTAAATGGTTGTAGTGATGTTTACTGTGCAAATGGAATAAACCAACAATTAAATTTAGGCCACCATGATCTGGGATCAAATCCCACATTGGGCACTTTTTTTTTTAAATCTAAGAAAGATATGGCACAATTTGGATCATTCTATATACAGTTAAGAGCGTCATACGTTCTTCATCTCTTAATTCTTCAGTTTTCATCTCTGTCACTGTTTGCTTTTTTTTTTTTGGAATGGCGCTCTCCTATTGGTTGGCTACGATCACGCCACCTTTGCCCCCATCCCCCATCATGCCCCCCCCCCCCCCCCCCCCCACTTGCTCTTTCGTTTTTGTAACTATTGTGTTGGAGCGGGTTGCTCCTTAAATAAATGCATATATTAGTTAATAACTAAATGGAATCCTCTCTTTCTTTTTCCCAGTAAGAGACGCCTACGGAAGCCAACAGTACATAGACAGATAAAGCACATAGGCTATAGTTATTAACTAATATATGCATTTATTTAAGGCGCCAATTTATAATTGTAACAAATAGTATTTGAATAAAAACATTCAATCGGGTAAAACACGGGCGTTGCCCGGGTCATTCGGCTAGTAGATTATAAACACAAGGTAATAAGACCAAGGATTTGGTCTTATTATCTTGTGTTTATTATCTAAGAAAAATATTGCTTCAATGATCCCAGATTCTTTCAAAAGTCCAACCCCACCAGTGAGTGCGGCAAGTAACCAAACTATAGACTTTGACACACTTATAATTGTAAAATGTCATTGAAATACTATCTCGCATGTGTTTCTTTTCAACGAAAAATCAAAATTTATTTCAAGGAGAAATAACGATTATTTCTAACCTTTGAGATGAGGTATGAAAGGATGAATTGTGAAGAGTAATGATAAACATAAAAATAAAAGTGTCCAGGGATGAGAAAAGTTAAACTGCCTTTAACATGTATAGACATTTGGTGCACTTGCAGTAAAAGTAGTCGCTAACGACCCAACTTGATTATCATGGCTCTTACCATTAAGGCTAATAAAAAATACTGTGCAAGTACATTGTCTACTTAAGGAGAAGCACTTTACACTTAGAATAATCCAAGGCTTGTCTAAGAATTAAGATAGCTATGGTAGTAAATGAAGAAGTAGCTTCCATATGGTCTCATAGGTCATTTTTTTCAACTGTAATATTTTTACTTATCAATTCATCTAGATTTATGATAAGGCACAATTTGGATTATAGATTAAAAACATAAGGTAATAAGATAAAATCTCCAAATAAATGAATAGTGGGTGACATTTTGGTAACAACGCTGTTACCGAAACATCACATACTATTTATTCATTATTATTATTTTTTTGGATTTGGTCTTATTACCTTGTTTTCATTTAGAACTAGTTAAATTTGAAAATTAAAAGGTTGTTAACTTTTCTTTAAATAACCCTAGTCTTCTTCTTCTTCTTTCTTATCTCCACACTGGGTGAAGTAGAATGCGTCTGCCTTTGTCATTAAGACTGGGAGCACTACTCAGTAGCAGGCCGTCTTAGCTCCAAAATAAATGGCCGCCTCTGACATGAGGAACAGACGCCGTGTGCAGCTGCTCCTAACATGGAGTACAAACGCTACTTATCCTGTATCCCTGGATTAGGAGCCCTAACAGGGTACTATCAGCCGGGCCAGCTGAGCCCAGGTTTTTTAGTGAGCTTGTTACTGCTCCCCCTCCTCCTTTTTCATCCGGGCTTGGGACCAGCAAGGGCGGAGTTTATAATCCTAGTAAAAAGACCAAAGCCAAATAAATAAAATAGTGGATGACATTTCAGTAATAGCGTTGTTACTATCATCAGACAAAAGTACTGAAGCTACATTCATGATTTGGTCTTATTACCTTGTGTTTATAATCTACTAGACGGGTGACCCGGGCTTCGCCCCGGGATTGACCCGTGTGCATATCTACCCGAGTGATATATATTTAGATAAGATTTTTTTATAATTGTTTGTTATTAGCATTATCTATTTGTTTGCATCAGCATAATTTAATCTAATCTTTGATAGAGGGCACTGTCGTGAGCTAAGTAGAATAATTTGAATATATAGTTTTAATAATTGATTTATATATTTTTTTAAAATAGCCTATCGTCTTCCCCATATTTTTTTACCTATGTATGGAAATTTTGGTTTAAATTAGTGAACTACTGCGAATTTGTATACCGGACATACAAACAAACAAACAAACATACAAACATTTATTTTTATATATATAGATAATCCAAATTGTACCTTATTATAATCAGTACCTTTGTTTGATGGTAACAATACTGTTACCGAAACACCACACATTATTCATTTATTTTTATTTAGTCTTATATTACTATGTGTTTATTACCCACTCTATGTATGGGAGGTTTGAAGGATGTATAAACACCTCCCTATGGGTTGTTCCAGGTCTCCCTACGCTGGCCTATGGCACAGCAGCCAGGTTCCTCATCTCCCACACTGAGGATGTGGACACTCCCAGAGGTACGGTCACTCTGTACTTCCTTATAGAAGAAGACAAAGGATCTATCTACTGACTTCTTAAGCCTTTCTTACATCTTGTTATTGTTATATGTAAATAAAACTTTGTTTCTTTCTTGTAGACCTTTTTTAATTTGCATATACAGACAAAAAGTATACTTGATTTAAATCTACTGGATCTGCTTTTCACATGTGTAGACACACATGGGTAATTTTGAATTGCTCTAATAACCCCCCAATTCTTTCAAAAGTTCAACCCCATTAGTGAGTACAAGTTATCAAACGGGACTCTGGCACATTTGTAAGTGGAAAAATTGAACTGATTTTCACATGTGTAGATATGTGGTATACTTACAGTAAAAGTAGTCGTCAACTTCTACCCACCATAATTATCATGTCCTCTACCATGTGTATTAGGGATAATAATAAAAATCTACTCTAGGTATAAATTAAATAATAGGTTTTTGGAGATGAGTTTTTTTTCTATTTTTTATTAATGTAATCTCAAGCTTTTGGCATCTATACCCTTCTACAGGAGTTAAAAAAAAATATGTGGGCTATATATTCCAAAATCAACATGTTACAAGCCATGAGAGATAATCATGGTGGGTAGTTAGCAGCTGCTTTTACGTTAAGTGTGCCACATGTCTACAGATGTAAAAAGCAGTTAGACTTTTTCACTTATAGATGTTAGGAGCAGCTGCACATGGCGTCTGTTCCTCATGTCAGAGGCAGCCATTTCTTCTTCTTCTTCTTTCTTATCTCCACTCAATCATATTAGGGTATCAAGTTGTGACCCTTGATGGTGTCTGTTTGACAGCCCTCATGACTGGGTGAAGTAGATTGTGTCTGCCTTTGTTTAAAGACTGGGAGCACTACTCAGAAGCAGGCCGACTTGGCTCCAAAATAAATGACCGCCTCTGACATGAGGAACAGACGCCATGTGCAGCCGCTCCTAACATGAGTACAAATGCTGCTCATCCTGTATCCCTGGATTAGGAGCCCTTACAGGGTACTATCAGCCGGGCCAGCTGAGCCCAGGTTTTTAGCGAGCTTGTTACTGCTCCCCCTCCTTTTTCATCCGGGCTTGGGACCGGCAAATGCGGAGTTTCTTTTGGAGCTAAGTCGGCCTGCCACTGAGTAGTTCTCCCAGTCTTAATGATAAAGGTAGATGCATTCTACTTCACCCAGTGTGAAGGTAAGAAAGAAGAAGAAGACTTATAGATGTGTCAGAGCCCCATTTAGTTACTTGCATTCGCTGGTGAGAGTTGGAATTTTGAAAGAATCTGAAGTCATTAACCATTTTTTTTTAAATGTGTCCAATGCTGGATTTAATCCTAGGTTGTGGCTGTAAAAAAATCAACACCTGGGATAATAATTTAATAACCTAAAAATGTGCTGGTCTAATAAAATTATATTTACATACAGTAGAACTCCTCAAATTCGGAAAGCTTGGGGCGCAAGGTATTCCGAATTTGAGGATTTTCCGAATTTGAGAGAGTTAGATTTGTGAATATTTATGCGGCATAAATAGGCATTTAGATGACTGAGACAAAGATTTTGAAGCATATGAACAATTTTAGGTTGAATATTATATGTACATTACATAATTTTAATTACGATTTTTAATCAAATGTTCCTTGACTTTTATGAGTTTTGAGCATGAAACCGATGAAAAATAGTAAAATATTTTATTATGTATGTAATGCAATTGATGGCCAAGTAAGTTATGGCTTGGCAAAGAAGTTGCTGATTGTTGTCTGTTTCTTTGGCTTGTTTAACAAAGCTTCTTCTTCTCTCATAAGCATAGTTCGAAGACTATTGATGGTGTTGTAGCTTGCAAGCATTTCTGGTTCAGGGCGCTTTTCCAAATATTTTAATGCAACATCCAAACTTTTCAACGCTTCGCATCTGGGAACATCCGGCTCCAAACTGTCTTCAGAAGTTGAGGAACTATCATCAGAACTGCTGATTTCCATTTTTTCACTCAAAACAGCTTCAACTATATCATCATTGCTAAGAACATTGTGACCTGGATCATCAAGGTTTATATCGATCCATTCATTAATGCTTTCTTGATTTACTTCAATTCTAGCTCTTTGAAATAATTGCTCCAGCCGTCTAATTTCTTGTTCATCTTCATCAGATTCATCCTCGGATAATTGTAATGCATCACCTGCTGTTTCCAAATCTGAATTATTTTTGTGTTCAAGCAAAATCTTCCATCCATTTCTTATTGTAGAAGATTTTAATTCATCCCAAGAATTTCCAAAATTGAATATCGCTTTCTTGATGTCGTACTTTTTTAAATTAGAAAAAGTTTGTTCACCCACAGAGTTATTTGGCTGATCTGCATCACTTGAAAATACTAAACAACTTTCTAACTGTCTTCGTTTATACAACCTTTTAAAGGCAACAATAACTCCCTGGCCCATAGGCTGCAATACAGATGTTGTATTAGGTGGTAAAAACTTGCATTTAATGTTGCCGTCATTACTGATCAGCTCTGTTGGATGAGCAGGAGAATTGTCAACTAGTAGTAACGCTTTTACTTGATCTGGAGCAACTCTAAACTTATTTTCTTGAAAATTGCGAACTTCGTTTATGAACCGTTTAAAAAACCATTCACTAAAAATGCTTTGATTAAACCAAGCCTTGTGTGAAGAATAGTAATGGACAGGCAATCGATCAATGATGTTTTTGATTGCTCTTGGACGTTTTGATTTTCCAACAACAGCCAAAACATTTTTATGTGAAGCGTCTGCATTTGCACAAAGTAAAACAGAGAGTCGATCTTTGGATTGCTTATGACCACTAGCGCTGTTTGCATTTTTGACTTGAGAATTATCGGGTAATGACTTCCAGTAAACTCCTGTTTCGTCAGCATTATAAATTTGGAACTGTTCATACTTTTCGTCAGTCATTAGTTTGTGAAAATCATCTTTAAAGCGATTAGCTGCATCTTCGTCAGCACCAATGCTTCCCCGACAACTTTTTTATTTTTCAAATTATGTCTGGCTCTGTATCGTGACAACCATCCACCACTAGCTTTAAAAGTGGGATTATTCAATTTTGATGCAAAATGACTGTCAGCTGTTTGGAGTTCAATACCACGAATAGGAACCCCTGATAATCTCTGACTTTCGTACCAGATGTTAACTGCTTTATCAACATTTTCGTATAACGGATTTTTTACTTGAGAAAACCTTTTGACATCTTTTTCGGTAGAATCAACAAACTTTGTAAGTTTAAGCTCAGACTTTTTTATATCATAAACAGTTGTCTTAGAAATTTTATATTTTTGCATTATCGTTGTATAGCTTAATCCTTTTTTAATGTCACTAAGAACATCTAACTTTTCACCAAGCTTAAGAATTCGGTACTTGCCTCGTTTTTGCCGCTCCTCTTTGGATGCCATTTTGTTGAAGAACAAACTTGTAAATGCAAAAAATTGAGAGTTGAATAAAAGAATTTGAAACTTACAATGTCTGAAAATGTTTGATAATTTGAACTTTAGGTGAATCAACTTTGCAATAAAAAATGCGTGAATGCCTTATGACGTAATAATGCTGCCTTCTTATTGGACAATATCCTAAACTAAGCACAAAGGTCAAATGAAACTGTTGATTTATTTAAGCTTTTAAAAAAGGGGATAAACCCCTAATTAGTGATTATAAATAATCGGTAAAAGTAAATTAATTAAACACTTAAATTAAAAATAAATTACTAATAAAAATTAAATTAAATAAAATAAAAGCAAAGCAAAAGTAAAAGTAAATAAAATAAAATAAAATAATGTTGAAATATCAACAAAATAAAAGCATGTGAAAATTGATTTTTTGTATGTAAAAAAAACATTACAATACTTTCCGAATTTGGGAGTTTCCGAATTTCAGAATTTCCGAATTTGAGGAGTTCTACTGTATTTACAATGTCAGTGGAAGTCTAATCCATGATGTGGCGTCAAGCAGTTTATTTCCTGTCAGATACTTAGTAACCTTGATGTATGCATGGTAGAATCTGTGGCTACTGGACATCACTGGACATGCGTCGGACCTGGAGACCGTTGTTGGGTGATGCTCTGCCTAAAGTATAGGAGCTCTATCTGTGCTTAATTCCTGCGGTGAATCTATATAAGACCAGTGGACTTACTGAAGCTGCATGTGTGTGTGTAATTCTTTAGGGATGCTGGACTTAGATTGGTGATCCCTAAGAGGGTTGTCAATAAGAATCTTTGGCATTGGGAAGTTGGGTAAGTGAAGAAGAAGCGGTCCATGGTTTGTTCTTCACCTTGGCAATGAGAACAACTTGGATCTCCTTTTAATACCTTTGCATAATCTGTCTGAATGTAACCATTGCCAGTCAGACCAAGTAGTAACATATAGGTACCCAGGCTTCCTGGAGCGTATCCATAGATCGCCAACTAACCCCTATTTACAAAATAGTAACATATAGGTAACCCAGGCTCCTGGAGCGTATCAATAGATCGCCAACTACCCCCCTATTTACATAGTAGTAACATATAGGTAACCCAGGTTCCTGGAGCATATTCATAGATCGCCAACTACCCCCTATTTACATAGTAGTAACATATAGGTAACCCAGGCTCCTGGAGCGTATCCATAGATCACCAACTACCCCCTATTTACATAGTAGTAACATATAGGTAACACAGGCTCCTGGAACGTATGCATAGATCGCCAACAACCCCCTATTTACATAGTAGTAACATATAGGTAACCCAGGCTCCTGGAGCGTATCCATAGATCTCCAACTACCCCCTATTTACATAGTAGTAACATATAGGTAACCCAGGCTCCTGGAACGTATCCATAGATCGCCAACTACCCCCTATTTACATAGTAGTAACATATAGGTAACACAGGCTCCTGGAACGTATGCATAGATCGCCAACTACCCCCTATTTACATAGTAGTAACATATAGGTAACCCAGGCTCCCGGAGCGTATCCATAGATCTCCAACTACCCCCTATTTACATAGTAGTAACATATAGGTAACCCAGGCTCCTGGGGCGTATCCATAGATCGCCAACTGCCCCCTATTTGCATAGTAGTAACATATAGGTAACCCAGGCTCCTGGAGCGTATCCATAGATCGCCAACTGCCCCCTATTTACATAGTAGCAACATATAGGTAACCCAGGCTCCTGGAACGTATCCATAGATCGCCAACTATCCCCTATTTACATAGTAGCAACATATAGGTAACCCAGGCTCCTGGAACGTATCCATAGATCGCCAACTACCCCCTATTTTCATAGTAGTAACATATAGGTAACCCAGGCTCCTGGAACGTATCCATAGATCGCCAACTACCCCCTATTTACATAGTAGTAACATATAGGTAACCCAGGCTCTTGGAACGTATCCATAGATCGCCAACTACCCCCTATTTACATAGTATTAACATATAGGTAACCCAGGCTCCTGGAGCGTATCCATAGATCGCCAACTACCCCCTATTTACATAGTAGTAACATATAGGTAACCCAGGCTCCTGGAACGTATCCATAGATCGCCAACTACCCCCTATTTACATAGTAGTAACATATAGGTAACCCAGGCTCCTGGAACGTATCCATAGATCGCCAACTACCCCCTATTTACATAGTAGTAACATATAGGTAACCCAGGCTCCTGGAACGTATCCATAGATCGCCAACTGCCCCCTAATTACATAGTAGTAACATATAAGTAACCCAGGCTCCTGGAACGTATCCATATATCGCTAACTACCCCCTATTTACATAGTAGTAACATATAGGTAACCTAGGCTCCTGGAGCGTATCCATAGATCGCCAACTACCCTCTATTTACATAGTAGTAACATATAGGTAACCCAGGCTCCTGGAGCGTATCCATAGATGGCCAACTACCCTCTATTTACATAGTAGTAACATATAGGTAACCCAGGCTCCTGGAACGTATCCATAGATCATCAACTGCCCACTATTTACATAGTAGTAACATATAGGTAACCCAGGCTCCTGGAGCGTATCCATAGATGGCCAACTACCCTCTATTTACATAGTAGTAACATATAGGTAACCCAGGCTCCTGGAACGTATCCATAGATCATCAACTGCCCACTATTTACATAGTAGTAACATATAAGTAGCCCAGGCTCCTGGAACGTATCCATAGATCGCCAACCACCCCCTATTTACATAGTAGTAACATATAGTTAACCCAGGTTCCTGCAATGTATTCATAGATCGCCAACTACCCCCTATTTACTTAGTAGTAACATATGGGTAACCCAGGCTCCTGGAGCGTATCCATAGATCGCCAACTACCCCCTATTTACATAGTAGTAACATATAGGTAACTCAGGCTCTTGGAACGTATCCATAGATCAGTCAGACCAAAAAATCTACGATAGAAGCGCGATGACGTAAGGTCACGTGACTGACGATGACTCACCGAGTAGGCCACGACCGATTATTCGTCAATAAATTCTTCGCCAGGACTCTGCTTCCTCGCAATGCTCAAATTTCACATTTGATCCGCATTTGCTTATGGGCGATTGAGCAATCATGCCAGTCTCTTGTAGGTACTCCCTTATCCTTTCCTTTTGTTTTGGCCTGATGTGGCTTAGTGTTCCATAGTACAGTAGGACCTCCCATGTAAGGTGATACAAAAACATGGAGGCTCTTGGTCTCTCCTGGAGGAAGTCTCTCATTCGAGTTTGGATTATGTTTGACCACAAGTCATATCGCATTTTACATAGATGGCCGTTTAGGGAGGTGGGTTGCTCAAGGAAGGTTTACTGTACAACCAACCTCCTGTTAAGATAAGAAGATCGCAATTCTAACTTTGTCTCAATTCGAATTTTTCAACAGGACTTTCTTATAGGTCTGTATATATTACATCTTTTTACAACTACACTAAACAAAAGAATGAAAATTTGATATTGGGAGAATACATTACTGATGAACAAATCCTTTCCAATAAATATTTTTCATTCTTTCATATAGTGGTTATAGAAATTTGTCTCTTTGAATACAACACAAAAACAATGAAAATGGCGCCCTGAAGATGATTTTAATTCATATTTTCCCCGAAAGATGTCGCTAAATGTCATTTTCATATATTAGATAAGAAGTTTAAAGGAACTAGATATTATATAATTGAAAACACTAAATATATTTTAAATGGTGTCTGATTGTTAGAGCGATCCTAGCAACAATGAGGGCTCAATATATATAAATGAAAAAATTCTTTCTTCAATGGTTACTGGAGAATTAATAGAATTGAAACCACAATATTTGAGTATGTATAGAAATAGAAGAAAGAGATTAAATACCATGTCAAGACGAAGTTTTCAAAATTTATCTCAATATAATAATGAGTATTAGAATTATGCTGTGTTTTTTTTGAAAAAAAGAAAGGCTCAAGATATAATTGATCATGGTGGCACTACGTATGCAATATCTGTGTGTGTGGATGATGTTTCTATAACCTGTACATCCTGAAAGCAAAAGAATTGACCAGAGCAAAACCAAGAAAACAAGTGTTTTGGACGCTGGTTTTATTGCCCGGAGGTTGTAAAGGCTCAAGTAATTGATTTTGACGGCATCGCGTATTCAAGATCTAACTTGTGTTTTTAATAGCCGCACGATGTGAAAGCTAAAGAATTGAACAGGGTGTCACAACAGCTGTAAGATCTGAACATTGATTTTAAAGGCCGCATGTTGGAAAGACTCAAGAAATAGGTTAGAATGGCACCAAGGCTGCAAGATCTGAAAGATGTAATTGGCCATGCTTTATATAGGCAAGTAGAAATCACGTGTTATTCAATATCCAATGAATGTTCGCCATCAACGATTGAACTATCCGGAAACTGATTTTAGAGATCGCATGTTGAAATAAATTCAAGAAATTGATCAGAATGACACCGGGGCTTCAATATCTGAAAGATGTAATTGGCTATGCTCTATATAGTCAAGTAGAAATCACGTGTTATTCAATATCCAATGAATGTTCGCCTTCAACGGTAGCAAGTTCTTGACATTGATTTTGAAGGTCGCATGTTGCAAGAACTTCAAGCAATTGATCAGAATGGCACCAGGGCTGCAAGGTATGAAAGATGTAATTGGCCAAGCTTTATATAGACAAGTAGAAATCACGCGTTACTCAATATCCAATGAATGTTCTTCATCAATGGTTGTAAGTTCTGGACACTGATTTTAGAGGCCCCACATTGAAAAATTCAAGAAATTTATCAGAATGACACCGGGGTTTCAAGATCTGAAATATATCATTGGATAAGATTTATATAGGAAAGTAGAAATCACGTGTTATTCAATATCCAATTAATGCTCGCCATCAACGGTTGAACTATCCGGAAACTGATTTTAGAGATTGCATGTTGCAAAGACTCAAGAAATTGATCAGAATGACACCGGGGTTTCAAGATCTGAAATATATCATTGGATAAGATTTATATAGGAAAGTAGAAATCTCACGTGTTATTCAATATCCAATGAATGTTCTTCATCAATGGTTGTAAGTTCTGGACACTGATTTTAGAGGCCCCACATTGCAAAAAAAACTCAAGAAATTGATCAAAATGGCACCGGATCTGTAAGATCTGAAAGATGTCATTGGCCAAGCTTTATATAGGCAAGTAGAAATCACGTGTTATTCAATATCCAATGAATGCTCGCCATCTGGACGAAATCATATTCAAAGGTAATCATAATCTACCATATACATATATAGATGGAAAATTTGCCGGGAGGAAATTGATCCATAAAAGCACAGGGCGCCTCTCCCGTCAAAATAAACGTCAAAATCAATAGATGGCGACAGTTTTTAACGTTTATTTTGACAGGAGAGGCGCCCTGTGCGTCTATACATATATATACAAAATCAATAATTATATTAACTATTTTAATTAGAGTAAACTATTAAACACCTTTCTATATTTTACAATGACATTAGCGCCATCTATATATTAAAATGTGAATTATACCGACGCAGAGAGAGAATTTTTTTAAATTTCTACAACCACAATAAGCCGATTATGAATATTTATTCTATGAATAAAGAAAATTAGTTTTTAGACAAAAGGTTTCTTTTTTATTTTGAGGTGTTGCAAGCTTTCGAGTAAATTTGCATGTCTTTATATAGATTTAGGCTATAACGATATGTTTATATGGTATAGAAGATTTTAGATAGCCTGCTATACATTTTCTAAATCTTTAATTTTTATATTATTCCTAGAGTTCACGTAGTACAGACCATGATAATCATGGTGTGGATAGTATTTAACGACTGCTTTTACTGTAAGTGTACAACATGTCCAGTCCAGTGCAGGGGTTTTTCTCTGGTAGTTCTAATGTACTGGAGTACGTTTGATATAACTCCGCCTTTGCCGGTCCCAAGCCCGGATGAAAAAGGAGGAGGTGGAGCAGTAACAAGCTCACTAAAAACCTGGGCTCAGCTGGCCCGGCTGATAGTACCCTGTAAGGGCTCCTAATCCAGGGATACAGGATGAGCAGCGTTTGTACTCCATTGTTAGGAGCAGCTGCACATGGCGTCTGTTCCTCATATCAGAGGCGGCCATTTCTTTTGGAGCTAAGTCGGCCTGCCACTGAATAGTGCTCCCAGTCTTAATGACAAAGGCAGACGCATTTTACTTCACCCAATCATGATGGTTGTCTTTTAGATAAGAAAAAAGACGTTTGATATTGGAAGGTCTTGATGACTTTTTTTTTACCGTAGATTTCGAACGGTTGATATATCGCTTCTATTTGTACATGATTGGTATAGTGTGTGTGGCCCGTTTTTTAATCTGATATGATTCTTTACGACTGGTTTAAATTAATCTGATTGATATATTATTTTACTATTATACCTATAGTATACACCCTTCTTCTACGTGGCGGGCGGGAGAAGCAGCACAAGTAAGGGACTGCCCTGTAGTACGGTGTCGTGAGCCGCTACGGTAACCGTGAACAGGGAACTCTGAAATGTGGCTGACTAACGGGGCAATGGCACCTCCCTTTCCATGGAGCAACAAAATTGAACAAGACACCACTACCATCCCTAGTATACTTGGTACAGGCTATGATATTCATGGTGGGTAGTTGGCGACTGTGAGTGCACCGAAGCATGTCTACACCTGTAGAAAGCAGTTCAAATTTGTCATTTGCATATGTGCTAGAACCCTGTTTAGTTACTTGAACTCACTGGTGGGGTTGAAATTTTACAAGAATCGGTGGCCACTGGAGCAATTTTTACTTAGAAAAAAAGTACCGAAAGCGGGATTCGATCCCGAGCTTTGACTGCTAAATATCGATCGGTTTATACCACTCGTCCACCGACGACTTCCAAAAGATTTCAATAGCTAATATATTTAAATATGAATTCATAAATTTTACTAAACCTTTTAGTTCAAGCTTTTGGGGGAATTCAAAATATCATCAAACTTCTTAAATAAAAACAAAAAAGGCATATCTTAACTGCTCATAGGAGCCTTTTATATGGCAGAGCGCCATATAGTATAGCAAAATTTAATTAAACATTAATTTAGGCTTGTTACAAAAATATATTTTATTTTTCACATATTACTCAAATGTAAATGAAATTAAATTAAGATCTGTGAGCCAGTATATAACTTAAGTTATAAATGTATAGGAATTGTTATAATATTTTTATATAATTGACACTCTTATAAAACTAACATGAATAAACTTTCAACAATGGAATACAATATTCTAAGAAACACAGTGAAATCTCTCTATTGGATCAGTACAGATAAAACCATTATTTAGATTATCTCCAACAGGAGTCTCAGTTTGTGAATTCGAGAAGAAACCTCCATGAAGGAGAGGGTAGGTCTGGGAACCTGGAAGTACCACTCAGTGGGACTATGGTAATTTGGAGCCACCGCTCTTAACATGGAGTACAGACGTCCTTTGTAGCCATTCCTCTTGGAGAACAAACATTACCAATTTGTACCTTCATGCCGGGTGTATAGTACAGGGTGGTTCTACCAGGAATTAAACTCCCGACGTACTGTGCTACTTGTTTCATTATCCCACCTCAATGAGGCTAAGCTATAAGATAGGATTTTGTCAGAGCTAAAAATCCTTCTGGAATATAGATATATAAACAAAATTAAAGGCATGTATATGTTGAAGGTTGTGTTACCATCTAGAAATCGAAGTTCTTTTTAAAGTATTTAATTTGACTTATATATATATCCTAGAATTTCTCATTACCTTATTTTAAAGTATTGATAGTAAAATATAGTAATAACATAGGAGCATATCTCCCTTATGAGAAAATCAAAATATATAATTTAAAAAATAATAGCAGAATAAAAAAAGAACCTCCTAACCCAAGAAAAAGAAATATATAATGGACATTTGGTTAAAATATAGAGTTGTACAAAAAGTATTCGTTAATTAAACCACGGAAAATGCTTAGCTCAAAGTTCAATCCAATATTTAAATAGTCTTTTGATATATTTTATATACCACAACTTCTTATAGTTACAAGGCAACTTAGAACGAAATTATGTGCTTAAAAAGCCACTGCCATTATCAAACGCGCTATAAAATAAAGTCTAAAATACATTTTAAAAAGAGAGAGAAGGTGATAAAAATAAAATATTGACTTTTAGGATTACATAATCTTATGCAGACGAATTACAAGAAGATGACTCTAATAAATCAAACGACATTTGTTAAGCATCCATAAGCTTGCAACTCTTTACGCCATCTTGGCAAAATACATAAATCTTCTGCTCGGATTCCCAATGAAAACATTAACCAAACGAACAAGGAAGAAGTCATATTTACAGCGACGCCTACTCGTCTGTTGTATCGACTCATTTAGCGCATGCGCGAGTAGGTATAGGGAGAGAGAGACGATCAATATCTACTTCCTATGCCACCATGAAGCTCCCTGCGAAACATCCTCAAAATCCACCAATTGAAGGGCCTACCATCAAGGCTGTTCATGAAGGTAAGTTTAAATATATTTTGTAAATATATGTTAAAATATATATTTATTGTCATACTTATCCCTGTTTGACTGATTGACAAATATCAATAAAACTTTTATATATAAGAATTTAAACTATGTTTTAACTCACATTAAAATGACATTTATTATTTAAATTTTTATTACTTGTGAAAATAATGTAATAATAACAATATATTTAATTGATGTTTTGAAAAATAAGGTGTAATGTTTAAGGCAAATATGCTTATAGGCTTGTTGCATGTAGTAAACATTTTAACTCGAGGAATAGACTTTTATTTCTATATTTATATTAGAATTTATATTTATTAAGAAAATTAAATCTATAAATGGGGTAAATATTTGCAAATAAATTTAAAAAAATAGAGATATAATTTTGTTAGAATTATTTTATTAAGCATTCATGTTTCGCTTATTTATTATTGCTATGTAAAAAAAAAGCTTAAATATATTATTTTGAAAAGAACTGTCATTTGAAAATTTAATTATTTAATTAATAAGAGAGCCGATTTAAATCATGTTCAATTTTAGAAAGTATAAACTTATTCATAAATATTATTAAATTTTGACCGGGGGGGGGCTCATGTTTATATTTTGTAACAATATTTTTTATAAAAAATATATTCAATTTAGGAAAAATATTATATAGATATTTGTTAAAACATTTTAAGTAACCATTTAAAATTTGGTTTCAAATCAATGATTAATAAATGTCAAATGATTTATTATGATGATTTCGTCCCAAACGACCTTTTAACGATGATCGAAATTCAAGAATTAAGCGGTAAACTTTTTTTTCATATAAATAAAATAATTAATAATTAATAGATTTAAAAATAAAACTTTATGCCAAATCTATGTAAGTTTAAAGTAAAATTGAATATCTAAACGCCTGTGCAGTTTAACAATTTGATTGTCACAGTAAAAATAAAACGAATCCCTATATTTTAAAAATAAAAATGTAAATTTTGTGAGTAAAATATTTTAAAATTCTATTCTAGAAATTTTAAATTTATTTTATACCATCTTTTTCAACTTTCTATAGAATTTTGTTTTACAATTTTATACGCGGCCTTATTTTATTTTAAAATATTCTGGTATTTGCTTATATAAAGAATGAATTCGTAAATATTTATACCGTTTAAAATGATATTTTCTCCGTTTGCGCTCGTATTGATAGTCCAATGTTTATTAATAATGTTTGATATATTTCAAAATATGAAATTTAAAGTATTTGAATATATATTAAAACACAGAGATTCCTGGAGCGTAAATTGAATGAATTTGAAGTATTATAATAGAGCAATATATATTTATATAATGAATTTTTATTTAAAACATATCAATATATAAGTTTTGTACTTTAATAACATCATTTTTACGTTTTAATAATATTTTTATTTATTTTATATAGAAACTTTCTTATTTAATAAAACTTATTTACGTTTGAAATACATAGATTTTTATTATAAAATAAATAAAGCTTCCAGTGTTAAGTTTCTTGTGCAAATTTTTTATTTTCAAGCTTTCGGACTTGTCAGTCCTTCAACATGATTATCACGTTAACAAATTAATGATAAATACTATTTTATATTTACGTTAACAAATTAATGATAAATACTATTTTATATTAGATTTTTATGCAATATAATATATATTCAATTGGCCAATATAAAGAAAATTTTGATTCAAAGTTTGTTGCTATTTTCTTCAATAGATGACCATTATTAATTACTCATTTGAATGGTCATGAAATGCTTTTCCCCTTATTTATAAAAAATTGTGTTAAATATTATTGAGTTTTATGAGATAAAAAGGATATAAATAGTTGGGGAAATATGGAGGGTTTCTATATTAAAAATTCAATTAAAATCAAATATGAAAATTATTAACATTTTAAACTCTATTTTTCTTTTTGAAATATATTTCTATAGCCCCTATATCCTACGATGATTGAAAATTGAAAAAGAGGGAAGTAGTGAACCCTACCAGCGGTTTCGCCATTTTTGGGAAGTGTTCACTACTGATGAGCCATTTCAATTTTTAATTATCGCAGGATAAGTATTGTAGAAATCATTTTTCGATGCACTAGCGCGCCATCTGTTATCAAATTATAAAACTATTTTAATTGTATATTTCAAAATAAAAATGTCGTTAAAAAATGTTTATAATTTTCATCGATAGATGGCGCTATTTTAAAGCTGATATTTTAAAAATAGAATATGTTCTTTTTTACCCCCCTCATAACATATATATATATTCGTATTTGGATTTTTTTTATTTTATCAAGAAAATGGGTTGACCAAATATCAGGTAATAGGCTAAATCAACGTTTAGTTGATTTCTGTTCCACTAGATGGCGTATTCCATAAACAAAAGGGTCATGTTAGTGGTCAGGATATGCTTAATTTGTTTTTAATTATAAATATCATATTTTAAACATTGTTTTTTGATATTTAAAGTGTTATTTCATAATAGAATTTTAGAACTTTAAAGTGGCACTTTCAAACTTGGAAACGTTTGCATCCATATTAAAGTTATATATTCACCTGTGGTGCAAATAAAAGGAAACACAAAATAATGAGTCTAAGGTTTTTGTAAGGTTTTATTATATTTTACCGAGCTTTATAGCATTTCTGCTCATCTACAGGAGAATATATTGAAAACGTATAAAAAGATGATTTGTTTATAGAAGGGCAGAAATATGCTCGAAATTTCGGTAAAATAGTAAAACTTTGAAAAGTTGTTTTTAACTAAAATTTTATAATTACAATTCAAAGTATCGTACGTATGTATATGTCGTATTTTAACTGGTTTTTGTATTCCGAGTTTATTAGACTGTTGGTCTTCCTCTTGTACTGTAGATAACTGTGGGTTATGGGAGATGTAAGATCTGGTTGTTGTATTCCGAGTTTATTAGACTGTTGGTCTTCCTCTTGTACTGTAGATAACTGTGGGTGATGGGAGATGTAAGATCTGGTTGTTGTATTCCGAGTTTATTAGACTGTTGGTCTTCCTGTTGTACTGTAGATAACTGTGGGTGATGGGAGATGTAAGATCTGGTTGTTGTATTACGAGTTTATTAGACTGTTGGTCTTCCTCTTGTACTGTAGATAACTGAGGGTGATGGGAGATGTAAGATCTGGTTGTTGTATTGTCAGTATTGGACTGTTGGTTTTCCTCTTGTACTGTAGATAACTGTGGGTGATGGGAGATGTAAGATCTGGTTGTTGTATTGTTAGTATTGGACTGTTGGTCTTCCTCTTGTACTGTAGATAACTGTGGGTGATGGGAGATGTAAGATCTGGTTGTTGTATTCCGAGTTTATTAGACTAGTGGTCTTCCTCTTGTACTGTAGATAACTGTGGGTGATGGGAGATGTAAGATCTGGTTGTTGTATTCCGAGTTTATTAGACTGTTGGTCTTCCTCTTGTACTGTAGATAACTGTGGGTGATGGGAGATGTAAGATCTGGTTGTTGTATTGTCAGTATTGGACTGTTGGTTTTCCTCTTGTACTGTAGATAACTGTGGGTGATGGGAGATGTAAGATCTGGTTGTTGTATTGTTAGTATTGGACTGTTGGTCTTCCTCTTGTACTGTAGATAACTGTGGGTGATGGGAGATATAAGATCTGGTTGTTGTATTGTCAGTATTGGACTGTTGGTTTTCCTCTTGTACTGTAGATAACTGTGGGTGATGGGAGATGTAAGATCTGGTTGTTGTATTGTTAGTATTGGACTGTTGGTTTTCCTCTTGTACTGTAGATAACTGTGGGTGATGGGAGATGTAAGATCTGGTTGTTGTATTGTCAGTATTGGACTGTTGGTTTTCCTCTTGTACTGTAGATAACTGTGGGTGATGGGAGATGTAAGATCTGGTTGTTGTATTGCCAGTATTGGTCTGTTGGTTTTCCTCTTGTACTGTAGATAACTGTGGGTGATGGGAGATGTAAGATCTGGTTGTTGTATTGTCAGTATTGGACTGCTGGTTTTCCTCTTGTACTGTAGATAACTGTGGGTGATGGGAGATGTAAGATCTGGTTGTTGTATTGTCAGTATTGGACTGTTGGTTTTCCTCTTGTACTGTAGATAACTGTGGGTGATGGGAGATGTAAGATCTGGTTGTTGTATTGTTAGTATTGGACTGTTGGTCTTCCTCTTGTACTGTAGATAACTGTGGGTGATGGGAGATGTAAGATCTGGTTGTTGTATTGTCAGTATTGGACTGTTGGTTTTCCTCTTGTACTGTAGATAACTGTGGGTGATGGGAGATGTAAGATCTGGTTGTTGTATTGTTAGTATTGGACTGTTGGTTTTCCTCTTGTACTGTAGATAACTGTGGGTGATGGGAGATGTAAGATCTGGTTGTTGTATTGTCAGTATTGGACTGTTGGTTTTCCTCTTGTACTGTAGATAACTGTGGGTGATGGGAGATGTAAGATCTGGTTGTTGTATTATCAGTATTGGAATGTTGGTTTTCCTCTTTTCCTGTAGATAACTGTGGGTTATGGGAGATGTAAGATTTGGTTGTTGTATTGTCAGTATTACACTGTTGGTCTTCCTGTAACTGTGGGTGATGGGAGATGTATGATCTGGTTGTTGTATTGCCAGTATTGGACTGTTGGTTTTTTATTTTCCTGTAGATAACTGAGGGTTATGGGAGATGTAAGAGTCGGTTGTTGTATTGCCAGTATTTGGCTGTTTGTCTTCCTCTTTTCCTGTAGATAACTGAGGGTGATGGGAGATGTAAGCTCTGGTTGTTGTATTGCCAGTATCGGACTGTTGGTCTTCCTCTTGTACTGTAGATAACTGAGGGTGATGGGAGATGTAAGATATAGTTGTTGTATTGCCAGTATTGGACTGTTGGCTTTCCTCTTTTCCTGTAGATAACTGTGGGTAATGGGAGATGTAAGATCTGGTTGTTGTATTGCCAGTATTGGACTGTTGGTCTTCATCTTTTGCTGTAGATAACTGTGGGTGATGGGAGATGTAAGATCTGGTTGTTGTATTGCCAGTATTGGACTGTTGGTCTTCATCTTTTCCTGTAGATAACTATGGGTGATGGGAGATGTAAGATCTGGTTGTTGTTTCGCCAGTATTGGACTGTTGGTCTTCATCTTTCCTGTAGATAACTGTGGGTGATGGGAGATGTAAGATCTGGTTGTTGTATTGTCAGTATTGGACTGTTGGATTTCCTTATTTCGTGTAGATAACTGAGGGTGATGGGATATGTAAGATCTAGTTGTTGTATTGTCAGAATTGGAATGTTGGTCTTCCTGTTATACTGTAGATAAGTGTGTGGGTGATGGGAGATGTAATATCTGGTTGTTGTATTGTCAGTAATGGACTGTTGGTCTTCCTTTTGTACTGTAGATAACTGAGGGTGATGGGAGATGTAAGATCTGGTTGTTGTATTGTCAGCATTGGACTGTAGGTCTTCCTGTTATACTGTAGATAAGTGTGTGTGTGATGGGAGATGTAATATCTGGTTGTTGTATTGTCAGTATTGGATTGTTGGTTTTCCTTATTTCGTGTAGATAACTGAGGGTGATGGGAGATGTAAAATCTGGTTGTTGTATTGTCAGTATTGGACTGTTGGTCTTCCTCTTGTACTGTAGATAACTGTGGGTGATGGGAGATGTAAATTCTGGTTGTTGTATTGCCAGTATTGGACTGTTGGTCTTCATCTTTTCCTGTAGATAACTGTGGGTGATGGGAGATGTAAGATCTGGTTGTTGTATTGCCAGTATTGGACTGTTGGTCTTCATCTTTTCCTGTAGATAACTGTGGGTGATGGGATATGTAAGATCTGGTTGTTGTATTGCCAGTATTGGACTGTTGGTCTTCCTCTTTTCCTGTAGATAACTGAGGGTGCTGGGAGATGTAAGATCTGGTTGTTGTATTGCCAGTATTGGACTGTTGGTCTTCATCTTTTCCTGTAGATAACTGTGGGTGATGGGAGATGTAAGATCTGGCTGTTGTATTGCCAGTATTGGACTGTTGGTCTTCATCTTTTCCTGTAGATAACTGTGGGTGATGGGATATGTAAGATCTGGTTGTTGTATTGCCAGTATTGGACTGTTGGTCTTCCTGTTATACTGGAGATAACTGAGGGTGCTGGGAGATGTAAGATCTGGTTGTTGTATTGCCAGTATTGGACTGTTGGTCTTCATCTTTTCCTGTAGATAACTGTGGGTGATGGGAGAAGTAAGATCTGGCTGTTGTATTGCCAGTATTGGACTGTTGGTCTTCATCTTTTCCTGTAGATAACTGTGGGTGATGGGAGATGTAAGATCTGGCTGTTGTATTGCCAGTATTGGACTGTTGGTCTTCATCTTTTCCTGTAGATAACTGTGGGTGATGGGATATGTAAGATCTGGTTGTTGTATTGCCAGTATTGGACTGTTGGTTTTCCTGTTATACTGTAGATAACTGTGGGTGATGGGAGATGTAGGATCTGGTTGTTGTATTGCCAGTATTGGACTGTTGGTGTTCCTGTTAAACTGTAGATAACTGTGGGTGATGGGAGATGTAGGATCTGGTTGTTGTATTGCCAGTATTGGACTGTTGGTTTTCCTGTTATACTGTAGATAACTGTGGGTGATGGGAGATGTAGGATCTGGTTGTTGTATTGTCAGTATTGGTCTGTTGGTCTTCCTCTTTTCCTGTAGATAACTGTGTGTGATGGGAGATGTAAGATCTGGTTGTTGTATTGTCAGTATCGGACTGTTGGTCTTTCTGTTATACTGTAGATAACTGTGGGTGATGGGAGATGTAAGATCTGGTTGTTGTATTGTCAGTAATGGACTGTTGGTTTTCCTCTTTTCGTGTAGATAACTAAGGGTAATGGGAGATGTGAGATCTGGTTGTTG
This sequence comes from Cordylochernes scorpioides, assembly GCA_030710605.1. Lineage (NCBI taxonomy): Eukaryota > Metazoa > Arthropoda > Arachnida > Pseudoscorpiones > Chernetidae > Cordylochernes > Cordylochernes scorpioides. Next base: position 140,972,856 of record CP092863.1, read on the forward strand.
TATTGCCAGTATTGGACTGTTGGTTTTCCTTATTTCGTGTGGATAACTGAGGGTGATGGGAGATGTAAGATCTCGTTGTTGTATTGTCAGTATTGAACTGTTGGATTTCCTTATTTTGTGTAGATAACTGAGGGTGATGGGTGATGTAAGATCTGGTTGTTGTATTGTCAGTATTGGACTGTTGGGTTTCCTTATTTTGTGTAGATAACTGAGGGTGATAGGAGATATAAGATCTGGTTGTTGTATTGTCAGTATTGGACTTTTGGATTTCCTCTTTTCCTGTAGATAAGTGTGTGTGATGGGAGATGTAGGATCTGGTTGTTGTATTGTCAGTATTGGACTGTTGGTCTTCCTGTTATACTGTAGATAACTGTGTGTGATGGGAGATGTAAGATCTGGTTGTTGTATTGTCAGTATTGGACTGTTGGTCTTCCTGTTATACTGTAGATAACTGAGGGTGATGGGAGATGTAAGATCTGGTTGTTGTATTGCCAGTATTGGACTGTTGGTCTTCCTCTTGTACTGTAGATAACTGTGGGTGATGGGAGATGTAAGATCTGGTTGTTGTATTGCCAGTATTGGACTGTTGGTCTTCCTCTTGTACTGTAGATAACTGTGGGTGATGGGAGATGTAAGATCTGGTTGTTGTATTGCCAGTATTGGTCTGTTGGTCTTCCTCTTGTACTGTAGATAACTGTGGGTGATGGGAGATGTAAAATCTGGTTGTTGTATTGCCAGTATTGGACTGTTGGTCTTCATCTTTTCCTGTAGATAACTGTGGGTGATGGGAGATGTAAGATCTGGTTGTTGTATTGCCAGTATTGGACTGTTGGTTTTCCTGTTATACTGTAGATAACTGTGGGTGATGGGAGATGTAGGATCTGGTTGTTGTATTGCCAGTATTGGACTGTTGGTCTTCATCTTTTCTTGTAGATAACTGTGGGTGATGGGAGATGTAAGATCTGGTTGTTGTATTGCCAGTATTGGACTGTTGGTCTTCCTCTTTTCCTGTAGATAACCGAGGGTGATGAGAGATGTAAGATCTGGTTGTTGTATTGCCAGTATTGGACTGTTGGTCTTCCTCTTGTACTGTAGATAACTGAGGGTGCTGGGAGATGTAAGATCTGGTTGTTGTATTGCCAGTATTGGACTCTTGGTCTTCATCTTTTCTTGTAGATAACTGTGGGTGATGGGAGATGTAAGATCTGGTTGTTGTATTGCCAGTATTGGACTGTTGGTCTTCCTCTTTTCCTGTAGATAACCGAGGGTGATGAGAGATGTAAGATCTGGTTGTTGTATTGCCAGTATTGGACTGTTGGTCTTCCTCTTGTACTGTAGATAACTGAGGGTGCTGGGAGATGTAAGATCTGGTTGTTGTATTGCCAGTATTGGACTCTTGGTCTTCATCTTTTCCTGTAGATAACTGTGGGTGATGGGAGATGTAAGATCTGGTTGTTGTATTGCCAGTATTGGACTGTTGGTCTTCCTCTTTTCCTGTAGATAACCGAGGGTGATGAGAGATGTAAGATCTGGTTGTTGTATTGCCAGTATTGGACTGTTGGTCTTCATCTTTTCCTGTTGATAACTGTGGGTGATGGGAGATGTAAGATCTGGTTGTTGTATTGCCAGTATTGGACTGTTGGTTTTCCTGTTATACTGTAGATAACTGTGGGTGATGGGAGATGTAGGATCTGGTTGTTGTATTGCCAGTATTGGACTGTTGGTTTTCTGTTATACTGTAGATAACTGTGGGTGATGGGAGATGTAGGAGCTGGTTGTTGTATTGTCAGTATTGGACTGTTGGTCTTCCTCTTTTCCTGTAGATAACAGTGTGTGATGGGAGATGTAAGATATGGTTGTTGTATTGTCAGTATCGGACTGTTGGTCTTTCTGCTATACTGTAGATAACTGTGGGTGATGGGAGATGTAAGATCTGGTTGTTGTATTGTCAGTAATGGACTGTTGGTTTTCCTCTTTTCGTGTAGATAACTAAGGGTAATGGGAGATGTGAGATCTGGTTGTTGTATTGCCAGTATTGGACTGTTGGTTTTCCTTATTTCGTGTGGATAACTGAGGGTGATGGGAGATATAAGATCTGGTTGTTGTATTGTCAGTATTGGACTTTTGGATTTCCTCTTTTCCTGTAGATAAGTGTGTGTGATGGGAGATGTAAGATCTGGTTGTTGTATTGCCAGTATTGGACTGTTGGTCTTCATCTTTTCCTGTAGATAACTGTGGGTGATGGGAGATGTAAGATCTGGTTGTTGTATTGCCAGTATTGGTCTTCATCTTTTCCTGTAGATAACTGTGGGTGATGGGATATGTAAGATCTGGTTGTTGTATTGCAAGTATTGGACTGTTGGTCTTCCTCTTTTCCTGTAGATAACTGAGGGTGATGGGAGATGTAAGATCTGGTTGTTGTATTGCCAGTATTGGACTCTTGGTCTTCATCTTTTCCTGTAGATAACTGTGGGTAATGGGAGATGTAAGATCTGGTTGTTGTATTGCCAGTATTGGACTGTTGGTCTTCCTCTTTTCCTGTAGATAACCGAGGGTGATGAGAGATGTAAGATCTGGTTGTTGTATTGCCAGTATTGGACTGTTGGTCTTCATCTTTTCCTGTTGATAACTGTGGGTGATGGGAGATGTAAGATCTGGTTGTTGTATTGCCAGTATTGGACTGTTGGTTTTCCTGTTATACTGTAGATAACTGTGGGTGATGGGAGATGTAGGATCTGGTTGTTGTATTGCCAGTATTGGACTGTTGGTTTTCTGTTATACTGTAGATAACTGTGGGTGATGGGAGATGTAGGAGCTGGTTGTTGTATTGTCAGTATTGGACTGTTGGTCTTCCTCTTTTCCTGTAGATAACAGTGTGTGATGGGAGATGTAAGATATGGTTGTTGTATTGTCAGTATCGGACTGTTGGTCTTTCTGCTATACTGTAGATAACTGTGGGTGATGGGAGATGTAAGATCTGGTTGTTGTATTGTCAGTAATGGACTGTTGGTTTTCCTCTTTTTGTGTAGATAACTAAGGGTAATGGGAGATGTGAGATCTGGTTGTTGTATTGCCAGTATTGGACTGTTGGTTTTCCTTATTTCGTGTGGATAACTGAGGGTGATGGGAGATATAAGATCTGGTTGTTGTATTGTCAGTATTGGACTTTTGGATTTCCTCTTTTCCTGTAGATAAGTGTGTGTGATGGGAGATGTAAGATCTGGTTGTTGTATTGCCAGTATTGGACTGTTGGTCTTCATCTTTTCCTGTAGATAACTGTGGGTGATGGGAGATGTAAGATCTGGTTGTTGTATTGCCAGTATTGGTCTTCATCTTTTCCTGTAGATAACTGTGGGTGATGGGATATGCAAGATCTGGTTGTTGTATTGCCAGTATTGGACTGTTGGTCTTCCTCTTTTCCTGTAGATAACTGAGGGTGATGGGAGATGTAAGATCTGGTTGTTGTATTGCCAGTATTGGACTGTTGGTTCTCCTGTTATACTGTAGATAACTGTGGGTGATGGGAGATTTAGGATCTGGTTGTTGTATTGCCAGTATTGGACTGTTGGTTTTCTGTTATACTGTAGATAACTGTGGGTGATGGGAGATGTAGGAGCTGGTTGTTGTATTGTCAGTATTGGACTGTTGGTCTTCCTCTTTTCCTGTAGATAACTGTGTGTGATGGGAGATGTAAGATCTGGTTGTTGTATTGTCAGTATCGGACTGTTGGTCTTTCTGTTATACTGTAGATAACTGTGGGTGATGGGAGATGTAAGATCTGGTTGTTGTATTGCCAGTATTAGACTGTTGGTTTTCCTCTTTTCGTGTAGATAACTAAGGGTAATGGGAGATGTGAGATCTGGTTGTTGTATTGTCAGTATTGGACTGTTGGTCTTCCTCTTGTACTGTAGATGACTGAGGGTGATGGGAGATGTAAGATCTGGTTGTTGTATTGCCAGTATTGGACTGTTGGTCTTCCTCTTGTACTGTAGATGACTGAGGGTGATGGGAGATGTAAGATGTGGTTGTTGTATTGTCAGTATTGGACTGTTGGTCTTCCTCTTTTCCTGTAGATAACTGAGGGTGATGGAAGATGTAAGATCTGGTTGATGTATTGCCAGTATTGGTCTGTTGGTTTTCCTCTTGTACTGTAGATAACTGTGGGTGATGGGAGATGTAAGATCTGGTTGTTGTATTGCCAGTATATGACTGTTGGTCTTCCTCTTTTCCTGTAGATAACTGTGGGTGATGGGAGATGTAAGATCTGGTTGTTGTATTGTCAGTATTGGACTGTTGGATTTCCTTATTTCGTGTAGATAACTGAGGGTGATGGGAGATGTAAGATCTGGTTGTTGTATTGTCAGAATTGGAATGTTGGTCTTCCTGTTATACTGTAGATAAATGTGTGGGTGATGGGAGATGTAATATCTGGTTGTTGTATTGTCAGTAATGGACTGTTGGTCTTCCTTTTGTACTGTAGATAACTGAGGGTGATGGGAGATGTAAGATCTGGTTGTTGTATTGTCAGTATTGGACTGTAGGTCTTCCTGTTATACTGTAGATAAGTGTGTGTGTGATGGGAGATGTAATATCTGGTTGTTGTATTGTCAGAATTGGAATGTTGGTCTTCCTGTTATACTGTAGATAAATGTGTGGGTGATGGGAGATGTAAAATCTGGTTGTTGTATTGCCAGTATTGGACTGTTGGTCTTCATCTTTTCTTGTAGATAACTGTGGGTGATGGGAGATGTAAGATATGGTTGTTGTATTGCCAGTATTGGACTGTTGGTCTTCATTTTTTCCTGTAGATAACTGTGGGTGATGGGATATGTAAGATCTGGTTGTTGTATTGCCAGTATTGGACTGTTGGTCTTCCTCTTGTACTGTAGATAACTGAGGGTGCTGGGAGATGTAAGATCTGGTTGTTGTATTGCCAGTATTGGACTCTTGGTCTTCATCTTTTCCTGTAGATAACTGTGGGTGATGGGAGATGTAAGATCTGGTTGTTGTATTGCCAGTATTGGACTGTTGGTCTTCCTCTTTTCCTGTAGATAACCGAGGGTGATGGGAGATGTAAGATCTGGTTGTTGTATTGCCAGTATTGGACTGTTGGTCTTCATCTTTTCCTGTTGATAACTGTGGGTGATGGGAGATGTAAGAACTGGTTGTTGTATTCCCAGTATTGGACTGTTGGTTTTCCTGTTATACTGTAGATAACTGTGGGTGATGGGAGATGTAGGAGCTGGTTGTTGTATTGTCAGTATTGGACTGTTGGTCTTCCTCTTTTCCTGTAGATAACTGTGTTTGATGGGAGATGTAAGATATGGTTGTTGTATTGTCAGTATCGGACTGTTGGTCTTTCTGTTATACTGTAGATAACTGTGGGTGATGGGAGATGTAAGATCTGGTTGTTGTTTTGTCAGTAATGGACTGTTGGTTTTCCTCTTTTCGTGTAGATAACTAAGGGTAATGGGAGATGTGAGATCTGGTTGTTGTATTGCCAGTATTGGACTGTTGGTTTTCCTTATTTCGTGTGGATAACTGAGGGTGATGGGAGATGTAAGATCTCGTTGTTGTATTGTCAGTATTGGACTGTTGGATTTCCTTATTTTGTGTAGATAACTGTGGGTGATGGGAGATGTAAAATCTGGTTGTTGTATTGTCAGTATTGGACTGTTGGGTTTCCTTATTTTGTGTAGATAACTGAGGGTGATAGGAGATATAAGATCTGGTTGTTGTATTGTCAGTATTGGACTTTTGGATTTCCTCTTTTCCTGTAGATAAGTGTGTGTGATGGGAGATGTAAGATCTGGTTGTTGTATTGCCAGTATTGGACTGTTGGTCTTCATCTTTTCCTGTTGATAACTGTGGGTGATGGGAGATGTAAGATCTGGTTGTTGTATTGCCAGTATTGGACTGTTGGTTTTCCTGTTATACTGTAGATAACTGTGGGTGATGGGAGATGTAGGATCTGGTTGTTGTATTGCCAGTATTGGACTGTTGGTTTTCTGTTATACTGTAGATAACTGTGGGTGATGGGAGATGTAGGAGCTGGTTGTTGTAGTGTCAGTATTGGACTGTTGGTCTTCCTCTTTTCCTGTAGATAACTGTGTGTGATGGGAGATGTGAGATCTGGTTGTTGTATTGCCAGTATTGGACTGTTGGTTTTCCTTATTTCGTGTGGATAACTGAGGGTGATGGGAGATGTAAGATCTCGTTGTTGTATTGTCAATATTGGACTGTTGGATTTCCTTATTTTGTGTAGATAACTGTGGGTGATGGGAGATGTAAAATCTGGTTGTTGTATTGTCAGTATTGGACTGTTGGGTTTCCTTATTTTGTGTAGATAACTGAGGGTGATAGGAGATATAAGATCTGGTTGTTGTATTGTCAGTATTAGACTTTTGGATTTCCTCTTTTCCTGTAGATAAGTGTGTGTGATGGGAGATGTAAGATCTGGTTGTTGTATTGTCAGTATTGGACTGTTGGTCTTCCTGTTATACTGTAGATAACTGAGGGTGATGGGAGATGTAAGATCTGGTTGTTGTATTGCCAGTATTGGTCTGTTGGTCTTCCTCTTGTACTGTAGATAACTGTGGGTGATGGGAGATGTAAGATCTGGTTGTTGTATTGCCAGTATTGGACTGTTGATCTTCCTCTTGTACTGTAGATAACTGTGGGTGATGGGAGATGTAAGATCTGGTTGTTGTATTGCCAGTATTGGACTGTTGGTTTTCCTCTTGTATTGTAGATAACTGTGGGTGATGGGAGATGTAAGATCTGGTTGTTGTATTGCCAGTATTGGACTGTTGTTCTTCCTCTTGTACTGTAGATAACTGTGGGTGATGGGAGATGTAAGATCTGGTTGTTGTATTGCCAGTATTGGTCTGTTGGTCTTCCTCTTTTCCTGTAGATAACTGAGGGTGATGGGAGATGTAAGATCTGGTTGTTGTTTTGCCAGTATTGGACTGTTGGTCTTCCTCTTGTACTGTAGATAACTGTGGGTGATGGGAGATGTAAGATCTGGTTGTTGTTTTGCCAGTATTGGACTGTTGGTCTTCCTCTTGTACTGTAGATAACTGTGGGTGATGGGAGATGTAAGATCTGGTTGTTGTATTGTTAGTATTGGACTGTTGGTCTTCCTCTTGTACTCTAGATAACTGAGGGTGATGGGAGATGTAAGATCTGGTTTCTGTATTGTCAGTTTGAGAAAACTCGAAAAGGAACAAAATATTCAATCCTATTTTTTACTTAAACAACTCTTTAAAATGAAAGCTTTGAATATAAAAGCTCTATAACAACAAAAACTTTACTCCCATATTCCAAATATTTTAAAATTCAAACCTTTTAATAAGAAATAATAATATCTATATAAAAAATAATATTTAAAAAAAATCTCATCTCATCGGAAATTCAAAAAGAAACCTTTCAATGCCCAAAAAATGTATAATTTTAAAATATATTTCAGTTCCTTTATTGAAAAATCTTTTAAAATGAAATATTTTTGTAATAAAAAATTCTTTTAAAATAAACATTCCAATTAAATTTAATTATAAAAAACTCTTTAAATGAAACCTTCAACGTAAAAAACTCTAAAAACAAACAAATAATTCAGTCCTTTCATTGAAAGGATTTTACAATTAAACATATTTACAATATATATATATGTATAAAGTAATACCTAAAGTTGCACCGCATAAGTTTCTTTTCCGTGATAAATCAACATTTATTTCAAAGAGAAATATCTACTATTTCTAACTTTTTTGGATGACGTATGAAAGGGTGAAAATATGAAGAGTAATGGCGAACGGAAAAATAAAAGTGTCCAGGGGCGGGAATCGAACCCACAACCTTCCGCTTACCGGGCAGATGCCATGTCCACTAGACTACCCTGGACGTATCTTTCCGTTCGTAACTAATACTTAAAGTAACTTATAATACAATATAATACGTACTTATAATACGTTCGCCATTACTCTTCATATTTTCACCCTTTCATACGTCATCCAATTATATATAGACCATCGCTCTTCATATTTTCACCCTTTCATACGTCATCCAAAAAAGTTAGAAATAGTAGATATTTCTCTTTGAAATAAATGTTGATTTATCACGGAAAAGAAACTTATGCGGTGCAAATTTAAGTATTACTTTATAATCATACGCCGCAGTCCTTTATAATATATATGTATATATGAAAATAGTACAAATGTGAAATTGGCATCTCCTTATCGTGTAACTGAAAGTTGCTGATCTCTTGCGCCATCTATCGGGATAAATATCAACTATTCGTCGATTTTTAAATTTTCCCGAATTGGCCAAATTGGCAGAAACGCGTACCTGGTTAGCTTTTCTTAAGTAATCAAGAATGGGTATTTGTCCAATTCTGGAATAAAATAAAAATCAACGAATAGTTGATTTTTATTCCGATAGATGGCGCCAACCGCCAATAACTTTCAGTTGCACGATAAGGAGAAGCCTTTTTCTTATTATATATCTATATATATCGAATTTAGTTTAGGTTTTGTTAAAAATACATATTTACATAGCTATGTAAGAATTATCAAAATATTTACAATTAAAATATAACAGATTCTGATATGTATATCTCTATGATAATTTTACTTCTTAAATGTTGATGTTTTTTTATGGATTTTTTTTTCGGATTTGACCATATATAGAGAGAATGATAATGTTGGAATCATCTATATATTCATGATAACATATCGAATATTGGAAGGATATATCCAAAAGAGAAAGGCATTTTGACATTTTAAAATCAGAGCGATGAGTGGGCGTCTGCGATCAATTGAAGCGAGCTCCTATTGGATGATGGGATATACTTTGTGAATCCCATTTATCATCATCAAAGCTTCTGTGAAAATTCCCATATTTCTTTATCACCTCGGAAATATCTGGCAGCACACTTTGGAATACCAATTTATAACTTCATAGAAGAAAGTTGAAACATATTATATATTTATATAATATATATATATATATGTTGTAATATATCCCAATACATCCATGTCTCCATGTATTGTATAATGTAATTGCCAAAGTGTGACAAATAAAATTTCGAGTGAGTGACAGCCGATGCCAGTAGAAGTAAAGAGGTCCGAAAAACAAGTCGGGTATGCCCTGTGCCCTGCTCAGAAAGTCTCTCAAAGTTAGTGTTTTATTGAAGATTTTTGATAACTACATTCATATGGGAAGACCAAAAAGGGACACCACCCCAGGAATGTACATCTGGGGCCCCTCTAGCTTCCGGGTAATTTACGACCGTCTGCATTCTTGTCTCGACGGCGGCCCACAGCCCCCTTTTTTATAAAAAACGGTTAGTCGGGCTTGGGGACGAGACTTGCAGACGTCTCTAGACGGTTCTCCCCTAGACTGGTGTCGTCTGGACTCACTCTTTCGCCATCTCCGTGGTGACATCTAATATGCCTCGTCCTTTTGTGTAATCTCAATTCCACGCCTGAAACCACTCTAATCATTGTGGCCACCACGACTGCAAACCAGCATGCCACACTACATTCATCCAACAGATACAACAACTATACATTACTACATATATATATATATTAGATCTATATATATACACTCATGGACAAAACTTAAGTGGAAATTTCTCTGATGTCGTCGGTCGTTTATTTTTTTTTAGAAGACTGAAGGCAATTTTGTTCACACCTGGTTATCTAGTATGTTTTCAATAAAGGTCACTGTAATATCTTTCATAGTTATTGTCTGAATACCGATATACATGCTAATAGGTACAACTTCCTTAAGCTTTTTTTCACACATACATGAATGTATTCAAATATATAAAAAATAATAATAAAAATGATTAAGCGTTTATTTGTGTATTTCGATCATTTCTTCATATTTTTTGCCATTTCTTTATAAAGTTATTTTTGAAAGGAAATAGATTCTGAAGGAGTGTTACAGTCATGGAGTGTTTCTTAAAAATCTGAATTATGCAAAGATGAACTACAAGCTATATATATATCCCAATATATTCTTCATTGTTCACGTCTTCAGGAGGTAAGAACAAAATTGGCAGCTTTCACTCGTCTATTACTGAAGCAAGTTAAACATTTACATGTTTTTCTCAGAGTTGTTTACCGATGAGAGCTTTGTCTACTTACACTCATGGACAAAACTTAAGGAAGTTGTACCTTTTACCATGTATATTAGGATTCAGACAATAATTCTGAAATATATTACAGTGACCTTTATTGAAGACACACGAGATAACCAAGTGTGAACAAAATTGTCTCTATCTCCTTAAAAAAAGAGACGACAAACAACTTCAAATATTTTCCACTTCTTTAGGTTTTGTCCATGAGAGTGTAATAGGTATTTGTGAAACAATATTCCTGATGATGAGCTAACCCTTGAAAGGTTTCCATTTTTAAACTAATAAAGAAACTTATTGCAATTATTTGATTGAAAAATTGTGTGTTTCTACTTTTGTAATTATCTAAGAATATTTAACTAATATTGATATGTTTCTATTATATAGGTTAAATATTAATAGTGAGAAAGTTATTTTATAAGAAATTGCACTTTATATATATTTTGATATCTTTAAAGATAAATGAAAGATACACCATTTTTATGCTACTATAATTATTTTATTCTTTTTACAATTCTTGCGCACGTGCACATTATATAACGAACATTTTGTTGTCTACAAGATGATGATAAAAATGTTCGATTCGTTTCGAATCAAAACAGAGTAAAGTAATAATATATCACTGATATATTATCTTTAAACAAAGCAGATCAAATATTAATAATACCATATAATAAACTATTAAATAACTATAGTGAAACAACGGTTGAGTTCCATTGGGGTTCTCTATAGCGAGGTATATAAATACAGCCTACAAAAATGCGTTTTTCCCTTTCTTATAATTACACTAATGGACAAAACTTAAGGAAGTTGTACCTTTCAGCATGTATATCGGGATTCTGACAATAACTCTGAAAGATATTACAGTGACATTTATTGAAGACACACGAGATAACCAAGTGTGAACAAAACTTAAGGAAGTTGTACCTTTCAGTATGTATATCGGGATTTGGACAATAACTCTGAAAGATATTACAGTGACATTTATTGAAGACACACGAGATAACCATTGTGAACAAAACTTAAGGAAGTTGTACCTTTTAGTATGTATATCGGGATTGAGACAATAACTTTGAAATATATTACAATATGACCTTTATTGAAGACACACGAGATAACCATTGTGAACAAAACTTAAGGAAGTTGTACCTTTTAGTATGTATATCGGGATTGAGACAATAACTCTGAAAGATATTACAGTGACCTTTATTGAAGACATACGAGATAACCAAGTGTGAACAAAACTTAAGGAAGTTGTACCTTTCAGCATGTATATCGGGATTCAGACAATAACTCTGAAAGATATTACAGTGACATTTATTGAAGACACACGAGATAACCAAGTGTGAACAAAACTTAAGGAAGTTGTACCTTTTAGCATGTATATCGGGATTGAGACAATAACTCTGAAAGATATTACAGTGACCTTTATTGAAGACCCACGAGATAACCAAGGGTGAACAAAACTTAAGGAAGTTGTACCTTTCAGCATGTATATCGGGATTGAGACAATAACTTTGAAAGATATTACAGTGACCTTTATTGAAGACACATGAGATAACCAAGTGTGAACAAAACTTAAGGAAGTAGTACCTTTTAGCATGTATATCGGGATTGAGACAATAACTCTGAAAGATATTACAGTGGCCTTTGGTGAAGACACACGAGATAACCAAGTGTGAACAAAATTGCCTTCTGTCTCATAAAAAAAACAAAAAAAAAAAACGATCGGCTACATCAAAGACTTTCTACTTCCTTAAGTTATATCTATGAATGTAAAAATAAAGGTCAGAAAATCGTTAAGGAAGATGAAAACTAATTAAAAAAGAGATAACTAAATGAATATTAAGCAAATTGAGAGAAAATCTGCCAATTTCACAGAGAAAGAAATGCTGAGTCACCACTTCAACTAAGCCATCGATTGAAGCCACAGTTTCATATCGATTTAGGCTTAGCAAGTTTATAACGTTTGGCGAACATCTTCTGGAACTGATGATAGTTATCTAAATGAAGGCTAAATCTTTACAAACGACTCTTTTCAATTTTTGTGTTCTGTGAAGGTGTTTAATAATTATATAACAATTCTCTCTTAGCGAAAATGATGGATTTTTGAAACTGATAGTTATTAAGATGAAGGCTTAATTCTTTTTAGTATTGTTTTAATTTAATAATTCTCTAATATCTAGCATATTTACATTGAAAAATATTCCTTAAAACTTTTTTTTTAAATCTGTAAATTGCTTTTCTCGAATACCCACAATACTTTACAATTTGATTTATTTAACTAAATTTGCATACCAACCCTTTGTACATATATCATGTGTTAATATATATATATTTATCTTTTCATCTAACTAACTTGCATACTAATTATATACATATTTTTAAATATCTTTCTTTCTTTTCTTTCAAATTTTTTGTTTATGTTTAAAGTGCAAGTGTCCCTAGGGGGACATAGCGTTCTAAGTCGAAATAAAGAAAAAAAAAAAGATGAAGGCTAAATTTTTCCAAACGACTCTTTCATTTTTTTTTGTTCTGTGAATATTTAATAATTATATAACAAAAAAAATATTTTTCTCTCTCTCTCAGCTAAAATGATTGACGAATATTTTTGGAAATGATAATTATTCATCAAAAATAAAAGTTTAATCTTTACAAACGACTATTTCAAATTTTGTGTGTTCTGTGAATTATAAAAAATACAGTGTTAACAAATATATTATAAAAGGAAAACGCCATTGTAAATAAAACCAAAAATCCTAAGGTTTGAAGGATTTGCTGGATAGTTGGCAACATCCTTTATATAAACTCCAGGAACCTTAATCAATAAAACATATTACAAACAACAAAAAGCTTTATTGACCTTATTGGTCTTATTCAGATTCTCCGAGTAGAAGAGAGGATATAATACAGCAATAGCACACAGTAACAATAATCAGCATTGTTATTTACAATGTATCAAATAGAGGGAAAGAAGAAAGAAAATGGACTTGACATAAACTTATATACAAAAGAATAAAAGCACGAGAAAAAGCAGTTCCTTTTCTTAAAAAAAATAAAATAATTTTTAGTATCGACAGAAATTTAGATAAGTACAAGTGAAAAAAAGAAAGAAATATACAATAATGTATTATCAGGCAATCTATACAGTGTGAAAAAGTAGTACAAATGTGATATTGTACTGGGATACGGTTCATAATGTCTTTTTCATAATCTATACAGTGTTATACATGGATGGATCAAGGGTGGTCTAAAGGCGGGATATAAAATCTTAGGTGTTAATTAATTATTTAATTACTTAATTCAACACCCAGTTGTTCAGTAGAAGCAATCATTAAGTTATTTATAATATCATTCGCAGCTTTATAATAAAATATATTAAAAATAAAGAAGGCATATCCTGACCAAAAGCACATGTGCTTTTTAGATGGCAGAGCGCTATCTAGTGGAACAGAAATCAACTAAACATTGATTTAACCTGTTCCTTGATATTTGGCCAACACAATTTCTTGATAAATCAAGAAAAGCGATCCACGAACGCGTTTCGCGATGTTGTCGCTCGTCAACGTGGAGCAGGCTGTACCACTGCGACCAAAAATAATTTTGGTCCCAGAGGCTTCTTGAGAAACCAAGAAATGGGTATTTAAGGCCAAACTTGCGTAAATACGCTTAACACATGAAAAAAACAATAGAAAAAATAAAAAATAAAAAGGTCAGGTGTTGATATTAAAAATAAAATATATTATTGTTATAATGAAAATGGTTGAAGAAATTTTTTTTTCTTAGAATTAAAGATACTTCGGTCATTATATAAATCTTTTTATTATCTCGACGTTTCGACAAAAACCTTTTTTTTCCTCGTTAGGAGCGAATAAAAATGAAAGCATTTGTCAAGGCGTTAAATTATTAAAAATATATATAAAATAATTATTAACACCTTACCGAATGCTTTAAAATTTATTCGCTCCTTAGGAGGATAAAATATTTTGTCGTCGAGATAATAACAAAGATTTACTGGCCGAAGTATCTTTAATTCTAAGAACTATGAATGCCGGACAAGCTGCCTCTATCTTTATGACTTTTTTTTTTGGAAAGCAAAGTATAAAAAAGAAGAATAAATATATTTATAAATGGCTCCTTCTATTTTAATAAAAAGGCATCTCCTTATCGTGAAACTGAAAGTTGCTGATGGCATACGCCATCTATCGGAATAAATATCAACTATTCTCGTTTATTTTTTTTTTAGAAAATTTTCCAGAATTTATCGAATATCCATTCTTGATTAATCAAGAAAAGCTAACCACATACGCGTTTCGGGCTATTTCTGGAATAATAATTTAAAAAAATCAACGAATAGTTGATATTTATTCCGACAGATGGCGCAAGCCATCAGCAACTTTTAGTTGCACGATAAGAAGATGCCTTTTTATTAATATATCCTCCTTATTCCAGTACAATTTCACTTTTGTATTATTTTTCCTTCTATTTTATTCTGTAAACAATTATAGAATACTAATTAAAACAGTTTATAACGAAAATGATTTGCGAACATTTTTGGAAATGGAAGAAATCCATATGAAGGGTAAATCTTTCCAAACGAGACATTCCTTCGATTTTTGTTCTGTGAATTTACTCCATTCGCGATCAATGAAAAAGTCATTTTTCTTCTTCTGACGCACAAAAAAGTTTAGCAACACTGAGTAAAAGGGGGGAGAGAAAACTTTTAGGTAAAACATTTAAAGGTAAAATTAATGCTTAAAGTTTTGCCCACCCCCCTCTAAGAGGAATTTATAAATTAAAAATAATAGCAACATTCTAGAAAGTTGGTAAATAGATAATAAACTAGATAAAATGATGTGGCTATTTTTTAATATATATGACTTTTTTAAAAATATTAAAAATATATTTTAATATTATAGAAAAATAAGGAAATGGATAATTTTAAAAAGGTATATTTTAAGTTATCAATTTATACTTTTAGATATACATTCAAGAACAAATTTTAAGGAAGTGGAACGTCTTTGATGCGCCGGTCGTCATTTTTTTTTAGTAGAAAAAGGCAATTTTGTTCATACTTGGTTATCTCGTGTGTCTTCAATAAAGGTCACTGTAATATCTTTCAGAGTTATTGTCTGAATCCCGATATAGATGCTAAAAGGTACACTTACTTAAGTTTTGTTCACACTTGGTTATCTCGTGTGTCTTCAATAAAGGTCAGTGTAACATCTTTCAGAGTTATTGTCTCAATCCCGATATACATGCTGAAAGGTACAACTTCCTTAAGTTTTGTTCACACTTGGTTATCTCGTGTGTCTTCAATAAAGGTCAGTGTAACATCTTTCAGAGTTATTGTCTCAATCCCGATATACATGCTAAAAGGTACAACTTTCTTAAGTTTTGTTCACACTTGGTTATCTCGTGTGTCTTCAATAAAGGTCAGTGTAACATCTTTCAGAGTTATTGTCTCAATCCCGATATACATGCTGAAAGGTACAACTTCCTTAAGTTTTGTTCACACTTGGTTATCTCGTGTGTCTTCAATAAAGGTCACTGTAATCTATTTCAGAGTTATTGTCTCAATACCGATATACATGCTGAAAGGTACAACTTCCTTAAGTTTTGTTCACACTTGGTTATCTCGTGTGTCTTCAATAAAGGTCACTGTAATATATTTCAGAGTTATTGTCTCAATCCCGATATACCTGCTGAAAGGTACAACTTCCTTAAGTTTTGTTCACACTTGGTTATCTTGTGTGTCTTCAATAAAGGTCACTGTAATATATTTCAGAGTTATTATCTCAATCCCGATATACCTGCTGAAAGGTACAACTTCCTTAAGTTTTGTTCACACTTGGTTATCTTGTGTGTCTTCAATAAAGGTCACTGTAATATATTTCAGAGTTATTGTCTCAATCCCGATATACATGCTGAAAGGTACAACTTCCTTAAGTTTTGTTCACACTTGGTTATCTCGTGTGTCTTCAATAAAGGTCAGTGTAACATCTTTCAGAGTTATTGTCTCAATCCCGATATACATGCTAAAAGGTACAACTTTCTTAAGTTTTGTTCACACTTGGTTATCTCGTGTGTCTTCAATAAAGGTCAGTGTAACATCTTTCAGAGTTATTGTCTCAATCCCGATATACATGCTGAAAGGTACAACTTCCTTAAGTTTTGTTCACACTTGGTTATCTCGTGTGTCTTCAATAAAGGTCACTGTAATCTATTTCAGAGTTATTGTCTCAATCCCGATATACATGCTGAAAGGTACAACTTCCTTAAGTTTTGTTCACACTTGGTTATCTTGTGTGTCTTCAATAAAGGTCACTGTAATATATTTCAGAGTTATTGTCTCAATCCCGATATACCTGCTGAAAAGTACAACTTCCTTAAGTTTTGTTCACACTTGGTTATCTTGTGTGTCTTCAATAAAGGTCACTGTAATATATTTCAGAGTTATTGTCTCAATCCCGATATACCTGCTGAAAGGTACAACTTCCTTAAGTTTTGTTCACACTTGGTTATCTTGTGTGTCTTCAATAAAGGTCACTGTAATATATTTCAGAGTTATTGTCTCAATCCCGATATACATGCTGAAAGGTACAACTTCCTTAAGTTTTGTTCACACTTGGTTATCTCGTGTGTCTTCAATAAAGGTTACTGTAATATATTTCAGAGTTATTGTCTCAATACCGATATACATGCTGAAAGGTACAACTTCCTTAAGTTTTGTTCACACTTGGTTATCTCGTGTGTCTTCAATAAAGGTCACTGTAATATATTTCAGAGTTATTGTCTGAATACCGATATACATGCTGAAAGGTACAACTTCCTTAAGTTTTGTTCATGAGTATATACGTGGTTGGGAGATTAATTAAAGAGTTTACATAAATTGATTTGAAAAAAAATCGAGTTTTTTTTTTTTTTTTTACCATTCAATTCTTGTTTTTCTTTTGCAACAAAAATGTTCTATTAATCATATAGCGCTACTTAATATACTTTTAATTTTATAATGTTTTAGTATAATCTACCTTTTAATAATATATATGCATATAGTTTATATAGATAGACCAAATTATAGATTTTGATTTGTATACATTTATTTATTTCAACACACAAAAAGCTATATCCCTGCTAGGGATAATTGCGTCTATTTGCAATTGTTTTTTTAAAACAAAAACAGTTAAATACATACACATACAGCTTTATTAAGACCACAGGTCTTATACAGATTTAACACAGGAAGGAAGCATAGATGGAGCTCCTATACTCCATACAGCACAGAACCCAACAGCCTCCAGATCCGACGCATTGTCCAGTAGCTAAAACAGTTATATATATCACCATAAAAGAAAAACAAAGAAACAATAGAATAGATTAAGAACCTGAGATCCTATAAGGTTAGACAGATAGTCATAAATATATTTACAAAAGTGGTTAAATCCGTGACAATTCTCTCTGGTATTTACCAATTCATATAGATTTACAACATTAGTAACTGTCTGTTGTCTAGCGCTTTAGAAAAGTGGGCATTCCAATAGTAGATAAATTGATTATTGATAAAGAGGTGCACCCCTCTTTCCTTCTCTACCCAGGACTATAATAGAAAAGCTGAGACAATGGAACCTAATAAAGATCGTTTAAACGACTTGAGGAATAATCAACAGCAACAACATAAATTCTCTCTTCTTTTTTTTTTTCCTTTCTTATCTCCACACTGGGTGAAGTAGAATGCGTCTGCCTTTGTCATTAAGACTGGGAGCACTACTCAGTGGCAGGCCGACTTAGCTCCAAAAGAAATGGCCGCCTCTGACATGAGGAACAGACGCCATGTGCAGCCGCTCCTAACATGGAGTACAAACGCTGCTCATCCTGTATCCTTGGATCAGGAGCCCTTACAGGGTATACTATCAGCCGGGGCAGCTGAGCCCAGGTTTTTTAGTGAGCTTGTTACTGCTCCCCCTCCTCCTTTTTCATCCGGGCTTGGGACCGGCAAAGGCGGAGGACATAAATTGATTATAGCCAATTATATCTATGTACTTAAAGAGGCACCTCTCCCTTTAATTATACATCAGAACGATGCATTATGTTATCACCCTCGTAGAAAACTTTACAAGTGATGATAAAGAATGAGAGCCACACAACACAATAATAAAATACGTTTTAAAAATTATAAGTTGATAGATTCATTAAAAAATATATGCTTGGTAATTGAGACATTTTTTAAAATATGTAAACGATTTTTTAAAATATCTATTTTTAATTAAAAGAAATATTTGCATATGCTATCGTCTGCATTTTAAATCTATATATATATGCAAAAATATATACAAGACCTATAGTTCTATTAATGTTTCTTGCGTTTTAAAATAAGTTTTAAAATGTCGGAAATATTCCATGTCACAACATGTTGTATTGGAGAAATAATACAAAATATAGTTTAGCAGACGATGCTAGAATCAATAGAAAAGGCGGGAAAACTTGACATACAACGTGTGATGGATCATTTTCCAATATATTCTAGGAAATGTAAATAACAATAGTTTAACGCCTTCGATTTTTCATAGATAATGGTGTGATATATTGAGAAATATTTATATATTAAACTGCATAATATTTATATAAAATCAATATAATATTTATTCTTAATTTTTAAAATATCACAGAATATTTAATTAAAACAAAGATAGAAAACTAAATATAAATAAAAGTAATTTACATTTATTCATATTTGAATTTATATATTTGAAAATTTATTTATTTTAAGGCATTATTTTATAAATAAAAAAAAAATAATAATCAAAATATAATATGAATTTATTTTGTATATATATATTTTAGGTGAATATATCCCTTTACCTTC
The DNA here is from genome assembly GCA_030710605.1 of Cordylochernes scorpioides. Lineage (NCBI taxonomy): Eukaryota > Metazoa > Arthropoda > Arachnida > Pseudoscorpiones > Chernetidae > Cordylochernes > Cordylochernes scorpioides. Next base: position 140,991,857 of record CP092863.1, read on the forward strand.
TATACCATTCTACCAAACCATATTATACAATTTATCTATACTATCCTATAGTAGAAACTTGCGCTAAACAAATAAATAAATTTTAAAATATCATAATTAACTCAGCGCCATCTATCGATCAAAATTATAAACGGATTTTTTTAACGATTTTCTAAAAAAAATATATATATATCGTAATTTAAACAATGTGATATGTAAGTAATAAAGTATGACGTCTTTTCTAGTAGTCTCAAAGTGACATCAGCTTGCCACCAGACACCCGGGGATCCAGAGAGGGACAAAAAGGGCGTTGGTCCGGATGTTGACAGTTAGTTAGGTTACAGTGGATATTTTCTGACAGGGCCCGCTCAGTGCTAGGTGTCACGGCGGCCCTCGTGACCGCCGTTTTGGTTCCTCCCTGCCTCCGCGGCTTCATGCAAGACGCCGAGCTTTCCTCAGTTAATCCTCAACTTTCCCCTGGTTCTGGTGCCACGTGAGACGTACTAGTGGAGCGTCTTTTGATCCCAAACTTTGTCCTTACTGTCCCGTGCGGACTTCCCACTCTGCACGCCTTGCCACTCAACCTCGACTGCTTCCAACTTACTTGTTGGCTTACCCGGGTTTACGACATATATATATAATCAAAATTTTATTTTAGAAGAAAAAGTATCTCAAAATCGGTTTTATAATAATCAAAGAAATTATTTTATATCATAATACATATTTACATACATAATACTTAGGAGGGTGGCAGTGGGGGAGTAAATAAATCAGGAAGGGTTAATATATAGTTATACACTTATGGAGAGAGAGACAAAACTGGTTGATAATCAAAAATATTTGATGTGATTTTTTATTAAATATAAAAAGGAATACACCTTGTTCCAAATTACTTTATTAGGTACCGCTCAACAAGAACAACCTAGTTTATGATATTTGCAACAATGAATAATATGTAAAGGTTATTCACATATTAAACAAAATGTTAACGCGGGATTCAATCCCGGTTCTTGGCTGTTGGGAATCGAGGGTGTTACTCACTCGTCCACCAAAAGGAACACATTTATAAAAGATACTAAAATATTATAACACTTAATTAAAATAATTGAGCTCATAAACATATTGATCTGGGTATATTCGAGGAAAAGAAAAAAAAGATACAGAAAAAATTAAAAAACACTGGTATTCTTGATTGATATATTGTGTTTTATCAGAAAAAAAGTCGGTGGACGAGTAGGTAACACCCTCGATTCCCGACAGTCATGAACCGGGATTGAATCCCGCGTTAACATTTTGTTTAATATGTGAATAACCATCACATATTATTCATTGTTGCAAATATCAAAAACTAGGTTGCTCTTGTTGAGCGGTACCTAATAAAGTGATTTTGGAACAAGATTGTGTTTATCAGTATCTCTTGTATTAAAAACAACCTCAATGGACCGATGTACTATCTATTGTAAAACGACATTTGACAACCATCCCGCATGTGTTTCTTTTCAACGAAAAATCAAAATTTATTTTAAGGAGAAATAACGATTATTTCTAACCTTAGGAATGAAGTATGAATGGATGAATTGTGAAAAGTAATGATTAACGGGAAATTAAAGTGTCCAGGTAAGGGAACACTTTATTTTTCCGTTCATCATTACCCTTCACAATTCATACTTTCATACTTTATCCTTAAGGTTAGAAATAATCGTTATTTCTCCTTAAAATAAATTTCGATTTTTCGTTCAAAAGAAACACATGCGGGATATTTTCAAATGTCCTTCTACAATCATAAGCCACATTATATTGTATTATAAAGAACTATCTATTACCACAGGCCGACAGAGTGAACGGGAGCAGACGATACAATCCGTTTAGGCTTAAGTCCCGTAAAGTAAGTCGATACTCCACAATTAGCTAAGTTCCATATATCAACAGCCACGGAAGTTTGAGCGTCTGCCAGAGATCAATACCATCCAGGTGGAATTCTTTAAATTGTTCCCCACATGGAAGTTGCATAACTCACATCTAGAAATTACAGTCTAACTTCCTTCTTTGAATCCCTTTCTTATGTACATATCCACCCTTTAAACATTTCTAGTTATTTGTTTCAATCGGGGTTTCTTTATTTATGAAATTAATTTTGTTATCAATGTTTAAATTGATTTCTTCCTTCAGATCTACACTCTCATTAAAAAAACTTAAGGAATTTTTACCTTTTAGCATCTATATCGGGATTCAGACAATAATGTATATGCAATATGTTACTGCTATGTAAATAGGGGGTAGTTGGCGATCTATGGATACGCTCCAGGAGCCTGGGTTACCTATATGTTATTACTATGTAAATAGGGGGCAGTTGGCGATCTATGGATACACTCCAGGGGCCTGGGTTACCTATATGTTATTACTATGTAAATAGGGGGTAGTTGACGATCTAAGGATACACTCCAGGAGCCTGGGTTACCTATATGTTACTACTATGTAAATAGGGAGTAGTTGGCAATCTATGGATACGCTCCAGGAGCCTGGGTTACCTATATGTTACTACTATGTAAATAGGGGGCAGTTGGCGATCTATGGATACACTCCAGGAGCCTGGGTTACTTATATGTTACTACTATGTAAATAGGGGGTAGTTGGCGATCTAAGGATACACTCCAGGAGCCTGGGTTACCTATATTATGTTACTACTATGTAAATAGGGAGTAGTTGGCGATCTATGGATACGCTCCAGGGGCCTGGGTTACCTATATGTTATGTTATGAAAAAGAGACAAGCTATAAATTTTCCAATATTTAAATAAAATAAATTATTCTAATTTAAGATTCTAAAGTTATTCTCTCTAAACATCTGCAACAAGCTAAAGTACGATAATTAAAATTACTAATAGTCCTTTATTTTAATCTATCTAACAGAAATTAAAAAAAAAAGTTAGTTAACCCAACATTCAATTTTATAGTAATTTGTTCTTTTAATAAAAAATATTTTAAAAGTTGCTTTCTTAATGAACATCTAATGCTGAAATGCTATAGAAAAAAAGGTTTTTCACAATGTAAACAAAAGACAAAATAACTCTCTAAATATATTTTAATTAATTGGAGGAAAAAAAGGTAATATAATTAACGCTAATTAAATTTTTGATAATTAGGAGAATGTCGGTAAATTTATTTGGTGGTGATAATTACGTTAGTTAAATAATTCTTTTTTAAACTTTTTTTTTCTTCTTTTAGAAACTCGTCTTGTTAAGTTGAATGCTGATTTTAAAAAGTTCATTATTTCAAAGGCACAATTTTTGTTCTGAATATTGAAAATATATTCTGTTTTGAACTCCACCAAGTAAACATCCCATATGCAACTATATTCTTAATTGCATGTACACTAGAATTTCCTTGGGAGGATACTACCGTTAGAGGATACCTCTCTACAAATGATAGTTTTATTTGCCAAAATTACCAAATTTACTCTTTAGAAGCTCTCCAGTATGAGGAAAACTCTCCCTAAAAGACATTTTGGCTCTGTAACTAGGTGTTGTCCTTTACAGAGAGGTAGTTCTACAATATTTGTAGAATTTATTATTTTTATACCGCAATGGGTATCAAAGAAACCTTTGTATATAAACTTTAGTTTTATCATAAAACGAACAATGAATGTGTGAAAAACAAAAGCAAAACTTAAGCGAGCCTATTTACAAGGAATATTGGGAGACGAAGAAATAATTTATTTTAAATAATCAATGAACTATACAATAGAACTAACTATAACCTATTTAAATATATTGTTTTAACGTTTCGATGACCCTTTGTGTTATCTTTTCAAATAAAAGAAAACCTTATAATTAGGATAAGGACAGCTCCTGAAGGTGCAAATAAAGTTGGTGATGGCTTGCGCCATCTGTCATAATAAATATCAACTAATCGTTGAATTTTAATTATATCACTGTATAGCAAATATATACAACTTCCATTTCCATTCCAAATTTTGAGTGTATATTGGTAATCTCGTGTGTCTTCAATAAAGGTCACTGTGATATCTTTCAGAGTTATTGTCTGAATCCCGATATACATGCTGAAAGGTATAACTTCCTTAAGTTTTGTCCACGAGTGTATATTGGTTATCTCGTGAGTCTTCAATAAAGGTCACTGTGATATCTTTCAGTGTTATTGTCTGAATCCTGATATACATACTGAAAGGTATAACTTCCTTAAGTTTTGTCCACGAGTGTATATTGGTTATCTCGTGAGTCTTCAATAAAGGTCACTGTGATATCTTTCAGAGTTATTGTCTGAATTCCTATAAACATGCTAAAAGGTATAACTTCCTTAAGTTTTGTCCACGAGTGTATATTGGTTATCTCGTGTGTCTTCAATAAAGGTCACTGTGATATCTTTCAGAGTTATTGTCTTAATCCCGATATACATGCTAAAAGGTACAACTTCCTTAAGTTTTGTCCACGAGTGTATATTGGTTATCTCGTGTGTCTTCAATAAAGGTCACTGTGATATCTTTCAGAGTTATTGTCTCAATCCCGATATACAATATATAGATTCTTCAAATTAAAGATTTACTGACCAAAGTATATTTAATTTAAAGAAAATATGAATGCCTGCCAGGCAGCCTCTATCTTTACGATGTACATGCTGAAAGGTACAACTTCCTCAAGTTTAGTTCATGAGTGTAATTTTTCATATCAAATTTAATTGTTATTTTTAAATAGAGAGTAGAGCCTCGTGACACCGACGCCAGGTAAGTATCGGTGCTCTTTACTGATGATCGCCCCAGAATATTTAAAACAGACGGATGGACATGCGAGATTTGCGGGACAAGAATGGAGCCGGGGCTACATCACCATATACTCTCATGTATGGGGCTGAAAGACGAATGAGAAGTGCTCCTCAGTGAAATAGGCCTTGAGGGACTCTCTTTGGAGCTCCTGTTGAATGAGGTGGTGAGAAACAGAGCTGGAGCGTTTGCGTTGTTCAAATTTTGGAACACGGCTGAAGAGGAAAGAAAGCTATATACATAATCTAATTGATGTAAATAATCATATGTAAATAATCTTTGTCAGGATTAGAATGACGAATCCTGTATGGGACTTTGATTCCACTAAAAGGCTTGTTACTGCTGTTGTATATAGTCACAGTGTAGAAAATACTATACTATACCTACTAACTTATAGGTTTCTCTCTGTATTCTTAGTTATCTTCTCTTCAATTACTCTGTAAACTGGCGAATCCTTTATAGGACGAGAGGTCCTCAATAAAGGCTTTTGTTGTTGTTGTTGTAAATAGAGAGGCTTTGTATAATTTTTGAAAATATTTAAATTTTTTTCTCAATTTTAAAATACAATTTTTTTTGGTTGTTCAAATTATCACTTATATTAAGAATATTTGGATGGATTTTAAATTTCTTATGTAAACATAAAAATACGATTTTAAAACATGTTATATATCAGAAAAAAAAGAGAGAGTACCGGGTATCGCCAATATTTTACCAAAAAGATTAGATGTAAAAAAATCTAATAAATTATTACGTCATTCATACACGCAAGGTCGAATTGGACGCATCGAAAATGTGCCAGGGGTGCCAGCTAAAAACTTCTATTAATGTTCTAGCAGTGAATATAAATTATTAAAATAATTTGTTCTCTCTCTCTCTCAATATTATTAAAATTGGAATTTAAGTTAGGAATTACAATAAATATTGAAATATTGTCTTTTTTTTCCCTCTCTCAAAATGAGTTTATTTATTTTTTATCTTTAAAATAATAATAAAAATGAAAATAATTTCAAATAAATATTTTCCAATAAATATGTATAGCAACATAAATTTGCAGGAAGATGATATTCATGTATCTAAAGGGGCACCTCTCCCTTTAAATTATGCATTAGGTTTAAACACCTTTTTGGTAAATTCGACCGATTTCATAACCTATTTCGTAGGATGTTATGAAATGGAAGCCGTCCCTGTACTGATGAGGGCCATAACCAGAAACCCTGGTATAAAGGTTGTTGGATTTTGTCTGAATTTGCCAAAACTGGTGTTGTGGCTTATTCTTTATCATCACGAGTGATGTTTTTACTAGGGTCATAAACCTGATGCATCGTTTAGATGTATAATTAAAGGGAGAGGTGCCTTATTTCGGTACAAAAATATGCATTAAACATAAAAGGCATACCCTGACCATACCCTGGCCATCTAGTTGAACAAAAATCAACTAAAAGTTTATTTAACTTGTTCCATGATACCTTTAGTTGATTTTCATTAATAGTTTTATTGTTGCGGAATCTTTTTATTGAAAAAAAAATTATTTACACTCATGAACAAAACTTAGTGGAAGTGGAAAGTCTTTGATGTAGCCGGTCGTTCTTTTTTTGAAGGAGACAGAGGCAATTTTGTTCACACTTGGTTATCTCGTGTCTTCCATAAAGGTCACTGTAATATCTTTCAGAGTTATTGTCTGAATCCCGATATATATGCTGAAAGGTACAACTTCCTTAAGTTTTGTTCACACTTGGTTATCTCGTGTGTCTTCAATAAAGGTCACTGTAATATATTTCAGAGTTATTGTCTCAATCCTGATAAACATGCTGAAAGGTACAACTTTCTTTAGTTTTGTCCATGGGTGTATTTAATTATGCATTAACAGATTATTAATTTAGATAGTTTTGATACTTCATCATATTTATTTTATTGTCTTTATTTATTGTTGTTCAATAATTTGGTTTATGTTTGGATCAAAATAAATTACTCTATTATATTCTCGTATTAATCTTTCCTCATTTTCTACGTGGGATAATATTTTATTGGATTAAAGAAGGCAAACATTTAGTTTTTAACTAAAAAGTTTAGAATATATTTTTTTGCGCTTTACATATGTTTGATTTTTGAAAGTCTCGTCTGGCTACAGCTGATGGTTTTCGTCCATTTTGCCGAGTCGGCTGCTCCCGCCGTTGCTATGGAAACCGAATCAATTCGCGGACGCCTGGTTTCTTGAAGGACTTCTCTATCTATCTAAAATCTGTTGATTGGATTTTTGCGTGGGAGGAATTTCTACACTTCTTAATTATTCTAATTAGTTTGGAGAGAGAGAGGTCTCTTTTACCATCGATACTTCTCAATTTCTCCATTTTTAATCATCCGTTCAAGAAACATTAGCTTTATTAATTAAATTATTTCTGTAGAATATGGAGAGATCGGTGGAGCAGTGGTATAAACTGTCCATTTTGACATTCACGACCTTGGATCGAATCCCGCATTGAACTCATTTTTTTCTTTTTTAATTCGAAGAAAAAAATTGCTTTCAATAGCTCTCAATTATTGCAAAAGTCCAACCTCATCACTAAGTACAAGTAACCAAATGAGGTTCTAACACTGTAAGTGTAAAAGTCAAACTGCTTTCTGCATGTGGTACACTCACAGGAAAATAAATCACTAACTACTCCTACCATGATTATCATGGCTTGTACCACGTGTGTGTGTGTGTGTGTGTGTGTACTTAGGATAAGTAACAACAAATAATCAGGGTGTTAAGATAATGGAAAAATGGCATCACATCTCACTATGCAACAAAAAGTTTCTAATATCGGGCAATCATAAATTCTCTATATATATGCAATCTTTTTTCCTTTTTAAACACATATTGAAAGTATTACTATTTCATTTATTAATCAAACCTCTATAGCCACCTTGGTAGATCATTATGGTATAGCCTGCACTACACTGACGATGGCCTTCAGCTCGAAAGATCATGGCATATCCTGATGTATCAGAAAACGTTATTGTATGATATATATTGTGTGGGATATGGAAATTTTATTGGTCATTTAGGAAAATTGGTTCTCATTACATTCTAAAATACACTCATGGACAAAACTTAAGGAAGGGGAAAGTCTTTGATGTCGCCGATCGTCTGTCTTTTTAAAGGAGACAGAGACAATTTTGTTCACACTTGGTTATCTCGTATGTCTTCATTAAAAGTCACTGTAATATCTTTCAGAGTTATTGTTTGAATCCCGATATACATGCTGAAAGATACAACTTCCTTAAGTTTTGTTCATGAGTGAATTTAAATTTGTTTTCGAGATGTAAATACTTATCCTATACATATGCCGATCAATACATCGACATCTTTTAAATCATAAAAAGGCAACGTAGCACATTGTCTAATACCTCAAGATGAGTCTTCAAGGTATCGAAAAACCTACAAAAGTTACACTGCTTATTATAAAATAAATGGAGCTTCCAGGGTTAAGTTTCTTGTACAACTTTTTATTTTCAAGCTTTCGGACTTGTCAGTCCTTTAACAGGATTATCACGTTAACAACTTAATAATAAATACATTTTTTATATACACGTTATTATATACATATTTTAAATACCTACTATATAATGAGAGAAAAATATACTACATTATTTCTGTTTGGAAAAACAAAATTTTGAAAATATACGTGCTGGTTGAATGATATCTCGAGACTTCAATTATACTAATTAAGCCTAAAAAATGCCAGACTCAGCAGTTCAAACATTAAGATTAGTCACTTCAAGATCTATAAAATCTATACTCAAAACATGACGTTTTGTTCAAGAACTATAAACTAGCAACAAACACACCAATCAACACACAAAAAATGGCTTTCTTTAGGATTAACAGAAATTACACATAGTAAATTGAACAATACAGAAATTGTTAGCATAACCCCAAAACAATGATAGCATACAATATAATATTTTCTATCCCTCTTTCTTTAAATGTGAATACATTTAGTCTTTAACTATTGCGCGCGCACACGATAAACTATTTAGACATATTAAAAACAAATTAGGCATATCCTGACACACAAACATGGCAAAGCGCCATCTAGTGGAACAGAAATCAACTAAACGTTGATTTAATATGTTCTTTGATATATTTGGCCAACCCATTTTCTTGATAAAATCAATAAAAAGCCAACCACGAACGCGTTTCGGGCTGTATCAGCGTGGTGAAGGCTGTACCTATGCGGAAATATCTTTATTTACGGGGCTGCTAACAAGAATGGATGATTTTTGAACCCCGATGGACACATAAAGCGGAATATATACAAAGCACTGTTGGAGGGGTCTGGGGATCATCGCCGGGTGAAGCCAGGAGAGCCGGGATGTAGAGGAGGATCAGGGGGAAACATTCAACCTAGGAAATACAGTCCCTGTATCTCTGCGACCAAAAAATCTTTCGAGATAATTAGACAGATAGATAGAAGATAAAAAGATAGATTCTGAAGATAAAGAAGAAAAAAGAGGCGAAGATTTAATCAAAACGGCTGTCTAGTCGAGATGACGCTCGGATGGAAATGTCAAGGACAGATCGAGTGGTGGGTAACATTGAGGGACATGCAATAGCCATTTTACATAGACACATTTTACATACTGTCTATTACATATATGTAAATACGATATCATCGATACACACAAATATGTTTATCACCTTAGTAAAACACTTTTACCGTTTTTAACAGAGGTGATGAACAAAATGTATTATTTTAATACATTTTAAAGGGAGAGGTGCCTCTTTTGTTACATGTGAATGTCATTCTCCCCATGTCTTTATGTTATTTATACAAAATAAATACATTTTATGTCTTGACAAAGGTTCAGCTAACCGAAATATTGGCAAATAAATCTTTTCATTTAATCCGATATAAATATATATATTTATTATCTAAATAAATAAATAGTATGTATATTATATAAAAATAATTCTAAAGATGGTCGTAGTATGTTAATTCATTAAGAATTTTGCTTTCAAAGAATCTATCATTTGTGTTTCTCTAAGGAGAATTAGGTGAATATTCTGTGAGTAGTATTACATCAGCTTGGCAACACGGCTAATCAATGAGCCAGCCAATCAGAGAACGACATTGAATCTAATGAAGAACATTCTACCATTCCAAATAGGGCTATTTATAGGGTATTTATTTGAGATACAGAAGACCATCTGTGCTTGCCTTCATTAATGGCGACTCTATCGGATTTATTTGGATTAATGCCACAATCACTAACACTATAAATGTTATTTATATTTCTATAACTTTATATATATATTAGTATAGTGAAGGGTGACCGTTTATTTTGAAGGGAAATACATATTTTAGAATTTTTTGTTGTCTTAATGCTTATATATACACATGAATAAAACTAATAAAACTAGTACCTATTAGCATGTATATCGGGATTCAGACAATAACTCTGAAAGATATTACAGTGACCTTTATTGAAGACACACGAGATAACCAAGTGTGAACAAAACTTAAAGAAGTAGTACCTTTTAGCATGTATATCGGGATTCAGACAATAACTCTGAAAGATATTACAGTGACCTTTATTGAAGACACACGAGATAACCAAGTGTGAACAAAACTTAAGGAAGTTGTACCTTTTAGCATGTATATCGGGATTCAGACAATAACTCTGAAAGATATTACAGTGACCTTTATTGAAGACACACGAGATAACCAAGTGTGAACAAAACTTAAGGAAGTTGTACCTTTTAGCATGTATATCGGGATTCAGACAATAACTCTAAAAGATATTACAGTGACCTTTATTGAAGACACACGAGATAACCAAGTGTGAACAAAACTTAAAGAAGTAGTACCTTTTAGCATGTATATCGGGATTCAGACAATAACTCTGAAAGATATTACAGTGACCTTTATTGAAGACACACGAGATAACCAAGTGTGAACAAAACTTAAGGAAGTTGTACCTTTTAGCATGTATATCGGGGTTCAGACAATAATTCTGAAAGATATTACAGTGACCTTTATTGAAGACACACGAGATAACCAAGTGTGAACAAAACTTAAGGAAGTTGTACCTTTTAGCATGTATATCGGGGTTCAGACAATAATTCTGAAAGATATTACAGTGACCTTTATTGAAGACACACGAGATAACCAAGTGTGAACAAAACTTAAGGAAGTTGTACCTTTTAACGTGTATATCAGGATTCAGACAATAACTCTGAAAGATATTACAGTGACCTTTATTGAAGACACACGAGATAACCAAGTGTGAACAAAACTTAAGGAAGTTGTACCTTTTAACATGTATATCAGGATTCAGACAATAACTCTGAAAGATATTACAGTGACCTTTATTGAAGACACACGAGATAACCAAGTGTGAACAAAACTTAAGGAAGTTGTACCTTTTAGCATGTATATCGGGATTCAGACAATAACTTTTAAAGATATTACAGTGACCTTTATTGAAGACACACGGGATAACCAAGTGTGAACAAAACTTAAGGAAGTTGTACCTTTTAGCATGTATATCGGGATTCAGACAATAACTCTGAAAGATATTACAGTGACCTTTATTGAAGACACACGAGATAACCAAGTGTGAACAAAACTTAAGGAAGTTGTACCTTTTAGCATGTATATCGGGATTCAGACAATAACTTTGTAAGATATTACAGTGACCTTTATTGAAGACACACGAGATAACCAAGTGTGAACAAAATTGCGTCTGTCTCCATAGACGACCGGTGATATCAAAGACATTAAACTTAGTTATCTTTTGTCCATTAGTGTATACATATGTCATAATATATACTCTTCCAGGAATAATAAAGCCAACCTAGAGACAACCCAGAGAGAGATGGGATGTAAAGTCCGGTCAATTGAGACAGCAGCGACATTCCAAGGGGCGGCAAATGGGGCCCGTCCGTCAACACCTTGGGACTTTTAGGACAGTTGGTGATTGTGTTCAACACGAACGGTCCGGCTGTTGCCGGGCCCGGCGCTCTCCCCTTCTCTCTCTGGTTGTCTGGGTTCATCTTACAACTTGTGGTGTGATTATTTCTCTTTCCCTACCTTATTATTATATTGCCACATATATATATAATTTTATTGTTCTAAAATCTTTTATGTCAATTGTTAAATGAAATAGCCAAGATTCCATTCTACATTGTCGCATATATAAGCAGAATCGTCCAATACAGTATTAGAGCTTTAAAAAGCGGTTTGGTTGTTTAAAGTGGCGAAACCGCTGGGACGGCCCTCCCAATATTTTTTTCATCGCAGTAAGGACAGTAGAAATGTTGTCTTATTGTAAAAATCCGCGCTCGATTACTAGTTTTGTTACTTACTAATACAAAATGTAGAGGGGCGTTGGTTGAAATATTCAGCAAGTGTTACGTCATAACGCGACATTGGGGGATAAAATATGACAGTTGGCGACATTCCACGTTGTGACAAAGTTTCACGGTGGGTCATCTTTCTTTTTAACCCAGTCATCCATTGTGGCTTGTTCTGGAGACAGCCTTTTTGTCACCGTGCGTTGTGTGCATGCAAACCTGTCACCAATTGGAAGTATCTTCATAGATAGAACCTGTCTTTGTTACGTATCTTGGCTTTTTAGGTACACGATGAAAACATTGGGCTGTTATATATATTTAAAAAAACTATAATATGAACGTTTTTTTATATAGCTATAATACTGTATTGGATGATTCTGCTTATACACTAAAACACCCATGAGAGGACACCTCTCTACAAAGGACAGTTTTCATTCGCGAAATTACCTTTTTACTATTTAGCACCTCTCTGGTAAGAGGACACCTCTCCCTAAAGGAAACTTTGGCTCTGTAACTAGGTGTTGTCCTTTACAGAGAGGTAGTTCTACTGTATCAACTCTCTGGTAAGAGGAAACTTCTCCCTAAAAGACACTTTGGCTCTGTAACTAGGTGTAGTCCTTTACAGAGAGGTAGTTCTACTGTAGCAACTCTCTGGTAAAAGGCCACCTCTCCCTAAAGGACACTTTGGCTCTGTAACTAGGTGTTGTCCTTTACAGAGAGGTAGTTCTACTATATATGCTACACTGAAGGGTAGAATCTTAGATATGGTATTTAAATAAACTATGAACATAAGCTATTGGGACAGTAGAGAATTACATATGAACATTTATGTACCAAAAGAGGCACCTCTCCCTTCAAATATACATCAGAACGATGGTACTATTGCATCACCCTAATAAAAATACTTTACTAGCGATGAAAAAGAATGAGTCACAACACCAGTACAAGGGTGATTCAATAGTACCATCGTTCTGATGCATATTTAAAGGGAGAGGTGGCTCTTTTGGTACATGAATATCATCCTCCCGCAACTTTTTGTTATATAACTAAATATTTAATTAAAAAGGCATATATTGGATCAAACTATAATTTATTTTACCAATATTTCAGTTGGCTGAACACCAACCTTTATCAAGGTGTTATAACATATTAATGTGTTATTTATGGATTGCTCTATTTTCAAAATAAATATTTACATCGAGCAAGTTTGCGAAACCGCTAGGAGGGTTCACCACTAATAAGTAATCTTTTTAAAGATGTAGGAAGTTTATTTTTTTTATGTGAAATTCCTTCCTTCCAAGAAAAATTCCTTCCTAATATTTATATGTCTTTTCATTAATCTTCAGCAGGATTTAAAATATAATATACGAAAGACAAATATTTTAAAAGAATAATAAACTTCTATGTACCTTTTTTAGTCCCGTTTTTTGATCAATCCATTTCTTCTTCTTCTTTCTTATCTCCACTCAATCATATTAGGGTATCAAGCTTGTAAAGCTTGTTGATGGTGTCTGCCGGGGAAGAGTGGAGCTCATCAATGCATGAGTCATGGAAATGAGCTAGCAGACTCTCTGGCAAAGGCTGGAGCTCTTGGCCTACCTGAAGCCAGAGAATCTACCATCCAACTAGACGAAAGAGACCTCCTCCGTACCATCAATCCCCTACTTGAATGTATTTATTATGTACTTAACTCCGCTTTTGCCGGTCCTAAGCCCGGATGAAAAAGGAGGAGGGGGAGCAGTAACAAGCCTGCTAAAAAACCTGGGCTCAGCTGGCCTGGCTGATAGTACCGTGTAAGGGCTCCTAATCCAGGGATACAGGATGAGCAGTGTTTGTACTCCATGTTAGGAGCAGCTGCACATAGCGTCTGTTCCTCATGTCAGAGGCGGCCATTTCTTTTGGAGCTAAGTCGGCCTGCCACTGAGTAGTGCTCTCAGTTTTAATGACAAAGGCAGACGCATTCAACTTCTACCAGTCATGATGGTTGTCAAACAGACACCATCAAGGGTCACAATTTGATACCCTAATATGTTTGAGTGGAGATAAGGAAGAAGAAGAAGATTATATTTATTTGAAACCTCGATTAAAAAATAGATTTTCTACTAGCCGAGGTGTGAAATTGCTACTGAAAACAAGTAAATCAAGTATTAATTATTTAAAACCCCCCTAAATGAAACGAAGAAAAATGGCACAATAAAAAGAGATTTCTTTCTTTCCTGACTTCGTCTGCAGAGAAATATGGCCTAGCAATCTGATTGGCTGTAATCTCTTAAGTGGTGCTAGTCACGCCATCTTACGGCGAAAATTTATAAATATTTTAGAACTTAACTGTACTGGTTAATTATTTGGGTGGATTGTTGCATTTTGTTATATTGAATTCATTTATTTTCACTTTCTTGTAATGGTTTACCTCTATATAGGTGTATATATCTTCATATAAAATTAATCTTTAATAAATATTTTAAATATTAATATAGCCTTTTTTCAATTTCTTATAAGTCTCTAGTTTGTATAATGTTATTTACTCTCAGAACATTAATCATATACCCTGCGTGTATTTACTGTGATGAACAAACTTAAGGAAGTTGTACCTTTCAGCATGTATATCGGGATTAAGACAATAACTCTGAAATATATTATTACAGTGACCTTTATTGAAGACATACGAGATAACCAAGTATAAACAACATTCCCTCTGTCTCCTTAAAAAAAACAACAACAACAAAAAATCTACACGACCGGCGATATTAAAGACTTTCCAACTTCCTTAAGTTTTGTTTATGAATTGCGAGAATAACCATTTCTGTGATTAGAGACCACCTAAACCGTCACTATCTTTGTATTAAATTAGGTTAAGAAAAAGACATCTCCTATATCATGCAACTAAAATTTGTTGATAGCTTGCGCCATCTATCGGAATAAATATTAAATTGATTATTTAATTATCTCAGAATTGACCAAAAATACATTTTATTTATTATTAATCAAGAAAAGCTAATCACGTACGCGTTTGATTAATGAAAAAAAAGGTATTTGGCAAATTTTATAATAATTAAAAAAATACAACGATTAGATTATATTTATTCCGATAGATGGCGCAAGCCATCAGAAACTATTAATTTCACAATTAGGAGATAATTTATTTCCTTCACAAGAAGTTAGGTTAGTTTTAATAGAACTTCTAATTATTGCAAAATCGAAAATTTCCAAGAAGATTGATTAACTATTGATGAAATATTCAATAGTTTGTGTTGTTATTTAATTAAAACGCTGTCTCTCTTCCTCTAAAAAGAGGTAATTTTAATTGATTTCCAATTAGTTAAATATAATTAGAATTCGTGCAATTTTATATGCGCTTGGAGTCCTTTTTGCTATAAACTCAAAAGTTTCTTTGTAAATGATCCTATAGTATGGTAAAACACTTGTGAAAGTTGCCTTTATTTTTTCTATATTGTTGCACTTAGTTTGTGGTAAGACAGGTTCGTCAACCTGTATTTTCTGCTCTCAGACAAATGTCCTGTAACTTTCCAGAGCGTGTTTCAACCATTCACAAGCTTATATAATACATAGCAATAACGCACCATCTATATAATAAAAATGTAAACATCAAAACGCGAATGTTTCTTTTCATAAATAAATCAAACTTCTACTGTCCTTAGTGCGCTAGGAAGGTTCACAACTGATGAACCAGTCTCTCCCAATATAATTTTTCATCGCAGTAAGGACAGTAGAAGAGTAAAGCTTGTGAAAAGAAACATTCGGTGTTTTTATTTGTAAGCTTATATATAAGTCAATAATATAAGACAACTATATTTATAGATAATCAATTGATTTAAATCCCGCATGTGTTTCTTTTGAACGAAAAAAACGAAATTTATTTTAAGGAGAAATAACGACTATTTCTATCCTTAGGGATGAAGTATGAAAGGATGAATTGTGAAGAGTAATAATGAACGGAAAAATAAAGTGTCCAGGAAGGCCTAGTGGACATGTATTGTATTATAAATTACTTTATATAATATTTACGAATGGAAAAATATGTCCAGGGTAGCCTAGTGGACATGGCATCTGCCCGGTATGCGGAACACTGTGGGTTCAATTCCCATCCCTGGACACTTTTATTTTTCCGTTTATCATTACTCTTCAAAATTCATCCTTTCATACCTCATCCCTAAGGTTAGAAATAATCGTTATTTTCCCCTTAAAATAAATTTCGATTTTTCGTTCAAAAGAAACACATGCCGTATAATTTTCAAATGTCGTTTTACAATCATAAGCCGCATTATATTGTATTATGATTTAAATCTACTGGATATAAATCAAGCTAATGCTACACAGCTTTAGCTATAGATAAACTCATCTCCAGAGACCTGTAGCATTTGCTTGGTTTATAGATAATACAATCTAACCTGAATAATTCGAAGCCCAATGAACAAAAAAAAAAATTCGAATTAAAAACGGAAATACTATTTATAGGAAATTCTAGGGACCAAGATAAATATTTGAAATTGAGGATGTTTTAGAATTATCCAAGTTCTACTGTATTAAGAATAATTTATTTATAAAATCAATCTTTAAACAGGCATGTATATAGTTACAATGTTGCGTGAAACAAATAATGATTTGATGAAATTATAATTTGTTAATATAAGAATGAATAAATGTGTGTAAAATTGCAAGTATTATTATTTAAATTTTGAAAATACAGTTAAACCTATCTATAGCGCCCCCTCTAAATAGCGCCTCCCTCTCTATAGCGGCGATTTTAAATACGTAGCACGATGCGATTTACATTAAAAGTGATCTGTCTATAGCACCCCCTCTCTATAGCACCCTATTTTGGTGAGTCCCAAGAGGGGGCGACAGGTTTAACTGTATTATTTTAGAAATAAATTGTTTATATAAAAATAAGCGAATTTCGAACCTGATGTAACAATTTAGCACAGTAATATATACAAACAATTCTCTATTTAAGACCAACCCGATTGAAAACTGATCGCATTTAAGACATTAATTCCAAAAATAATCACTTTAGAGAAAAAAAAATCCATCCAGGGATGAGTGTCTTGCAAGTTTCCCTGTGAATGAATTTTTTCTCTCAAGTAAGAAATTAATGATCAGAATGTGAAAAAAAAGTACAAATGTGAAATTGTACTGGGGTAAGGTGAATAAATTAAGAAAAAGACATCTCCTTATCGTGCAACTGAAAGTTGCTGATGGCTTGCGCCATCTATCGGAATAAATATCAACTATTCGTTGCTTTTTAATTATTCCAGAATTGGCCAAAAATACCTATTCTTGATTAATCAAGAAAAACTAACCAGGTACGCGTTTCTGGCTGTTCCACTTCTACTCTACTCAAACTACTGCTGTCTTTACTGCGATAAAATATTTGGGAGAGCTTGGCTCATCAGAGGGGAACCCTCCAAGCGGTTTTGCCAATTTAATCTACCAGACCGCTTCTTTAGAGTTCTAATACTGTATTGGATCATTCTGCTTATATATGCTACACTGAAGGATGGAATCTTAGAAATGGTATTTAAACAAACTGTGGACATAAGCTTATAGGACAGTAGAATTATATTTACCTAATCCAATCAGATTACGTAATTTAAAAACAAACACA
The DNA here is from genome assembly GCA_030710605.1 of Cordylochernes scorpioides. Classification (NCBI taxonomy): domain Eukaryota; kingdom Metazoa; phylum Arthropoda; class Arachnida; order Pseudoscorpiones; family Chernetidae; genus Cordylochernes; species Cordylochernes scorpioides. The sequence goes on from CP092863.1 coordinate 141,009,577, forward strand.
TTTTAATATTTATAATATCAATTAAAAATATCTATAGAAATGCATATTTTAGAACTTTGAAAATCTCTCGTCTGTTCCTCATGTCAGAGGCGGCCATTTCTTTTGGAGCTAAGTCGGCCTGCCACTGAGTAGTGCTCCCAGTCTTAATGACAAAGGCAGACGCATTCACCCAGTCATGATGGTTGTCAAATACCATCAAGGGTCACAACTTGATACCCTAATGATTGAGTGGAGATAAGAAAGAAGAAGAAGAAGAAAATATCTTTTAACTTTAAAACTTATCCCTAGTTTCTCTCTTAAATTCGAACGTTTGTATTTCTGATTAGGGTTTTTATTGATCTGATTGATTTTTTATTTGAGGTAGAAATATCAAGCCTCCACGGATAGGTTTCTTTTTCTTCTAGATTTCGGGAATGGAAGCCTTTCTATAGGAGAAAAACACGATGCGCCAGAAGGATAAGAATTTAAATATATTCAGATTTTTTTTACCTAATTTTTCATAAATAGTATTTGAATAAATTTAGACTCTTATCCTTTTCTGGCGCGTGATTTTCTCCTGTAGAAGGGTTTCCATGAACGAAAAGCTTGAGAGATATGTAGCATGTATATCGGGATTCAGACAATAACTCTGAAAGATATTACAGTGACCTTTATTGAAGACACACGAGATAACCAAGTGTGAACAAATTACGTCTGTCTTCTTAAAAAAACCGACGACATAAAATGTTCAGTAGCCCCACAGGACGGCTGGATGGTGTTGAAAGCCTCCTGGGTGAGAGGTCAGAGGTATGACCAGTATTTAAAAACCAGTGATAGATCACTTGAGCCACAGGCAATGTAGAAATATAGGGCTAAATCTCGACGTGTACGTGTTTTTTATTTCTGAATACATACACATACAGCTTTATCAAGATCCCACCGGTCTTATACAGATTCACAGCAGGAAGGAAGCATAGATGGAGCTTCTATTCTCCAGGCAACATAGAACCCAACAGCCTCCCGGTCCGACACATGTCCAGTGGCCACACCGTAAATAGGTTAGAGTATCACTGAAAATACGAGTGTGGAATCAGTCGCATTCTAGTCTTAGCTTTCCTTATTCAAATGGACCACGACATTAAGCGACTCCATTAATCTCTAAATATTAATACATTGTTGGAACACTTAATGTGTCCAACTTTTCTCCAAGAACAAATCCCAAGATTCCCCGGAAGACCCACCATTAAAATAAATTCTCACTAATTGCTCCACCAAATTCCTCTCAAAGGGATTACGCCATTTTGTTCTCCTAGCTTTGAAGAAATCACTTTTATTGATTTTCTTTTCGCAAAATATATATTTTTTTATTCTGTTGTAGTATTGATTCTCTCAAGGAGAGAGGGGAGAGTTTTGTATGAGCATTTTTCTCAAAGGTTTTTGTTCTCTTATTTTTTATAACCGAGAGATTTGAACTTTAAACCTTTCACCTTTATTGATTTCTTAACATTTTATGCTGAGCTCCATTTTTTAACATTATTTATCAGTTACAATAGATTGGTATCCGACGAGGAACATTTAAGGGCTAAACAATATGCACAATTATGTGAAAAGTTTATATATAAGAGAAAATATAGAAATTAACAATTTTATATTAGACACCAAATACACTAATATTATGTATATATATACCCTTAAATAATTATAATTTATACTCACAACACATGGACAAAACACTTAAGGAAGTGGTAAGTTTTTGATGTCGTCGGTCGTCTGTTTTTTTTTTTTTAAGGAGACAATGGCTATATTTTCCTTACTTGGTTATCTTCAATAAAGGTCACTGTAATATCTCTCAGAGTTATTGTCTGAAATCAGATATACATGGTAAAAGTTATACCTTCCTTATGTTTTGTACATGAGTGTAGGTGGATTTCTCCTTAGAAAAAAAAAATTAATAAAAAGGATTATTTAATTGAATCAAGTGTTTACTTGCACACGCGTGGGCGTGTCTAATGATATCAAAACATTAAAATCCTCTTTTAAAACACTTATTACAATGTGTATTTACATAAATATTATTATTGTAATATTACCTTATTATAATATACTCTGTTTATTTAATTTATTTTTGATTGTTTGGATTTACCAGCACTGTAATTATTGTTGTTGCTATAAATAAATTAAAAAGTGTATGTTTACCATTAGAAAGATATATAATTAAAATTTGTTTCTTAATTTGGTAAAGCATATTTATTTATTTAATCGAAGAGAGAGAGAGAGAGAGATTGAGAGATTGAAACTGATTTATTATAACGTCCATATAAGATTATATAAGATTAAATACAGATTAAATAAAAATATGAATAAATAAGAATATATAATGAAAAATACAAGAATAAATAGATATAAATATATAAAGCAATTGATAAATATACATATATATAAAATATATACAAGGTCTTCATTGGTGGCGCCCACCGCGAGAAAGACTCCGCCACCGATGGACTGCGAGAGTTCTTTCCCACAGGGTGGGCAGGTCGATGTGTTGGCTGGCATTACCCAACTCAAGACCAAGATGGTACTTGTAGATGGTAGCCTTCGCCACACTTGTTAGCTTCACTGCCTCGGGATGGAGGCCGACGCCGAAGAGCCAGGCCAGCAGATCCAGGGGCAAGTCGCAGGAAGCGAACACTTCCCGGAGCAGGGTTCGCACGGCTCGGCAACTCCAATATCTGTGGGCCAGCGACCCGTCGCTGGACCCACAGGCGGCACAGTTGGCACGCCTCGAGGCAGGATGGTCAGGATGTGGTAGGGCATGGAGGGCCAGCAGTAGGGCGACATCTGCGTCGTGCCCCGAGAAGCAGTTCCGACGCAGGTCGGCCCAGGGGATGGAGCGGGGCACATCCACGGTGGAGGTCCACCGGGCAGCCAGCTCTGCAGTAGGATGGGCCTGGAGCCGTGCCGAGTCCAATGCCCGGCGCGCCCTCTGGCTGGGTAGGCGGGTGATGGGGGTCGCCGATCCCCGCAGGACGATGGTCTCCGCCTCGTACTCCGCATGATAGCTGGAGCTGGCGTTTTCCCGCAGGAGACGTTGGCAGAAGGCCCCCAGGTGCTGCGCATCTAGGAGCGCGGCCCGCGTTGAGCGCGCAAGTGCAGGGGCGCCATCGGAGAAGTCCCCGACAGTCGCCTGTAGCCAGCGCTCGGGAGCCAGCAAGTCTGGCGGCGCAGGAACCTGTTGTCACCTCGAAGACGCAGGGACCTCAGGCTGGCGGGATGAAGAACCCGGTGGTCAAGCTCGAGGACGCTGGACGCGGCCTCCCACAGGCTCAGTAGTTTCCTCCTCCTAGGCGAGTGCCAGACGTCAGGAGCCGGCGGTGTCAGCCACGCCCGGCTGCGGACCAGCCAAGAGTAGCCGTTGGCGGCGCCGCGAAGAGAGGCCTGGACCCCCTTCAGGCAGGCGAGCCCAAGCTGGCCCTGGATGTCAAGCAGGCCGACGCCACCATCGGAGACTGGACGAGCCAAAATGCGTCCGGGGAGCCACGAGACTCGGCTCGTACCCCACACGAAGCGCGCCAACCGCGCCTGCAGCCGGCCGATGGTGGTTTCAGGTGGAAGGTAGCCATGGAGGTGGTGCAGGATGGAACCCAGGACCAGGCTGTTGGCCGCGCGAGCACGATCCACCAGCGACAGTCCGCGGGTGAAGGGCGACCACCTCGCGATGGCTCGCTCCAGCAGCCCCATCAGGTGTGAGGCCTGGGAGGCGACGGTGTTCCTGGTGGTGATGGTGCAGCCTAAGACGGTCAGCGACTCGGACGTCCAGGAGATTCCCAGAGGAGAATCCGTCCGGTGCTTCCAGGAACCGCACCAGAGCCCGCAGCTCTTCTTGAAGTTGACAGCCACCCCGGAGGACATGCGGAACTCTTCAAAGATCAGGGGCACGAGCTCAAACTGAGCGTCGTCCCTGATGAAGAGTACGATGTCGTCCGCATAGGCGACCACGTTGCCGCGGCCCAAGGTCCTCTCGAGGCGGCTTAGCAAAGGTCCAACTCCGATGCTGAAGAGCGCGGCGCTGAGACGGCAGCCCTGCCTCACCCCGTTGAGAAGCGGGAAGGCCTTGGTGTAGACATCTCCGACCCGGATGGAGGCGTCTGCTTCCCCGTAGAGGACAGCAATCCACCCTAGGAAGGTAGATGGTAGGCCCAGCTTCTCCAGCAGGGCGAACAGGTAGCTCCTGCTCAGGGTGTCGAAGGCCGACTTCAGGTCCAAAGAGATGACAGCCAGCGGCGTGTCATATCTGGATGCCCCGGCGGCTTCGTCAGACACTCGCGCGATATTCCAGGAAGATGACCGTCCTGGAACGGCGTAGGTCTGACATTGGGGCACCAGGTCTGGTAGATGACGTCGCAGACGAGCCATGAGCACGCCGCTGAGGACCCTGTAGTCGGTCGTTGGCAGGCTGATTGGCCGGAATGCCTGTAGACCCGGACCACCGTGCACTTTCGGCAGCAAGAACACCTTGCTGCGCCTTGAGGATGGAGGTAAGGCCCCGCGGAGCCGAGAAGCCTCGAAGACTTGCCAAAGAACTTCGGCGAAGAAATCTTCAAAGGCTTTGACAAACTCGCAGGGTAGTCCGTCCCATCCCGAGGCACGGCCGTTTGGCAGGCGGTGGATGACTGCCGCTATCTGGTCGCGGGAGATGTCCGCAAGAAATAGCTGGTCCCACTCGTCGAACTCCAGGGGAGTCACTTCAGCTAGGAAGTCGGCGATGGCTTCTTCCGAGCTTGGAGCCTGAGCGAAGCGACTGCTTAAGCGCTCCAGAAGGAAACGCCTAAGCTGGCCCCCGGAGATGGCGTTGCCGTCGTCGTCGGTGAAGGTGGAGGGAGAGCGGCGTCTGGCTCGGAGGGAACGCCCGAGGTCCGACAAGGAAGGATAGTCGGAGCGGGCAGTGTCGTCCTCCAGTCTCCGCCTCAGGAAGAGGCTTGCTCTCTCGATGTATCCACCGCCGGACTCGGCGACGGCAGGCGCGAGTGACCGTATCTCCGCGACCAGATTTGCCTTGATCCTGGTCCATTTTTCCCATAACATCGGGGGTGAGAGATTTGCTAGGTCTTCCGATATTTCATCGATGAACGTTTCCATTCGATCGACAAAGAGGTCTGACCGTAGCAGCTTTCCGATGCAGGGAAGTCTTGTAGGAGCTGGGTCTTCTACTTGAATTAGGACGGCACGGTGGTCCGAGTAGGCATAGTCAACAGTTTGGTATTGGGTGACGCGGTCGCAGAAGCCTGATGGAAGTAGGAATCTGTCCAGACGACGCGCGTCGACCCGGCTTCCGATCGTAGCAACCCTGGTGTGCTCCAGTGCAGCATCGAAGAAGGTGGCGACGTCGACGAGGTCGGCTTGGTCCAGGAGCTCCGCGAGGGCTTCTGCTGAACCTGATGCCAGGTCCTTCGCCGACTCCTCGGAGATGTTCAGGTCACCGAGGATCCACGCACCTTCTTCACGCGCCAAAGCTGCGATGATCTGGAGCTGGCGGCAGCGCTCTTCAGGAGCATGAGAGACGTGGGCGTTGACACACGTCATGGAGATTCCCCGGACGGTGAGGTCGATGACAGCCATCTTGCCAGGCCATAGGATCTGCTGCCGGTGAACAACGACGCCGGCCGCGAAGACGCAGGCGAGGCCTGATCCCACGGTGGTCGTTGCGGGAGCAACAACGGCGCTGTAGCCTTGGCAGAGGTCTCCTACGTCGTCCAGGGACATGACGTTCGTCTCCTGCAGAAAGCAGATGTCGATCTCATGCTCCTTGAGAAAACAGCAGAGCTGAATTCTCCGGCGAAGAGCGGCGATGCCGCGCGTGTTCAGGGTCGCAACTCGAAAGTTCATTTGGACTGCCGAGCAGAGTTTCTGGCGCGTGAAAGCTTCTTATACAGGGCATTTCTGGTGTCCCCTGTAAGAGCCATGAGCGCCGTGGCCAAGTTAGCAATGGCTTTTCTCTGCTCGATATTTAATTTTGCAATGAGTCTGTCCATTTTACCATTGTGCGTAAGTGCCTGGAGGAGATCTTCTCTCTCCAGGCCTAGCTTCTGGACACTGGCGATGGCTGCAGAAACTTTCTTGTTCTTCAGAAGATCTTCCATCTGTTTCTCAGCCAATAATCGCCGATCCTTAGCTGAAGGAGGCTCTTGAGAAATGCTAAGCGTTTCGGACGGAGTAGGACCCGAGTCGTCCAGATTATCTGTTATAGCTGTGTCGCTGTGAGGAGGTTCTGCGACGACAGCAGCAGCTGGTGGTGGTGATGCTGCAACAGGAGGGACATTCGAAGTGGAGGGCGGTTTGGTCCAGGCTTGTGCGCGTGCAGCAGGAGCATCCACAGGTAGCACCAGCTTGTCCTCCTGAATACCAGTTTTGCGAGGACAATTCGCGCGTTTGTGTCCCTGCTTAAAACACAGGGAGCACTTGATGCCGTAGGTCACGTATACGTGCGTGACCATCCCCTTGGACTTGACATCCAGCCGGGCAGGGATCTGGGAAAGCTTTACTCCGTCTCGCAGAGTGTTAAAAGCTTCCCGACGGGCATCAGCCCAGCAGGAGTCCTCAAGCTGCATCAACTTCTGGCTGATGGACGTGACCTGTCCATAAGGCCGCAGCGCAGCGACGAGGTCAGTGTCCTCAACGAATAAGAAGATGTTGCCGAGGACAATACGCTCGGCTCTCTTCCTGATAGGGAAGGCCCTCAGGGTGGCGTCCTCGATGTCAAGGCCCTCTTCGATTAGCTTGTCGGCGAGCTGCACGCTGGAAAGGCCGACCAGGATGTGCCCTTCCATTTTTGTCAGCTGGTAGACAGAGCCCTTGCCCAGCTTCGCCTCCAGCGCCAGAAAGTACTGGGCCTGGCTGAAGTCTGGGCAGAATTCAAGATAGACGTATTGCTCTACCTTGGCCGCCGCCGACCTCGCTCGGAACAACGCCTGCTTTTGCCGGGTCGACGTACATTCCTGTACCTTGGGCCTGGGCGCTGGGCGTTGGGTGAGGGTTGGCTTCGCGGCCGCTGCCTGGACGCAGCCCCTCTTGGCTTTCCGTCCTGCCGCTTCGGAGTCCACCGGCCTCTTTCTCCTTGGTTCCACCTTGGTGAAGCCGTCGTTGTCCTCCTCCATGGGAATTTGGTTGTTCCGATCGACGAGATCGGCCCAACTCGTCGATGGAATGCCTGTGACAGGCTGTGGTTTATTTGTCTCCTCCGTCGCCGGAGAAGTGCTGATTGCATCAGCAGTTGAAGATGGCACTTGGCTTTCAGCCAAGGCTATTGGTAATTCGGGGGGCGGGGAATCCCCCATAAAAATTTTAAAAATTCTCTTCTCTTCGGAGGCGGTTAAAAATTCAAGCCAGCAAAATTTGGGGCAGGAGCGCGCGCCCGTGCATCCTTGCAGCTCGAGAGAGAGAGAGAGAGGAACATCACAATTATATATTCTGTATTTATCCACATAGAATTGATAAAGATTGATAATATCAATAGAGCCACTTATCCCTTTAAAAATGTATTTTTGTTACACCCCAGAACGTTATGGTGGGTATAAAGAATGTTTCTCAACACCAGCTTAGGAAAATACATATAAAATTAGATCAGCATACCATGATTTCGGGTTATGACCCTTATCAATTCAGATCGACTTTTTGTTTGAATTTGCCAAAACGGGTGATTTGGCTCGTTCTTTATCAATACTATTAAGTCTTTTATACTGGGAGATAAACTAAATGTAGTGTTTTTTACTTACTAATAAAATAATATATAAATTAGATAGTAAAAAGGCATATATTAGATTGAATAAAAGAGTTATTTGCCAATATTTCGGTTGGCTGAATGCCAACCTTTATCAATGCATTACATTTTTATTAAAAAACATTATTTAAAATGTAATTCCTCGATAAAGGTTGGCGTTCAGCCAGCCGAAATATTGGAAAATAAATAATTTATTCAATCCAATATATGCCTTTTTACTATCAAATGATTTAAGTATGGATTGCTCTATTTTCAGAACAATATATATATTTAGACGAATTTTACCTGGCTTCGTCCAGGTTCTGTTCGAATAAAGATTTGCCCAATAATAATAGCTTTAATAATTTTTTTTATTATTATAATTTAATTGTTGGTAGCCTTGGAAATAAAAGGAATTCGTTAAATTTTCGACCCCAAAATATTCAAATTTGGGTAGTCTCATATACACTCATGGATAAAACTTAAGGAAGTTGTACCTTTTAAAATGTATATCAGGATTCAGAAAATAACTCTAAAATATATTACAGAGACCTTTATTGAAGACACACGAGATATCCAAGTGTGAACAAAATTGCCTTTGGTTCCTTAAAAAATAATAATAAAAGACCGGCGACATAAAATATTTTCTACTTTCTCAAGTTTTGTCCAAGAGTGTAGATGTGGTTGGTGTGTTACCAATGTGATTGGTATGTTATTAATGGGGTTTGTATGATGAACCAATGTGGTTGGTATATGGAACCGATGTCCTGTGGTACCAATGTAGTTTGTATGTATAACCAATGTGATTGATGTGGTGTTTCAGTCAGCAGCGCCACGCTGGTGGGGATCTGCCTCGGCAGTGTGGTGTTCCTTCTGATCGCGGCGGCCGTGGGGCTCTATGTCTACGGACGGCGGTTCCGTGGAGCCGGTGGACAAGGTGGCAAGACCAGGAGCAGCGCGCCGGTGGCCGCCAGACGGGGGACCACTCGGGGATCTCCCCCCGCCACGCTGGAGGTGGGGCAAACCACCACAGTACTGGTGGAACACGAGCGTGTGGAGCCCTGCCCGCCACGACCAGTTCCGTTACCTCCCTCTCCTCTAGCTGCCCACCTCGGACAGCTTCACTTCAAACTCCGCTACGACACCCAGCGGATGTCCCTGCAGGTGACAGTCCTGCGTTGTGCCGGACTACCTCCCGACTGCGACCCCTACGTCAAGCTGCAGCTCCTCCCAGACAAGATCCACCGCGTGAAGACCCGCGTCTTACGTAAGACGTCCAACCCGGCCTATGAGGAGGACTTCACGTTCTACGGACTGAGTCCCAACCAGTTCCAGGCCACCACTCTCCACTTTGTGGTCCTCAGCTTCGACCGTTACTCCCGGGATGATGTGATCGGGGAGGTTGTCGTGCCACTCAGGGGCATGTCTCCCCCAGCTGCCCCCCTGGTACTCTGCCAGGATATCTGCCCCCGGGCCATCAAGGTGAGTCCAGTCACTCATCACATCACAGAGTCATCTCAACCTGGCATTCCTCGAAATGAACAATTCGACAAATAACTTACACTCATGGACAGAACTTAAGGAAGTTGTACCTTTTAGCATGTATATCGGTATTCAGACAATAACTCTGAAATATATTTGATACACAGTGTCCTTTATTGAAGACATACGTGATAACCAAGTGTGAACAAAATTTCCTCTGTCTCCTTAAAAAAAATAGCAGACGATCGACGACATCAAAGACTTTACACTTCTTTAAGTTTTGTCCATGAATATATATATAACATAATAAAATTGCGTTGTCGAATGCGCTTGCTATATCCACCGTAATCAAAGAAATCAATTCTCCTTGCCTGTATTTCGGTATGATTTCCTAACTTTATAAAATAAAAAAAAGACGACTGGCGACATCAAATACTTTTGTTGTGTCTTACTCATAGACAAAAGCTAATGAAGTGGAAAGTATTTGATGTCGCCAGTCGTGATGTATATTTATCCTAAGTGTTCTAGAGCTATAAAACACTGATCCCAGAAGTCCGTAGGGATTCAGGACTCGGTAATCCTAATCAATTCCACGGTAACGACGCCCAGGAACTAATGGTGCCATTGTAGGGTGGAGTCCCCGTGCTGTCTGGGTTACACGCCACTATGATATATCCCACCTTCCTTTTACACCTACTATTGATTCAATATCAGTGTTGAAACACATAAAATATACAGTTATCAGCGTCATAATCAATTCTTTCTTAATCAATTCTGTCACCGTTTGCTTTTGTGAATGGAATAAATACCCAAATATGGCCATTTCTCATAACCATCGGTGGTTCAGTGGTAGAATGCTCGCCTGCCACTCGGGCGGCCCGGGTTCGATTCCCGGCCGATGCATTTTTTTTTTTACAATTTTTAAAATTCATTTATATATTATACAAGAATGACATCCACGGCGCCAATTTATAATTGTAACGAATAGTATATCAATATAAGCATTTAATCGGGTAAAACCCGAGCGTTGCCCGGGTCATTCGGCTAGTTTCATATAATCATGGTTTTTATTCATATAGGAAAACTTGTTTCAACTTTCCATTTATAATACCGGGGATAACCTCTTAATATTGAATTGATATGCGAAAAAAATAGAGGACAAAGTAAATATGAATGTTATAGAGTTTCAGCAGGATGGTATTCATGTATTAAAGGACAATTGAAAATATGGGTGGTGGTGTTGGTGGTGTCTTGTCCAAATATTTTGTTGGTCCATGGAAAGTGTAACAGCAGCTGGCATGTCTACAGGATGTATAGTAAATTATCAGTGAGCACATTATCACTGATGGTACTCTGTGGAGTTGTCTTTTTGACTGATTGTAATATATATCCACATATATATATATATATGTAAAACTTATGTCTGATGTTAGCCTAAAAGAAATAAAGACTTTTCTTTTAAACTTCCAAATACTTCTTGCTGATTAACGTCAACCAACAAACACGAGGACGTTACAGAAAGGGGGGAGGGTTCCATTGCCCCGTTAGTCAGCCATATTTCAGAGTTCCCTGTTCACGGTTACCGTAGCAGCTCGGGGCTCACGACACCGTACTACAGGGCAGTCCCTTGCTTGTGCTGCTTCTCTCACCCGCCACGTAGAGGAGGACTTCTGGGCAGGAATTGAATGAAAATATAAATTATTTAATTGACCATTAGTCAATAATTGCGGAAGAGTATTTCTCGATGCAAATATTTATATGTAATTCTACTGTCCTAAAAGCTTATGTTCATAGTTCTCGAATACAATTTCTAGGATTCCACCCTTCAGTGTAGCATATATAAGCAGAATGATCCAATACAGTATTAGAACTCTATAAAGCGATCTGGCATATTAAATTGGCAACACGGTAGGGAGGGTTCACCATTGAGGGCCAAGCACTCCCAATATATATATATTTTTTACCTCGCAGTAAGGACAGTAGAAGTTTCTGTTTTATGTTTAAAAAGAAACCTTCGTGTTTTGATGCTTCCATTTCTTAAATTAGTCAATAGTTACAATAGCAAATGAGAGAAATAAACAAAGGAATGATATTGTTTACAATTAGGTGATGGAGTATTTACAGTTGTTCTCAGGAAGGGAGGCTCCTCCATCTTATCCTCCTCCAGACAAGGACAGGATCTCTCAGTTCAATGTTGAGATAGAACTTATGTAGGAAAGTCTTGGCAGACGTCAGGATGGCCAGGACGTCGTCGTCCAGTCCTCGCTTGAAGACCTAGCTCTGCTCATGTACCATAGGAGGTACCTCATCCGTTAAAAATACAGTTATGTCCTACTTAGACGCTATTCGTGTTCTTTGTCTAATCAGGATGCTACAAAGATACACACGTGAGTTCGAAGGGATGGCAGCTAAAGTTAGCGCTTTATTATATGTTGCACTAAACAGAAGGAATACAATCAGTGGGACTTGCCTTCAACCTTCCCGTTAGAAGAATCCTTGGCGCCGTGGATGTCACTATTGTGAAACGTCCCGCTCCACACTATACACGCCCAGGCTGGACTACACCGCCTTGTAGGCCGCTCCGATGTCAGACTCTCCGGGCACCATCTTGCAGGATCATCCATACGGTCACACTCTCTGAGACAACTTGCCACGTCTTCTACCTGCCACGGATGTGTCCAGACTTTCCGTTATCCTCCCCCCACGCCGGAATGCCGTTTTTGGCGTTTCACACATGGCAGCTGGAGTCCACCTCTCTTTTCCCCCAACTTTACTCTGGAATCTTGGCCTTGTCATACATTTTACGATTTTTTAAATAACCCCAGTACAGAACACTATGATGGTGATGGAGAAAGTTTCTTAACACCAGTTTTATAAAGTTCAGACAATAGCCAATCTGTATAACATGGTTTCAGACTATGGCCATCGGTACAGACACTTATGGACAAAATTAAGGAGGTGGAAGTCTTTGATGCCCCCGGTCGTCTATTTTTTCAAGAAGACAGAAGCAATTTTGTTCACACTTGGTCATCTCATATGTCTTCAATAAAGATCACTGTGAATCAAATATCTTTCAGAGTTATTGTCTGAATCCCGATATAATCCTAAAAGGTACAACTTCCTTAAGTTTTGTTCATGAGAGTAAATCACTTACGGACATTAAAAAAACCAAATTGTTTCTATGAAATTCGCAAGTAGATAAAAAAGATGATTAACGAGAATTTCTTTGATTTCAGGGAATTGGTTCTTCGGGCGCCAATCCTGCCATGATTGGTTGCCTGAATTATCGATCTATCGATTTATTGATATCTCAAGGGTGATCTTTAATGGACACGCAACGTAGCACTAGATCTCTGAACTCTCTAAATCTCTACACTTTTTAAAAAATGGAAATGGAATACTTAAAAAAGGTATAAAAGATACTAAATTATATGGTACAATTTGGATTATCAACATATATAGTCACGACCGTCTTTCCTCAATCAATTCCTCATCGCTGTCACGGATGCGCGCGCATCATCATTATGTTCATTATCATTATCTAATGCTTCTGTCTGTGTGAAGTTCACTGTGTGAAGTTCACGGATAGATTTTGGTCAGAATGGATAAAATAAAAAAAGTGTCAAGGGATGGGAATCGAACCCACGACCTTCCGCTTACCGGGCAGATGCCATGACCACTAGGCTACCCTGGACATATTTTTCCGTTCACATTTTTATTTTTATATTTTCAAGACACACACAGTTTGGGGCGGGACGTTTCACAAGAGAGACATCCACGGCGCCAATTTATAATTGTAACGAATAGTATTTTAATTAAAACATTTTAAATATATATACGCACTCGGGTAAAACCCGGGCGTTGCCCGGGCCATTCGTCTAGTAGATTATAAACACAAGGTAATAAGATTAAATCCAAATAAATAGTGTGTGACGTTTCAGTAACAGCGTTGTTACCGAAACATCAAATACTATTTATTTATTTGGTTTTGGTCTTATTCCCTTGTGTTCAAAAATATACTTAAATCAACACATACCTAACTATATATAAAAAAAAAGGTACCTCTCCCTTAATTTGCATCATAACGATGCACTGTTCTCATCAGCCTAGTATTAACTTTACTAGTCATGATAAAAATTGAGCCAGAACACCAGTTTTGGTAAATTCAGACAAAAAGTCAACAACCTGTATACCATGTTAAAAAGAGAGCAAATAAATATGGGTATTATTAGATTCTAAATGAATATTTTCCTTTAGGAAATCAAGAAAAAAGATACACATTTGCATCACTGATTTAAAATGCAAACTTCTTTTTTTTACAGTGCATATGTTTCTATTACAACTAAAACAATTTCCTTCTGTCCTTACTGCAAAGATAAATATAATGGGAGGGCCTGGCTCATCAGTGGTGAACCCTTCAAGAGGTTTCGCCAGTTTAATCTACCACACCGCTCTAATTCTGTATATTGGGCTGTTTTCTTTTATATGCGGCCCTGAAGATGAACTCTTGACAAAGGTACACTCTTGAACAAAACTTAAATAAGTTCTACCTTTTAGTATGTATATAGGCATTCAGACAATAACTCTGAAAGATATTACAGTGATCTTTATTGAAGACATACAAGATAACCAAGTGTGAACAAAATTGTCTCTGTCTATTTCGGAAAAAACAGACGACCATCGTCCGAAGAAGCGAAGAACATCCACTTACTTAAGGTTTGTCTATGAGTGTTTACCCACTGCCAAGATGAAGACCAAACCGTAGACCACCTCCTCTTCACTTGCCCAACCTTCCAATACCAAAGATTCCAGACAGCCACTCTCCTAGGTATCACCAGCATATGTCCAGCATCCCTAGAAAATCTCCCAAGAAAGAAATCTGCCTGGCGACACCTCATTAATTGGACTTCCACTGGCATTGTATATAAATCCAAGAAGACTTAGGTCAGAAGGACATCCCAGGTAGTTGGCGACTTCTGTACGCTCCAGGAACCTGGGTTACTTAAATAAATAAATAAATAAAATAATAATGAGTGTTTACGAAATAAAACTATTAAGTATGATAACTATAATAAAATAAATAACGCTCAACATGTAATAGTTTGTTAAAATACCATAAACAAGATTCTCTCTACAATATCTGATATATAAGCAGAATCCTCTAATACAACAGTAGAGCTCTAAACACAACGCTCGGTATGGTTTTATTAAACTGGCGATACCGCTAGGAGGGTTTACCACTGAAGAGCCAGGCCCCTTGCAATATTTTCCATCGCAGTGAGAACAGTAAAAAGTATGTTTTATTTGATAAAGATATAATTCGTGCTTACTAGTGTCATTTTGTGATTACTTTTTGAACATTATTAATAACATTATGAAAAATAAAATATTCAAGGGGAAATTTTGAAAGGTAAAAACGACATACTGCAGTAGTCCTACGCATAGTTTGAACATATGGGCAAGACACTCAGCCAAATTTGTTCGATTTTTACATTTTTGAGGTTGTTTTTTTTTAAGCCTCTACACTTAAGCGGAAAGTCTTCGATGTCACCGGTCGTCTTTTTTTTTTAGGAGACAGAGGCAATTCTGTTCACACTTGGTTATCTCGCGTGTCTTCGGTTAAAAGTCACTGTAATATCTTTCAGAGTTATTGTCTGATTCCTGATATACATGATTAAAAGTACAACTTCCCTAAGTTTTGTACATGAGTGTAACAGGAGATTAAGGAGAATTCGTTATTGATGTCATTGTAAACGATACCTTAAGTGAATAAACGAAGAGTGAACATGAATAGTACGCTTAACGATTATGCGTGTCAAACTTGCGCAAGGTCCATGCTAAATTTCTCTGTAGCGTTCCAGTTTTAGTAGATATACTGTCGAACAAGTGTATATACAGCATAGATAGAAACTTTTAATATTCTGCGTGTATTAATATTTGCACAATGGTCATGCTAATCTTCTCTGTAGTATTCAAATATTATCACAATGTCCATTATAATATTCTCTGTAGAGTTCCTATTTTAGTAGATATACCGTCGAACAAATGTACAGCATGGATAGAAAATGTCAATATTTTACATATTATGCTTATACAGGGGTCAATGCTAATATTCTCTGTAGAGTTCCTATTTTAGTAGATATACCGTCGAACAAATGTACAGCATGGATAGAAAATGTCAATATTTTACATATTATGCTTATACAGGGGTCAATGCTAATATTCTCTGTAGAGTTCCTATTTTAGTAGATATACCGTCGAACAAATGTACAGCATGGATAGAAAAATGTCAATATTTTACATATTATGCTTATACAGGGGTCAATGCTAATATTCTCTGTAGAGTTCCTATTTTAGTAGATATACCGTCGAACAAATGTACAGCATGGATAGAAAATGTCAATATTTTACATATTATGCTTATACAGGGGTCAATGCTAATATTCTCTGTAGAGTTCCTATTTTAGTAGATATACCGTCGAACAAATGTACAGCATGGATAGAAAATGTCAATATTTACGTATCATGCTTATACAGGGGTCAATGCTAATATTCTCTGTAGAGTTCCTATTTTAGTAGTTGTACCATATAAAATAAGTGTGTATATAGTATGGATGGAAATGTTCACTATTTGAGCCTCATTTTTGGGCAAGTCCATGCTGAACTTCTCTGTAGAGTTCCAATATCAGTATAAATATATCGTTGAACAGGTGTGTACAGCATAGATGGACAAACAGATATTTATATAGAAAGAGGTAGAGCGTTAATGGCAAAGGTGATTCAACGCTTGCTAGGTCAGGGCGTTGAACCCTGATCGATTAGCGGCGTCCTTGTTTTTTACCTTGAGACTGCGTGGAAGGACGCGGGACGACTTCTACATTAGCGAAATGGAGGGAATTCTGGATGAAGACAGTTCAAAGATATAATGAAAGAAGTTCTAAGAAGATCATTAAAGGTAACGAAGAGAAACTAAATATGAAACAATAACGCGCCATCTATTAGATCACCAACTAACTAAAACTGAACTAAAAGCTTCCTTTAATTAAATAAATAGAGTTTCGGCGTCTTATGATTTTTTTTGTAATCCGTAAAATTGCCTCTCTCTACTTCAAAAATAATAATAGACGACCGACGATATCAAATACTTTTCATTTCCTTAAATTTGTCTATGGGTGTATATTGATCTATTATTATTGATGATGGTATTAAAATCTAAGGATTCCATTACAATATACGTGAATCCCCCTCGTTGTGTTGTTTACCTCTATGTATGGGACAAACAGGACAGACAAAGGTCTATGTGATGTGACAGGTAAAGAACCAAGGACGTGGCGAACTGCTGGTATCATTGTGCTACCAGCCTGGATCTAGCCGCCTTACTGTAGTGGTCCTTAAGGCACAGGGACTACCTCGTATGGATCTCACAGGGGCCTGTGGTAAGTGATCCCATACCTATCTTGCATCAAAACTCTATCTCCATGTCTCTTACCTTATCCTTGAAGTGATCATCCGTGGTAATTTGTACGTTATCTTTGGATAAGTATTATATCCATTTTTGCATATTGGAAAGAAATGATTAAACTACAAAAATCTTTTTTTAAAGATATTTCTAATCTTATATTGAATTGCCTTGGAGTTAGAATATGCACTTAAGGACAAAACTTAAGGAAGTTGTACCTTTTACCATGTATATTGGGTTTCAGACAACAACTCTGAAAGATATTACAGTGACCTTTATTGAAGACACACGAGATAACCAAGTGTGAACAGCCTCTGTCGCTTTCAAAAATAAAAAAAGACGACCGGTGACATCAAAGACTTTCTACTCCCTTAAATTGTCCATGAGCGAATCATGTTATATCACAGAGAGCTGGCTTTATATCGGACTCTATATCTCTGAACATACACTCTAGACAAGCAAAACTTAAGAAAGTGGAAAGTCTTTGATGTCGTCGGTCTTCTTCTTTCTTTTTTTTTAAGGAGTCAGAGTCAATTTTGTTCACACTTGGCTCTATCCCGTATGTCTTCAATAAAGGTCACTGTAATATATTTCAGAGTTATTGTCAGAATCCCGATATACATGCTAAAATGTACAACTTTCTTAATGTATCCTGAATGTATTTATTGCATTTTTTTTTAACTTTGAAAAAAACCTTTTGTAATTCTTTTTCGGAAATAATTTCGTTTTTAGAGAAATATGAAATTATGCCCTAATTCAAAAATTATAATCCTTTGCGTTATATATTTTGACAAAAAAGTATCCAAGAATGTGATTTTAAAAATACAATTTTAAAATTTCTATCTTTCGGGCTTCAACTCCCTTCTACAGAAGTATTGTTGAATATGTAACATAGACAATTTACAATTTAAACAATTTTATTGATTATTTTAATCAAATTTTACAAAGGTGGAAAAATAAAATAGTAAAAGGGCATATAAAGTGTAGGGGAATATATATACAAATGTCTTCAGCAAAGAAGGTTTCCCCACCTTGAGAGAGTCCTCCTCCAGACAAGGTCTTCACTCCTCAGTTCCACACCGAGGAAGTACTTATAGATATGTGTCTTGGCAGACGCCAGGATGGCCAGAGCGTCATCGTCTAGGCCATGCCCGAAGACCCAGCCCTGCATATGTAACATAGAAGGGATTAAAGCTCCAAATACAAAGATATTGAAAATATATTTTAAGAAACACACTTTATAATGATTTTTCCAAAATATGATACATGTCCAATACCCCAGTATAAAAAGCAAAGGTGGTGATACATTTTAAGCAAATTCAGACAAAAAGCCAACAACCTGTATACCATGTTTTCAGACAATGACCCTCATCAGCTAAGGAGATTTTGCCAAATAGCTCTTTGAGCTGGTGAAGTAGCAAGACCGATTTCATTCAGCTTTTAAGCAAATTCGACCGATTTGAAAAACCCTCTCGTAGGATGTTGTGAAATTGAGGCTTCTCCTTTAGTGATGAGGGCCATAGCCTGAAACCATGGTATACAGGTTGTTGGCTGTTTGTCTGAACTTTCTCAAACTGGTGTTGTGTCTCATTCTTTATCATCTCCTTTACGTTTTTTTACCTGGGTGATATACATAATGTCTTGTATTAATACATAATTAAATGGACAGGTGCCTCTTTTAGTGTATATACACAGTCTAGCCATAAATTCTGTTACAAACAATTTTATAAATTAAATGATTAAGAACAAAAACTAATGGAATATAAATACATATTTTATTAGCCAATAGGACATAGATTTTAAATATATACAAGCATTCAAAATATCTCCCTTATTTTTGACACAGGATCTCAAACGTTCGGGCCACTGATCTATGGTGGCACGCACCTTTTCTAAGGGTATTTCTTTCATTTCTTTCACCAATGCTGATTTCAATTTATCCAAATTATGATATCTTTTATAGCACACCTTCTCCTCTAAATATGCCCACAAACTGTAATCAAGGGGGTTTAAATCAGGGCTTCCAGAGGGCCATTCATTGGCCTTTATGAACTCCGGAATATTCGTCTCCAACCATTGTTGAGTTGACTTAGCTTTGTGAGCAGGAGCTGAATCTTGTTGAAATATCCAATGTTCTCCATTAAACATTTTTGTATTCAGAGGCTTTACTATTTGTTACAAAATGTCTTATTTATAGTTTTTAGCTGTATTTTTTACCCCTTTGGCACAGAAGTGGAGATCTGTTACACCTTGGTATCTAACTCCCCACCAAACCATGACAGAAGAAGGATGGTGACTTTTTCAAGTCTTCTGACTTTCAAAGAAGCTTCTAGAGAGCTACGAGCATATATCCTATCATTCTGACGATTAATCTTTTCCTCGACAGTGAAATATTTCTCGTCTGTGAAAAGGATTCTCTCATGCCACCGACCATCATGCTGCGCCAACAACATTTTTAATCTAACCCTTCTAATATCTTTAAGAGCAGGGGTTATCAAATGACCTGTGCGTCGTTTGAAAGCTCTCAGTCCAAGGTCTTCGTTGATTATCCTTGAAACTATCTTGGAGCTAAATTTATCTGCTTTGCTAAGATATTTTGTTTGCAGTGTGGATTTAGACGAATTCTTTCGCGAATGGCTTTTATAGCTGCTTGCGTTCGTTGCATGCGAGGTCGACCAGATCTTTCAAGGTCATCAATAGTGTAAGCCTTGTTGAACCTTTCAATGATTCGATAAACAAATTGACGCGTAATATTCAAATTTTGTAAAAGTTTAAAAAGGGTGAAAGATTTTGGCCTACCTTGTGTAAGGAGGCTATTACAACTATAGGGTTTTCTTTAATACCCAAACCCATTATCAAAAAACAAATATATTCCGATTTTTTTTTCAAAACATGTGTACACGAGATATTCAAATAACAACAACTGTATTTTGAATACTTAACGCGGTCAAATTAATTTTTTTATCACTGATTTGGTTTTATAACAATATTTATGGCTAGACTAAGTATATTTGTACAATTTAATTTTATGAATCTTTCGGTATAATTTTCATAAAACTTTATCTTTATTAATTGTTCCATTTTCACGTCAGTGTGCTTCGTATATTATCAGAATTTCAAATAGAAAAGTTTCATGTGCCTGTATTACAATAGGTTGAACCAGTTCTGTGATGATTCACTACTGAACAGTTAAACCTTCCAAATCCTTTGCATTTTTTGAGAGTTGCCCTTATAGATGTTTAAAAATAACAATTCTTTGCATCATATCACTTGAGAGAAGATTTCCTTGTGAATAATATAATTTAATTGACTCGAGCTTTCGGGCCTTGGGGAGCCCTTCTACATAGTGATAAAAGTATATATATATGATTCCATATATATTTAGACTTTTTATAAAGAAGTGTTATAGTTAACCTTACCCCTGTAGAGGAGCTCCAAGGTCCGAAAGCTGGAGAGTCAATTAAATTATATATATTGCAAAAAAACTCTTTCCTTGATGCCATTTTTTCTCTCGTGTGATTATAGATGTCTCTTTACAGTGTTCTTTGTTTGTTAACTTATTGCACACAATTGGGCTCAATTCTTAAAATTAATAATTGAATGTTAAATTCAACGATATCTCAGTTCATATAAGTATAGCGCTAATTGAATATAAATTTATTTTATTTGGTAGAAGTTGGACACTGTAATTCGTGTTAAAAATCAAAGTTTATAAAATGTATATAAAAATTAATATGAATATTTTTTAATCGCGAAAGGCTGCGATCTATAACAGAAACCTTGTTACCCTATAAGCTATCAAACTTATGTAATAACTTACTTATTTCCATAGATCCTGATCACAAGAGGTATGTCCCAGACCCCTACGTCAAGCTCTACCTTCTCTACCACGGTCAGAGAATTGCCAAGAAGAAGACTCACGTCAAGCGCCGAACCACAACCCCTGTATTCAACGAGTCCTTCATCTTTGAGGTCCCCTACCAAGGTCCAGGGGCAACTGGGGGTCCCCTGGCAGGACTGGGATTGGAGCTGTTGGTCTTGGATCGAGACAGGGTCACCAAGAACGAGGTGGTGGGACGTGTGGAGCTAGGTCCCCATGCACCCTCCCCTGCCGCACGCCAACATTGGACGGAGGCTGCTGAAAGCCCCCGACGACAGATTGCTGAATGGCACCGATTGGGGGAGTAATGGGCTCTTCCCATCACTTCTTTAACATGGCGTCATTCTGATTGATTTCGTTTTTTTTTCTCTCATTACGGATAACATATGCAAATATGATTAGAACAGCTTTTGCTTATGCAAATACAGTGTGTATATGCAAAGTGTGTATTTACATATTCAAATAAGCACTATAGAGAGTTATATGTGGTCAAATATATTAAAATTATTTTGCATATGTACTGATGCATTAACAGAGTTTTTTTTAATTGACAGTGTGTTTGTATGATTAAGGAATTCTATATTTTGATAATAAGTTCCTAAAAAGAGTGTTGATGATTGTATCATCGGAATAAATCGATATTCTTAATGATTATTTTATCCTTTCTTCAAGTTGGATCCATCATCTGTGTTGCGCCTATTGTCTATGTTGTTTTCCAGAATTTATGCAAACCTTAGGTATTGGGTTTTCTTTTCACTAATTTTGCCATTTGAACACACACATAGGAAGAATTGTTTTCTTAACCGATCTTTTGACGTAGAATTTCTCTCTCCTCTTCTAGTGCCGGACAATAAAACGAAATGTACAATACCATTGAAAACTTTGACAATGTGAATAGGTACAATATGCAAAATTGGATTGATATATTTGACCGTATAGCTTTATATGGTGCTTGTTTGAATATGCAAATAAACTTTGTATGTACACATGCTATATAATATAATATTTATTGAAATATAATTGTATTATCTCCCCTCACCCGATATAGGAATATATATAAGAACTTATAAGTATTAACTTATAATAAATCTATCTTAATAAATACAGATACTAAACAATTTTTGCTCAAGTTTTGATTGGCCAACAAGAATTTAGTTTAATTCAAGTCACTTAGATTTACTTATGATTTTTAACACTTTCGAAGTTTAAAATAAATATCATCAACAAAATATTTGAGATAGTAATTTGCTTAATAAGTAAACGCAGACCTTTTTGAAATGAAATCCTTTCAGAATAAAATGATAGGCTGAGTATAATCTGTTATTTTTTAACCAATATTAGTTAAGTGTTGTGTGTTGTTAGCTATAACACTAGGTCTGTAACAAATTATTCAATGATATATATAGGTGATATATCACCGTCTCTCATAAAATTATGGTTTGGTAAAAGATAAAAATCATGTTTGGTCAGATATACACTCATAGACAAAACTTAAGGAAGTTGTACCTTTTAACATGTATATCGGGATTCAGACAATAACTCTGAAAGATATTTCAGTGACCTTTATTGAAGTCACACGAGATAACCAAGTGTGAACAAAACTTAAGGAAGTTATACCTTTCAGCATGTATATCGGGATTCAGACAATAACTCTGAAAAGATATTACATTGACCTTTATTGAAGACACACGAGATAACTAAGTGTGAAAAAAATTGCGTCTGTCTCCTTAAAGACTTTCAATTTCCTTAATTTTTGTCCATGAGTGTATGTGCATATAAATCTATATTTCGGTCGATTTATAGAGAATTTTCAGTTAAGATTTAAATCTTAATAATGGCACCATTGCAGGACAACCAGAAAATTTCTCATCCTTGAAATAAATAAAATATAATGAATTTACAATATATAACAGTGATTTTGAATAATAAGTGATTATCGTATAAATCGACAAAAATTCATCTTTATTTTCTTTAAAGAAGGTATATAAACAATTATAGGCGCTTACACACACAACTATTCAATGAAATAAATAATCTATACGTCCTTAAAAAGAATTCTAAAAAACCCATACAAATATATAATTTTTAAGGAGCAATCTAAAAAAATGCTATTTCTCTGAAGAAATATTATCATTTTAAGCCATATAACTTTCCCAATTTGAAGAAAAAGTTATACATACTGTCATAGGCTAAGTTGATGAATTGTGGGAATCATCCATTAGAATTACTCATCCATAAGTAATCTATAGCTGTCATATTCAGTTGGAATTACATTTTTTTCTCAATTAGGAATTCTTTTTTAAAATTAAACCGATCGTAATATTTGGTTATATGCTAAAAATATCAATGTATTTTGATGGTTATTCTATTTTATCAATTCGTTTAACTACATACATGGGTTGGCCAAATATCAGGGAACAGGTTAAATCAATGTTTAGTTGATTTCTGTTCCACCAGATGGCGCTTTGCCTCCTGTAAAGCACATGTGCTCCTGGTCAGGATATGCCTACTTTGTTTTTAATACATATATTCATAGATGAAATATCAACGATTTAGAAAATAATATATGGATTAAAACTATAAGATATATGTAAATGAAAAAAAAAAGTATTAGAATAAATATGAATATTTATTAAATGAAAAAGGTAGAATAATAAATAAATACCTATATATAATTAATGATTTCATAGAATAATTTATGCATTTGTGAGATAAGTATAAATGTAAGAGAAATTTAAAATATAAAATTCAATGATTAATTTTATTTTTTTGGTAGTTTTTGACCAATATAGATAGCAAAAAATGTAATTTCTAAAATATAGAATTGTAGAAATATGCTCCACTTGGGATGAGCATGTCTCACAATGATCAGAAATGACACAGTTAAAAAACTAAAAATATATTCAATGAATTTTTTTATATTAGTTAGTTTTATAATTCAATATATAATAACGAAAATGTTTAAAATTACATATTATATCATAAAAATACTTTAGAAATATAAATATTTATTAAAAGTAGAATTAGCTTCCTATTTACCGATAAAATATTCATCAATTTTATTCATAATACCATGAAGGACGCCATTTTTTCAATGATGTTGTTAAATTCTCATTATAAATAATTTGACCGTTGACCATGTCATTACCAAATGCCGATTCATATATAGGGCTTAGGTATTTGTTATTAGAAAAAATCATTGTTTTTGTTTTTAATTGTTGAGGATGAAGAAATTTATATTTTTTTATTTTTCTAATTTATTTTTCATAGAATATTTTTCATGAATAAGCAAATATCTTTTGATAAAATTGATTTTTTATTTATGTTTTACATGTTATTCAAATATATGAGCTTTTTTCATCACTCAAAGAATACATAAAGGTATTAATGTTGGATAGATTATATTAGAAATCTATTATTTAATGTTTATTATTATGTCCAGATATATTTTGCTATTGTGTAGGTTTCAAATATGTCAATTTTAAAGAGTTTAGGTCGAATATTATTAATGAATTCTTGTGTCTGACACAAGTATAAAATATCACAACTTTTTAAATATATAATAAAGTGAGTATAATCGTTAAAATTTTGATTGATATGATTTTAATTACAAAATGAATGTTGATGATTAAAAAAAATCAGTCATTAATATACTCTCTATTTCTCTTTGAATATCTTCTAATTTATATAATTATATACTAAAATATCTTTTAATTATCTTATTATTTTAAAACTTATGTTTTTAAGTTAACTTTTAGTGATTTATCAAAAGATAAGTAAATACTTTTTTTCGAAATTTTCATTTTCTATGCTCTGATTTTTTTCCAATTATAATTAGTTTTAAAATTGATCGGTAGATGGCACTCTTAGCGCAGCTCTTTATTAGTATTATTGTTTAATTAATTATACTTACCTTTTCGGGTCTCAAAATAATCCATTCTGGTTAGCAGCACCGTAAATAAATATATTTCCATTTAATTAATTATCTTATATTTACTAGTATATATAGTTTAAAAAAAAGAAAAATGCTTACTGCTTCTGTCTCAAAATTCAAACGAAAGCTATTGGCCATTAATAAAGTATATTCTAAACTGATGATGGCCGTAGCTTGAGATTTAAAAATATTTTATTGACCTCATACACAAGTCAATGGTAGCAGTATATAATAATTATAAAAAGAGGGATAAAGTAAAGGAGTAAAATATATACAGTTATGTAAAGTCGAGGAGATTCCCCCAACGACAGAGTCCTCCTCCAGACAGTAAGTCACGTTCTCCCCTCATCTCAAGGCTCAGAAAGAGCTTGAGATAAGTAGCTTGAGATAATGGTCTCTATGTGGACGTTCTGGATTTTCCAAAACTGATGTTGTGAACTTTGTCTCTAACCTGAGTCTTCTTATTTGCAGAGATGGTCAGTAAATGGCACAGTCTTAATCTATAACGATACTTATGCAAATAAGTTATGAAAGTAAAAAGGTCGAAATTTATAATATGTTTTTTTTTAAAGATAGTTTGTTGGTTGGAAGTTGGTTTAAAAAATATATATAGCTACATCAATCAATAAGTTTTTTAACTCCCGACGTTTTAGTGACTTTCTGTTACTCTTTCTAAGGAGAATGACCCTGAGTAGAATGACAGAGCAAGTTACTGAAACGTCGAAAATTAAATTTAAAAAATTGGTTGTGATGTGAGCTATATGTGTTTTAAAAAAATTAAATTGAAAAATGCTTAGTAAAAACTATATAAAATAATTTGTTGATTGATTTTAAAATATCCTGTCATCAATATAATTATTCATTTCCTCATAAAAACACTGA
The DNA here is from genome assembly GCA_030710605.1 of Cordylochernes scorpioides. Classification (NCBI taxonomy): domain Eukaryota; kingdom Metazoa; phylum Arthropoda; class Arachnida; order Pseudoscorpiones; family Chernetidae; genus Cordylochernes; species Cordylochernes scorpioides. Next base: position 141,034,946 of record CP092863.1, read on the forward strand.
AGAATGATATAAAAAAATCGAAAAAAACAAAATTCCTTAACAAAAATAATAATGAGAGAGTAAAAAATTAAACTTTAATTAATATGATTCCAGTTCCAAAAAATAACTTTATTCGGTACCGCTCTAAAAGAGCACTCTAGCTTATGTTATTTACAATAAATAATAGATACAGGTTTTCTTTCACATGTGATTAAGACGATTTATATAACATTTTTCGTTTGTCAGACGAAAAATCAAATCTAACCAAACGATAGATTTCTCGCGCATGCATATTAGAAAAGCGGTCTTTAAGAATATTCATTTATGTGTCAAAATGTAAATGTATACATTTATATATAATAAATAAATACACTCATATAGAATAAGAAAATTCAATTTAATCATAAGAATTCAACGAATAAATTCAAAATATATCAAAATACACCAATATATACTCTACAAAACATCGTAAAAATAGTAAATATGAATAATTATTAATATTAATTTGAATATATGCGTTAGAAGGCGCTGTAAATAGTTATACTAATCACATCTCATTATTAGTTTACGTTTGTAATAAGCAAATAGGTATATGCACACATATATGTGTATATGTAAATAATTTAATTTTACCATTGAATATATGTGGAATGAATGTAAAAATAGGTGTTTAAAAATAGTATTTATAATCAGTATAGTTATTAATAGAGGAGCATGTATATGTGTTATAAATACTTTGTAAATACTAAGAAATGAGTTGCAATCCAGTCTAAATGTATTATAAGAATTTTTAGTATAGATTAGTATTAATGTAGCGCTTAGTAGAATAGTACAATTTGCTATCCTCTCTATTAATATGGATTGCTTATAGTAGTCAATGTAGTATTGAAACATGTAATCGGTTACCTCTTATAATGATCTAAGGCGCAATTTTGAGACATTCCATTTTGTAAAAAAACTTATATATTGATATTTACTCGGTGTTATAGTAGTTTTTGGCTATAGTATATGAATAATAGAATATGATTTATATATCACTTTCTAAAGAATCTTGAGCAAAAATTTGAAAGAAGTAGGATATCAACATGACCTTTCAAAAAGGTTTATAAAAGAGTGCAAAAAAATAGTATATAGTATGGGATATAATGCAGACAATATATTAATGATTTAGTGTTTTTCTACTGTAGATTTACAAAAGCTTATGGAATGGGCAGAAAAGAAAGCGAAAGAGATGGGATTATTTAGTGGATATGGTATGAAAACGGACAAAAATCAGAAGAGCTGTATTTATAGGTGGGATCATAAAATAGAAAGAAATCTTGAAGGGGATTCGGCCAGTAAATATTGGATAAGAAAGATTGGTAGAGATAGAATAAGAAATGGGATTCTTCAGTAGAACGTGTGGTAGAAATAGATTTTGAGAAATTCTCGCTTAGTAGAAATGTTTTTTTTTTATAAATTATATCCATCAGTAATGGTGATGGAAAGCTGGGATCATACCGTAGTAATGATGTATGATATGAAATTAGCAAGAAGAGAGAGGGAGATGTATATAGTAACAATATCACACAATAGAGTCATCCCCATCAATATTAATTTGACGAAAGCGTATAGAGGGTTCATCACTGATTTGGTTTCAAGCCCCCTCTCATATAATAATATTTATCATTGCAGTAAGGTCTGTAGAGATCATATTTGATAATAAATATCATGAAAAATACATTTCCAAAAATTATTATTACAAATTTTATTGTGAGATAGAGTAAGAGATAAAAGGGGTCATTAGAAATGGTGTAAAAGGATGGAAAAGCAAGAAGAAATTATGTAAGAGACGGAATCAAGCAGTAGATATAATGTAAAAGAAGAGAGCGCTATTAAAGAGGATGTAATAGATAGTGATAGCAAGTAGAGCAAACGAAAGAGATGAGAATGGTCAGTGGTATTCATGTAAGTTATGGAAACGACAGGTAGAGAGGGCATATATGCAGAGAAATGCTGGAAAAGATTGTGAAAGAGAAGTCATTGGCCAAATGGTCAATATGCAAATGAAATCGGTTGGTAAGAAAGTTGTAAGTGATGGGATCAGGAAGAAGAGATGATGTATAATAAAACGGATCAGCCAGTGTATAAAGTGTAAGAGGTGGGATCACACACACACACAGGAAGATAAGATGGTGTAAGAAATTGGATAGACCAATTGGAATGGTAAAAGGGATAAGATCAAGCAGATGGGGTAGTGTGAGAAAATGGATCAGCCAGTATAGATAGTGTAAGAGATGTGATCAGACAGATGGGATGGTGTAAGAAAATGGATATGCTAGTATGAATAATGTGAGAGATGGGATCAGGTAGAGGATATAAGAAAATGGATCAACCAGTATAGATAATGTAAGAGATGAGATGGTGTAAGAATTTGGATAAGCCAGTATAGTTAGTGTAAGAGATGTGATTAGGAAGATGGGATGGAGTAAGAAAATAGATATGCTAGTAGGAATGAGATGGGATAATTCAGATGTGAATGTGTTTGAAAATGGATAGATAAGTAAAGATAGTGTAAGAGATGGGATCAGGCAGAAGAGATGGTGCAAGAAAATGTTCAGTCAGTACGAATGATGTAAGAGATGGTATACGGCAGATGGGTTGGTGTAAGAAAATGGATCGGCTAGTATGAAAGGTATAAGAGATGGTATAAAAGATGGGATCGAGCAGATGAGATGGTGTAAAAAAATAGATCGACTACTAGGAATGATGTAAGAGATAGGATCAAGCAGATGGGACGGGTTGCAATAAAATGAATCGGACAGTAGGAATGGTGTTAGAAATGAGATCATCAGATGGGGTGGTGTAATAAAATGAATAAGCTAGTAGGAATGGTGTAAGGGATGGGATCATCAGATTGGAAATAGGTCGTAGAGATGGCGTAAAAGAAGAGATAAGCCGGTAGAGATGGTATAAGAAGAAAAATATGGCAAAAAATCCTTTTTTACATAAGGAAATGTACAATTCAATAACTAAACTTCGATTCTTAAATTTCATCTTTTTAAAATCGATTCAGTAACTAATGCAAATGCTTTTAACAAACCATATAATGTAATGATATTACGGTAAAATCTAAAACGTTTCTCTTTAATTTTAAGAATTTCGATCATCTCTATTTTCACCTTGTGAATATTGTAAAAGAAACGAAATCACATTATTTAATAGAAAAAGTCATCATAATAAAGAGTTTCAAATCTCCCATGCAACATATTTACATATTAGTAGAAAGTTAATATATTATAATCTATTTTAAACTATTATTCTCTTTACACCTTTAGGGATATATTCTTTCATATTTTTAAGAATGTATCTAATCCGATATCATATAGAAATTTCTATAATTACATTTATATCGCTTTTAAAACTTCTCATCTTGAGATACCTTGAGCCTATATAATCTTATATGTAAATAGAAACTTATATGCTATGGAATAAAACAATAGAGTTAAATTGATAATTAATATATTTGTGTGTTTTGTATTTAGTAATAGGCTTATGAATATATGTAAATATGTTTAGTAGAGTCTTTCTCTCATGTAAGATTTTCTTGAATTTAGTCTTTTTTTTTTTTCGGAATTTTTTCCAGCATGTCTGCTTCAAACTGAGCTATAAATCTATAATAATGATATCAAAAGATATTACATTAAACAATTTCTATAGAAATTCACGCGTTAGAAATGTGTGATAGAATTGTTGTAGAAATCATTTATATATGGTGTATAATATAAATATACCTGCGTTTCAAAGGCTGTTCATGATGGCACGAAAATACCAATATTTTTGATGATAAGGAATTGATGATGAATTAACTGATGAGTTTATCTTAATAAGCGTGTGTACAGCTTAGAAGCATTTTTTATTGATAATTGAATGATTTAAAAAAAAAGGAACGGGTAGGTTATAAAATCAAATTTCTATTCAACCCCATTAAATTTCACTTTTAGAATTTTCTGGACAGATTTGAAGAATCGTCTGTAATATAATAGTCACATTGTTTACAGTGTTGCGCTAAATTCTTTTCTAAATTTTAAACTCTGTGAATATTATGATGATTTATTTTCTGTAGTTGTTTAAAAACATCTAAGAAATTTTCCTATAAATATATTTTAACGAAAGGGTTTTAACGGGAAAATGGTTGAAGAATTCGATAAAAAATAAACCATAAGAAAAAATAGCAAAAATATATTCAAATATATTTGATTCAATGAGCTTTATAAATATTTAGAATATTTTATAAATATGGAATGGTGTGTTAAAATGAAAAATAAGCCATTTAAATACAAGTTAATTTTAATTATATATAAAGGATTAATTTATTGAAATGGGGTTGTTTGAAGTTTGATTTTATAAATGAATGTACAAAAGCAAGAGCATGGATTAGAATTAATGCTATCTTGAAAATAGTCTGTTGGGAAGGGACTAACATGTGATCTGGAAGTGTAGAAGGATTCGGCAACGGTGTACTGGAAGCCTTTGCAGAAGATGCAGGTTGAGCTTGAAAGGTTCCTAGGTCAACAAAATTTGCATACAAGCGTATGCCCACCATCATTTTCTTGCACGGAAGCTAATATATATATATATATTAGCTCTATGCAAATTTTTCAGTCTATAGATTTAGAATAGCCTAGATTTGCTTTTTCTTGTCTATATATTCTATTTCTTGTGAAAGTTGATAATACTCTTAACATATTTGCATCGAGTTCATATTTTAGATATGCAAATATCTGTATGTATGTATGTAATGTATGTATGTATATATAATAGCTGTATAATATTTGTTATAGCTTTGAGAGAATGTTTTTAATTTAACTTTTTGTGGTAAAATTGAGATATTTAAATTAAGGAGGTAAAAGAAATCAAGTATAAAGTTGAATATAATTTTCTTGGTCATTTATCAGAAATATAAAAATAAATTCATAGAACTATCAATAAAAATACTGAATAATAAATCATAAGTAAGGTCTATTTAGAAATCCGATCATTGAGAAAATGATCATATTTTCCAATTTTTAAAATATTATTCTAACCTATCATTCAAGAATATACAATCATTAAAAAAGTACTCTATTTATATAACAGATTATAATTAATATATAACATATATATAAGATAATAATGCAATGATATTGTAAATATATCTAATAAATTACAAACCCCTCTGCACAGATATGACAATATTATAAAAATATAGTTATAGATTGAATTAATATAATAAATTTACGCTATATCTGAAATGTTTCTATACAATATATAAAGTTTGACAATATGTTTATTTGGGGCATAGTTAATGATGATATTTGGTAATTATAAATTTGGTAATTACCATATTATCATTATTTGTATGCCATTAAAATAATATTTTTTCTCTCTTATGTTTATTTTTCTGAATTCGATTATTAAATATATGTTTGTCAATTAGAGATGAGTATAAGAGATATAAAACATATAGAACTGGGGTTAAAAGATAAATATCATTAAAATTAAATTTAAAATATATTTAAGAGGTTCATAGTCATATAAATTTATTTTAAAAAATTTTGACGATCGTATTTTATCATTAATTTACCTTTGAAAATAAAATTGTTTATTTTTTTACATTCAAAATAAATGTATATTCTACATTACCCATAATATTGAATAAAAAATATATATTTGATTTTAAAATTATTATTGAATCATTTTACGTGTTTAATAAATAACACTTTAAAATATAATTTTCAATAATATTATTATATTATAATTTGACCATTTTTCATTCATGTAAACAATTGTATGTAAATATATGTATAATCTTTTGTTAGAGAGGTGTTCATTATATATTTCGCTAATCATTATATAATTTACATAAGAATTAAATGCTTGTGTTTTGTGCTTTTTTTGTGATTATACAACGGCTTTTAGAGAACCAAACGACTATTTATAATCTTCTGCTTGCATGCTTTTATTCTAGGCGTGTTTATCAAAATATTTATTCATTCATATATAGTAATCAATAAATATATGTTTGATGGTATAGATTTTTAGAATAGGTGTGGAATATGTGCATATGCAAATGATATAAAATTTTATAGCTGGAATATAAATAAGATTTTTTTAGGTAAAAATTACTTACAATCAGTAAAACAAACAAACAAACAAAATTAACAGATCGGTGCCTTTAAGTGTAATTTGAAAATTTATTATTAAAAAAATACCAGGATAGAGTCTATTATTATTTTATATATAATTCGATTAAAATAATTCCAATCATGGATTAGTAACTTCTTGATATTCTATTTCATAGAAGAAAAAAACTTTCAAAATTTCTAAATATATTAAAAGTTTTTGAGAATTTAAAAAACATAAAAAAATTATACAGTTTATAATGTTATTTGTGTATATCATAAACGTTTTTGACTTGATAAAAGTTAAAAACTTTAATTTTACATTTAAAATAAATTATCTGTGATTAGGATATCAATAAAAATCATTTAAAGTTTGAAATAATATTTTTGGTATTATTTTGAAATGATCTTTAAAAGAAATCAATTGGAATAAAATAAGGTATATATAATTTAACAGAATACGTACAGTAACAATACCAAACGAAAATATACAGCTTGATTACAATTATATATTTGATTATTTCAAAATGATACACTCTTTGAAGCATTCTTTTTTAAAAAAATTCTCTTGAACTATTTGTGTAAAATGTACATACGGCCCCATTATGAAATTGAATTCTAAATTGTAACATATTTAGTGTTACACTTTTTCGGGATATTAATAAAATAATAATGATGAAATGTTTGTTGTTTCTTTGTGTACATACCTTTTCACCTGCAGTCAGCGTTCGGAGGAGATTAATAGAATCGCCGAATGTCGTGGTTAATTTAGATGAGGAAAGCGAAGACTAGAACACGGCTGATTCCACACTTGTCTTTTCAGTAATACGCTAACCTATGTACGGTGTGGTCACTGGACATGTGTCGGACCTGGAGGCTGTTGGGTTCTGTGCTACCTGGAGTATAGGAGCTCTATCTATGCTTCCTTCCTGCTGTGAATCTGTATAAGATCGGTGGTCTTAATAAAGCTTTTTTTCTGCACACATCTTTTCACCTTTTTAAAGCAATTCACTAAGCATATGCCTTTGTAATACAGTGGAATTTAACCCAGCCGTTAAAAAGATTTACAATCAGGGATGGCTCAATTCAAGAATATAAAATATTCCACCGTATATGCTTCTTTAAAAATAAAACAGTTTTCTTCACTGCTTTTACTGTAATGATAAATTAATGCAAGGGCCTAACTCATCAGTGAGGAACCCTCCCAACAGTTTAGATAGTTTATTCTATCACAATTCCCTACTGATAAGTTAGGCCCTACATATATATATTTAGCATTGGAGAGGGCCAACAGCCCGAAACGCGTACGTGGTTTGCTTTTCTTGATTTATCAAGATAATGGGTTAGTCAAATATCACGGAACAAGTTAAATCAACGTTTAATTGATTTTTGTTCCACTAGATGGCGCTCTGCCATCTAAAAATGTTCATGTGAGCGATCAGGATATTCCTTTTTTGTTTTTAATATTAACACCTGACTTTTCTTTATATATATATTTTTTTTACACACATATTCATTAAGAAAAATGCAATATGTTTATCACTCCAGTATAAAATATAATGGTGATGATAAAGAATGAGTTACAACACCAGGAAAACTGAAAAGCGTCCACCTAGAGACCATGGTTTCGGGCTAATGGCCCTCGTCAGTCTAGGGCGAACTTTATTTTTCTGGGATCTAATAGAATCTTCACAATCTGCCAAAGAGGTGTTTAGTTGGCAAAGTGGCTAGGCCTAACCTATACCCAAAATTTAGATGGAAATTTCGCTGGGAGGCATCGGAATCTCGAAATCAAATATTCGAAAGCTTGTATATTCCTGATTTTTATAATGTGATAAAAAAATGTTGTTGTAGAGTAGTGAAATAAGTTTTTATCCAAAAGTACTTCAAGACAACTACAGTAAAATGATTATAGAAGGTAGGTGATTGAAGGAAGATTTATTGACATTAGCCAATCAGGGAGCAGGAAGCAGAAGCCCCGCCCCTGTGCCAGATACAGACGAGGGGAAGTTGTGGCATCGCTTCCATTCCTTCTCACCAGGTTGCCAACGGTGGGCGTGGTCAAGTGCCACGCCCCTTTGGGTCACCAGACCGCCCACGATGTAGATTGTTTGGTCTGCACAGATCACGTGATCCTCAGATATAAACACTTATGTAAGTCAAGAAGATAGGCAGATTGTCTGGCCGGCATTCATAGTTATTAGAACTAAGAGATACTTCGGCCAGTAAATCTTTTTTATTATCTCGACGTTTCGACAAAAATCTTTTGTCATCGTCAGGAACAAGGCATTTTAACGCCTTACCAAATGCTTCAATTTTTATTTGTTCCCGACGAAGACAAAATATTTTTGTCAAAAGGTCGAGAGAATAGAAAAAACATTTACTGCTCGAAGTAGGCCTAAATTCTAAGAACTATGTATGTATCCCAACAACAGCACACAATAGTCTGGTCAACACAAATATGCTGATGATAACAGACAATAATGATGATAATTTGGCGAAACAGATGAAAAGAAATGAGCTTGGCTTTCCTTTACATATAAGTGGTGAACTCTCCCAGCGGTTTCGCCCTATTCTACCAAACCATTCAACTCTTTTATCAATTTTTTTATTTCTCCCGCGTGCACTTTTCGCCTATTGCGCGAACTCTACACGCCACGCCTTACTAAAATAGATCGCTGAATTCAAAGACCAGAGAGGTCACCATTACACCACAAATAAAATATATATAATAAAAAAAAAAAAAAAAAAAAACGCAGCCGACAGGATTCGAACCTGTGCGGGGAGACCCCATTGGATTTCGAGTCCAACGCCTTAACCACTCGGCCACGACTGCATCTTTAACCGTTTTAATAGGGCTATTATACTTAAATAGTGTAGTCTTGATAATATATATAGTCATTTAGTCTCATAAACACACTATATAATTTGATTACGTAAAAATCAATCACAAAATTTATTAATATAAGTGTTTATTTATTTATATTATATAATATTAATGTTAGCACAAATATATATAGATATTGGGGAGCGTTCCCAGAAAAGGGCATATTTGGTAGGCGGCGCTGTACGTTGCCACCGCCGTACCTTCGAGGCGTTTTACACGAGTTAAAGATACAATTTCGGTGAAATACATTGAATTTTACCAATTTAAATATATAAATTTAAATTAGAATTTTCAAAAGAGATTTAGCAGTTAAAAAAAAAACATTTTTAAAAATAAAATATTAAGCTAATATTTCTAAAAACGAACATTATTTTTTTCATTATCTGAAACTAACCTAATTCAACTTATCTAAAACTAACCTTATTTAGCGATTAAACTAACCTAATTTAACCTATTTGAATCTAACCTCATATACACTTTTACACTACCTTTTTAATTTCAAAATTAAATTAAAATACGTTTATATTAAATACTAACATTTTTATTTCACTCTATAAAAAATCTCTGTATAGTTTAGATTAAAATATTTTAAGTGGCATATTTTCAAGTCATATATTTATACACAAGTTTTATATTTATTTTACAAATATTGTGAAAGATGTGATTAATAAACTTTGTAAAAAAAATTCTTAATACATTTTTAATAACATGACGTTATGTTATATTCCAATAGGTAAAATAGGTTAGTTTCAGATGGCTTATAAATTAGGTTAGTTTCTGATAGGTTATAAATTAGGTTAGTTTAAGGTGTGTTATAAAAAGGTTAGTTCCATTAATTAAAATAGGTTAGTTTCAGATAGGTTAAATTAGGTTAGTTTAATCGTTAAATAAGGTTAGTTTTAGATAAGTTGAATTAGGTTAGTTTCAGATAATGAAAAAAATAATGTTCGTTTTTAGAAAAATTAGTTTAATAATTTATTTTAAAAAATGTTCTTTTTTTAACTGTTAAATCTTTTTTAGAATTATAATTTAAATTTATATATTTAAATTGGTAAAATTCAAAGTATTTCACCGAAATTGTATTTTGAACTCGTGTAAAACGCCTCGAAGGTACGGCGGTGGCAACGTACAGCGCCGCCTACCAAATATGCCCTTTTCTGGGAACGCTCCAGATATTGGTGCTAAAGATATTATGAATTTTTTATATAGTGCATTTCAAATAATTTATTCTATTTTTAAATATTATATATTAAAAGAAAATAATAAAAAATGCCATGAATTTACAATGACAACACACACAGAATACATTTTAAAATACTTTTTCATTTTTATCCTAAATATGAAATATTTAAAATGTTCTTTTAAATATATATATATTTTTATTTCATCATTTTCTTTCATAGACATTTTTAAAATCTATATTTTGTATTTATTTTTGAAGAAACGGTGATCATTGTATTCTCTCGTAAAAGGTATTTTATATTATTATTATTTGAAAGTGTAAAAAGGCCGTCTGCTTTTATATTTCTCCACATAATCTAAAAGAAATAAAATATGATGGCGTGAAAGAACACCATCTTTCACTATGGAGTAACTTATTGTAATGGAGATATTGGTATAAGTTGCATTTATTTTATATATAATCTATTTCTGCTGTTTCTACATGCTTTCAAATATTATCAAATTTATATAGAGATATTAGCAAAATCATATTTCATTATATTATTTATGGTTATATATTTTCTCTCATCGTTATTTTATTTAATGTCTTTAAAATTTATTTATTTATTACAAAACACACGCTATATCTTATGTGGATATTTGCGTGTAAATGTTTAAATTATTTTATATATGTATATAGTTTAAAAAATATATTTTTAGAGAGAGAGAGAGAATGAAAATTATTTAAATTTACATTTTAGAGAAATAATTATACAAGAATTAAAATTTATTTACACACATATATTATGTTTGAATTAACCACTAAATTATATAATGAGGTATAAATATATATTATTTTAAAATAAATAACTATAATAATTAAATATAGTCTGCAGAAATCGTTAACCTTTCTAAATTCTTCTTTATTGGAAACCATTTGGCTTAAACTGGAATTGTTCGTTTGACATTGTACTCTCAAAACTGCAACAAGTGGGCACCGGATTAAAATATGCTCAGGGTGGTGATCTTCTTGGTCACATAAGCAGATTGAAGAATCAATTCTGTAAAATTATGTGTTAAAGTCTCCATGTTCCGTAAAGAATTGTATATTATAAAAGTTTGGCTGGATATATTTTGGTAATCTTGGGTTTTCAAAAATTCTCTGAAAATATCATTAGAATCTTCATAGTATTTATGAATATTTTCATTTATAAAAATAGATATTATCATTCTTTTTACTGGATCATTTCTATTATAATCTATTTCAACTTTAAGTATGTTTGTCAGAATGAAATCCGTAATTTTAGGTATTCTTGCGAGAACATGTGTGCAATTCGAAGATATTGTATTATAAGCATGTATACAGTGTTTAAGAATTTTATACTGTAGTGAATCCAATCTGTTTTTAGATCTCGTGTTTATATATGGGTACCAGATTGTTGAACCATAAGTTATTGTGCTTCTAAATAGGGTCTTATATAATGTTAATGATCGCCAATATCCAATCCCAAAGATATTTTGTAAGTTTTTGAAAAGCAATCAGTGATGATAATCTTTTGTTTTGATTGTTGATAAATAATAATATAACAATATAAAACAAGAATTGATTATGATAGACTGCAGGCGTACCAACTGCCGTAATATATTGTTGCACCAGGTTGCGGCTTGGCAGACTCTTCAGGCATGATTCTCTCCTGTGCTGGGTCTTGCATCTTACCAGAGCGTGTTTCAACCATCCTACAAATTTATATAAGGGAATAATGAGATAAGTCTACTTTAAGTAGCCACCAGAATAATTTATTTATTTTCTCACATCAAAGAGAGCAGTGAAGTCACAGTGTACCTAAATACAAATGATGATAATCTAAAAATAATCTGTTTTAAATAAATATCATAGAATATAAAAATAAATAAATATATAATTTAAATTTCAAATATATTAAAAATAATATAATAAATACGCCATTAATCATGATGTAACACTTCCCCCTCTCCAGAGGTCGTCACGTCCTCGTGAGTTACCTCATCAATTCTCTCAAAATAGGGTTTGAGTCTTGAGACATGGACAATCAATGGGTCTTGGCCAGGATTATCTTTCGGCTCAATTAAGTAATTTACGTTAGACAGCTTCTTTAATATTCGATATGGGCCAAAATATTTTCTCAATAGTTTTTCGCATTTTCCGATTTTCCTGACTGGTGTCCAAACTGCCACTAAATGTCCTAGTTCATAGATTTTCTCATTGTGTTTTTTGTCATAGTTTCTTTTCATTCTTTCCTGAGTCTTCTCTGTGTTGTTAATGACTACCTGTCTCGTCCTTGCTATTTTATCTAAGTAGTTTTCTATATATTCGTCGTAATCGTCCATGTTACTGTCCGTTGGGATATTCTCGTCGTCTAAGAGGGACATGGGTTCCCTTCCAAACAACAGGAAAAATGGAGAGTAGCCTGTGGTTTCTTGAATCGTGGTATTATACGCGTGGGTGATAAAAGGGAGGATTTCATCCCAGTTCTTTTGGTCTGTGTTCACATACATGCTGATCATATTGATTAAAGTTCTATTTAGCCGTTCCGTTAGTCCGTTAGTCTGGGGGTGGTAGCTCGTTGTGAAGCAGTGTTTCACCTTGCACATTTTCATTACCTCCTTCATCAAATTGCTAGTGAATTGTGAACCTCTATCGCTAATAAGAAATCTTGGGGCCCCGTGACGTAAAATAATATGTTCGATTAAAAATGTAGAGACTTCTTTCACGGTTGCTTCTGATACTGCCTTTGTTTCAGCATACTTGGTATAATAATCAGTCAACACAATTATCCACTTCCTTCTTCTTTTCGTTGATGGCAAGGGGCCAACAAAGTCAATTCCGATTCTTTCAAAAGGGTAGTTAGCTGGGGGAATAGGTTGTAGAAGTCCAGAAGGCAAGTGATTTGAACCTTTCCGACTTTGGCAAAGATGGCACGTCTTTACAAATTCTGAAACATCTTTCAACATGGAAGGCCAATAGTATTTATTCTTCAATCGGTAAGTGGTTCTGGCGACGCCCAGATGGCCATTCAGCATATGGTTGTGGTATTCACTCATGACTTCCTTCCTTCTCTTCTTTGGCACTACCAGCAACCATGCCCTACCTTCAGGATTTGGATTTTTCTTGTAGAGACACCCATTTTCTTCTTTGAAGTTCTGTGTAATTGAACGCTTGTTTCCACTAAGGTTCTCCTTAATATTCTCAATAAAATCATCCTTTTCGTCTATTATTTGATTCAGAAATAGTCTTTCATAATCTTCGTCCCATTCGTTTTCAGGTAAGGGTCCTCTAGATAGACCATCAGCGTCCAGATGTTTTTTACCCGATTTATGTATGATTTCGAAATTATATTCCTGAATCTTCAGTGCCCATCGTGCTAATCGGCCGGTCGGATCTTTCAGATTCTTAAGCCAGCATAGTGCGTGATGATCAGTTACGATTTTGAAGTGCCTTCCATATAGGTAGGGTCGTAACTTGGACATTGACCACACAACAGCTAGACATTCTTTTTCGGTAGTCGAATAATTTTGCTCAGGTTTGCTCAGTGTTCGACTTAAATATGAGATAACCTTTTCTTTATCGCCGAACTTTTGGACTAATGTTGCACCCAGGCCGATGTTAGATGCGTCAGTATGAATGTAAGTAATTGCATTCGGGTCAAAGTGCCCTAAGATTGGAGGATTTATCAATGCTACTTTAAGGGTTTGAAATGCTTTTTCTTGATTTTCTGTCCAGGTAAAAGGTACATTCTTTTTTATAAGACTGGTTAATGGATCGGCAATTTTTGAAAAACCTTTGATAAATTTTCTATAATATGAGCACATTCCTAAAAATGATTGAACTTCTTTTATCTTTTTGGGCCGAGGAAAATCTCTAATAGCCTTGATATTATGCTCCGCTGGTTTTATACCATGTTGATTAGTTATATGGCCAAGAATCTCCAGTTCTTCGAAAGCAAATTGGTATTTTTTGTTGTTCAATTTTAAATTAGCCTCGCGAAAACATTTTAAAACAGCTTCTATTCTTTTGAGATGTGTTGAAAAATCCGAGCTATAAATGATTACGTCATCTAGATAACATAAGCAAATTTGCCATCTAAGATTACCAAGCATATTTTCCATGTTCCTCTCAAATGTAGCAGGGGCATTGCATAGACCAAAGGGCATTACGTTGAACTCATATAGGCCATGTGCTGTAGTGAAGGCTGTCTTTTCTTTATCTTTCTCCTCAACCTCTACTTGCCAATATCCTGATTTAAGGTCAATTGCTGAAAAGTATTTGGATCCTTGAAGTGTATCCAATACTTCATCAATTCTGGGAATTGGGTAAACATCCTTCACTGTTACATCATTCAATTTTCTGTAGTCAACGCAAAATCTGTACTTACCATCTCGCTTCTTGACCAAGATTACAGGGAAGGACCATGGACTCGAGGATGGTCTAATTATGCCGTCTCTGAGCATTTCATCAATTTGTTCTTTTATGATTTCTCGCTCTTTCGCGCTCACCCTATACGGCTTGTGTTTGATCGGTTTCGCGCCTTCTGTATCGATCCGATGTTTCGCTAAGTTGGATCTTCCTAATCCCGACGAAAACAAATCCTCGTACCTTTCCAAAACTTGTTTCAATTGCTCCTTTTCCGTATATGCTAAATTTTCGTTTATCTGAAATTGGGGTTCTTCATGCTCTTTTTGTTCACTTTCTTCCATAAGATTCACTTCGGCTGGCTGGCTTCCAAAGCACAATGTTTGGTTTTTTAATATTTTTAATGGTCGAGGGTAAGGGTTTGTTATCCAGATATATGTTTCCTTATTCACATTTATTAAGCTTCTCGCTAGTCGAAGTCCATTTGTTTGAAACATTTTATGGTTCTCCTCGATGATGTATTCGCCATCCTCTGCTTCTACAAATGCATTAATCAATTTAATAGAAAGTTCTGGTATAATGGCATCCTTTGCACTTTTTATTTTCTTCTGTTGATATTTGATTACGTCACGATTTTCTGTCAAGTCATATTTGATAATTTCACGCTGACAATCAATTTTTGCGTTCATTTTCTTAAGAAAATCACGTCCAAGTATAAATATTCGCAAATGTGTTCTCATTATCACAAATTGATGTGTAATTGTTTTGTCATCAAATTTTATATTTAAAATAATATTTCCTACGATATCTAATTCTTTGCCATCGGGTCCGGAGCACATTTTATCAGGATTTATTATTTCAAGACCTGTGTTAAGAGCTGTACTAAGGTCGACCACTGAAAGATCGGCGCCTGTATCAATCAAAGCTTCGCAGATACCGATTCTATCCACGCTAATGTTCATTTTATATTTGGGGTCTAACTTTTTAATTCCATTTATGGTCGACTTGCTTTGATTGACGGACTCAGGCGCGATGTTTAGTTTAAATCTTCTAATGCAGCATATCTATTCCTTGTAGGGATACTCGAGTACGGGCTATTACTTACGTCAGAGTAGAGCAGAGATCTCGACTTCTGAGTTCTATTATCCATTCGGATTTCTTCTTCGACCTTGTCTTGTGTAACTATGGGGTCCTCTTCCACAATTCTTACAAACCTGACCCTGCAATACCGCGCTACGTGTCCTGGCTTGTTACACTTGAAACATATTGGTCTCCCGTCTTCTGTCCTATTCCTATTTGAATTTGGATTCTTATTGTATATTTTACTTGGGTAGACCGGTTTTGGCTCAGGATTGGGAGTGTAAGATCGTCTAGGGGCAGATACCTGGGGCAGAGGCTTGTTCTGGTAATACCTCGGAGTGGGGGCCTGGGGCTTGGAGGTGTTCTGGTAGTACCTCGGAGCGGGGGCCTGGGGCTTGGAGGTGTTCTGATATGGTCTTCTGAACGACGTAGCATTCTTCCATTGCTCTTGATGATGGGGACGAGGAGAGCGTGGTCCATTATAAAGAGCTTTTGATTTTTCTGCACGTTCTTGGTAATTCTTTTCGAACAAATCCAGCTTTTTACAAATTTCTAGAAGTTCATTGGTATTTTTAGGAGGGTTTAGGTGAAGGGCAAAAGAGTATTCTTTCTTTAACCCTCCAATAACCCAGTTTATTTTAGTCTCTTCTTCCATTTGGGGGTCGACCTTGTTGCACAGTACAAGGATATCCTCTGCGAACCTGATTGCAGGTTCATTCCACTGCTGCATTCTGTTTAGCCTCATCTTCATTTCTTCTTTGTTGGCGTCTGAGGCAAAATCCTGAATTAGGCGGCTCTTGAAATTTTCCCAGCTGGTGAAACTTATCTTGTGTAGGTTCAGCCAGGTTTTGGCGCTACCAATCATATTCATGGCAGCATAACGAGAGATAATGTAGTCTGCCCAATGGTACAGGAAGCCAATTTCTTCAAGAGATTCAATCCATGGGCGAGGGTCTTCCGTTCCATCAAACTTGGGGATGTCGATGTTGGGATTCAGGACAACTGGGTCGGAACTAGCATCTCTACCAATTGTTGCACCAGGTTGCGGCTTGGCAGACTCTTCAGGCATGATTCTCTCCTGTGCTGGGTCTTGCATCTTACCAGAGCGTGTTTCAACCATCCTACAAATTTATATAAGGGAATAATGAGATAAGTCTACTTTAAGTAGCCACCAGAATAATTTATTTATTTTCTCACATCAAAGAGAGCAGTGAAGTCACAGTGTACCTAAATACAAATGATGATATTCTAAAAATAATCTGTTTTAAATAAATATCATAGAATATAAAAATAAATAAATATATAATTTAAATTTCAAATATATTAAAAATAATATAATAAATACGCCATTAATCATGATGTAACAATATATACAGTGTACTCCGCTTATAACAAAGTCGGTTATAGCGAAATTCCGCATATAGCGAATGAAATTGTCTGCACGAAAGAAAAGAAGGGCTTAAACCATTAAAAGAACTCTGGATATTGCGAAGTCGGATATAAAGAATTTTCGCTTATAACGAAGTGATTTGCATGTATAAATTTTTATTTTATCCGTTTATAACGAAGTTTTCTCATTTACCATTATAATTGACTAATATATTATGCATAATATATATCAAATTACAACGTGTGAATGACACAAATTTAATGATACACAACAAATAAGTTAATAATATACAATTTTAAAATATGCAAACATATTATAAGTATTTTTTTTTACATTATTTAAACAAAATTAAATTGTTTAATAAACGCTTATAGTTCTCCATTGGATACACCCCAGCCTGCAACACAAATGTGGGAGCAACAAAGCCTCTTCGATCGCATGAAAGAAGTTTTAAAAATCCCGTAAGAGATGGATTTCGATTCTTATGCTGACGCTGACAATGACGTCGTTACAAATGCCATGTTATCCGATGTAGAAATTGTCGAGAGCATTCTTCAAGCAAAAGAAGAAGAAGAAACGGACCAAGTTGATGAAGAAGTAGACCCAATTGTCCACATTCCGCATCCAAAAGAGGTCTTGGAGAGCATTCAAACTCTGCGATTGTTTCTTCAATGTCAGGATGAGTCCAAGTCTCTTCATAGGCATCTGTCAGACTTGGACAACATCGAAAAGAGTGTTCAGCACTTGTTACTGACTTCTAAATGTCAAAAGAAAATCACAAACTACTTCTCCAAAAACCCCTGATGAGGTTGTTATTGATCTTTGTGTTGCTCTTTTGAGTTGAATAGTAAATAAAATTATTGGTACAAAACATTTTTTTTTCCAACTGCGGATATAACAAACTTCGGATATAACAAAGTGATTGTCATGGATAATGCGACTTCGTTATAAGCGGAGTACACTGTATATATATATTAGATAATAAAAAGACATATATTAGTTTGAATAAAATATTTATTGGCTGAACGCCTTGATAAAGGTTGGCGTTTAGCCAACCAAAATATTAGCAAATAAATATTTTATTCAATCCAATATATGCCTTTTTATTATCAAATGATTTAAGTATGACTTGCTCTATTTTCAAAACAATATGTATATAAGCGAAATAGTCCAATATAATAGTAGAGCTCTATGAAGCAATATGGTAGATTAAATTGGCGAAATCGCTGAGATGATTCACCATTGATGAGCCAAGCCCTCTCAATATGTTTAATCACAGTAAAAACCGTATACATTTTTTTTTGTTATATTTAAAAACTCGAAATTCGTGCTTAATAGTTACGTTTTATTTGATAAAAAACAAAATAAATTTTATGATTCACAAACGTTCATTAGAGACCTTTTTCTAATTGAAAAATTTCCGGAATTTTGGTTTTCAATCATGAAACATTTGCCCTCTTAAAAGAAATGAAATAATAACCCCGTAAAAACCGGTCATCTGGAATAAATGGAGAGCCAATATTTTTGTTGAAAGATATTATTTATTTTAGATCTATCAACGTCTTTTAGGGGATTTGAAAAATATATATTTGGGAGACACTGATCTAGAGGCAATTTTGTTAACACTTGGTTATCCCGTATGTCTTCAATAAAGATCACTGTAATATCTTCCAGAGTTATTGTCTGAATCCTGATATACATGCTGAGAGGTACAACTTCCTTAACTTTCCAAAATTCGAAATTATTATAGACGCGTATGATTCTTAAAAAAAAAAAACAATTTCTACTGTCCTTACTGCAATGGAAAAATTAATGGGAAGGCCTGGCTCATCAGTGATGAACCCTCCTAGCGGATTAAATTGGCGAAACCGCTGGGAGGGTTCACCACTGAAGAGCCAGGGGCCCTCCCATTAATTTTTCCATTGCAGTAGAAATTGTTTATTTTTAAAAAGAATCATACGCGTCTATTATATTTTCGAATTTTGATAACAGATGGCGCGCTAATGCCTCATAATATTGTAACAAAGTACTGTATATATTAATTTTATTATTTTATTAACAGAGTGGTCATTTTTATGTTTATATCTTGCTACTCTGTAAATTTACCTCGTGGCTTATCTTTTGTTTACGATTCATAGTTTGTTCTTGTCTGAAATAAATTTCTGTCTTATCCTGAAGTTTTTGTCTTCCCTAATTTTCCACGTGGCAATATAATTCCTTAGGTTTTGTCTATAAGTGAATATTTATTTCACTTAAAGTAAAAATCAATCGATAATTACAAACCATGATAATCATTACTACGTATATTTGGGATATGTAAGAAATAAGTAGTTACCGATGGTGAGAGCAGAGAAGCTATGTTGTGGCTGAGGTAGACAGGGTGACGTGTGACTCCAGCTGTCAGTGGAAGGATCATAGGAGAAGACGCCGCTGTCCGACACCAGCTGGGCGACAGTGGGCAGGAAGGAAAGTGTCGTACCTCCCAGCAAGTACAGCACACCGCTGCATTCCACCAGACTGGCGAAACTCCTCGGACCAGGTAACTTCTCTCTTCGGGGTGTCCACCTATCACAAATAGCGTCATTCTATTCACGATGAAATTGTGAAAAACTTTTAAAATATTTCCTCACAATGAGTTTCTTTTTATATTGTGAGGAAATATTTTGTGTAATTTTAAAACAAATAGCATTGTTCTCAAACTTGACGGACATACCAATCTCACATAACAATATCTATATTGTTATAACACACACACATACAGCTTTATTAAGACCACCGGTCTTATACAGATTCACCACAGGAAGGAAGCATAAATAGTGTCGCGTTCAGCGGCGCAGCGCCCAGGCTCTATTTTGCCCAGACGCCCGAAGTCTCTTATTCTGGTCCCGGGGAGGAAAAAATCCGTGGAATCTCAAAGGTAGAGAAGAGCGATTCCCAAGAAGTCAAATCCGCGGAAGTGTCTAAGGCAGGTATCAACCAAGGCGTAGACCTCTCGAGAGCGGGCCGAGAAACCACACGACTCTAACCAGTCAACTACTTTATTTTTTGTCACGAATATATATACATATAAATATTTACATATGGCAAATATGTTTCTTATAATGGATTAAATTTACATATATTTAAAAAAATATAAATCTATAAGAAAAATAACATTCTTTTCCCAACATACTCCCACCTTGAGTTTTTCTACAGAAACTCAACCAATAGTTGGGAAACAACCGTTCATTCCAGTTCTTTAGAATTGGGCTTCGTAGGGTCTTTACTGGCTTCTCCTCGGGAGCCTCCCCGGCGTGGTTCCGACTGTATACTCCTCAAGGTACTCCCCAGATCGGCGGGTATCTCTAAATTGTAGAGCCGTTGAACCGTCTACACTTAACACATTGATGTATGACCCTTCTTACAGTCCTCCTGAATTTCAAAATCCAATAATCCTCTCTTAATAAATTCATCAGAGTTTGAAGTCCCACATGCCCCCAAGTTTCATGCTTCCATCTAATGAGTAAATATACCAAGTCATGATCAGAAGGCAACAATAAAGGCATTCGAAAACTTTCCAGATCTTGTCTCCTACTTATTTTAGTTTTGACCCTCAACAATCCCAAAGAATCGCAGCATAACTTGAAATCCTTCAACCTCTTGTCCTCTGGTCCAGTGAAGGATTCCCGTTGGATAACTCTCACCAGCATCAGTTCCGCCCTTTTAATTTCATTCACAGTAAGATCACCTTTCACTCGCTGACCTATTGTTCCTCTCGCATTTGTTAAAAACCGGTTCATCCAGGCAGTTACTCTCAATATCTTGTAGTAGTTTGAAAAGCGATAGTAGTACTGATCTTTTTCCCTTTCAATACATGTTGATGTTAAAACAATCTTTCTCTTTTCCGAGTTCACAATATCTGGGGCAGGGTATATTTCCCTATGGGGCCAATCTCTTCTTGGTCTTCTCAACCAACTCGGGCCCTCCCACCACTTCGATCTCTCCAGAGAATCGGCTAAGCACCCCCGTGATGGTAAATCCGCTGGATTCAAACATCCTGGTACATGATACCAATCCCCTGTCTCACTGAGAGATCGGATCTCCATAACTCGATTCATTACAAAAGTCGCCCAGTTATCTTTTCCCTTGATCCAATGGAGTGTATTCATGGAGTCTGTCCAATAAAATCGCTCCATGTCTTCAAATTTTAGGTCCCTCACAACGTTGTTCACCAAGCGGGCCCCAACCAAGCATGCCAACAGCTCCAAACGAGGAATGGTAGTCCCCTTCAAAGGAGCCACTCTCGACCGAGCCTGTACTAGTTGACACGTTACTTCCTGTTCGCTCTCGATGCGTAAAAAAATACAAGTGGCGTAGGAGGCCTTAGACGCATCACAAAAGACATGAAGAGTAGTTCCAATCCGGTGTTCTTCTCTATAGCAAAGCCATCTCGGTATGGCAATAGATTTCAGAGACTCCAATTTGGCCAGCCACCTCAAAAACTCGCAAGACAAGTTTTCAGGCAGAGGCTCATCCCACGACAATTTTAACAGCCACGTTTCCTGTAGGATAAGTCTCGGAACGAGGGTCACTGGACAAGTGAAGCCCACCGGATCGAAAATACGGCTTGCCAAGGAGAGTACCTTTCTTTTGTTTATTGGCCCCTGTATTTCCAAATTCTCCAAAGAACAAGCCAAAGTGTCCTTTTCTTGATTCCATGTCATGCCCAACAACCTTCCTCTATCAGACCTAGGACCATCACACATTATACTGGTAACATTGCTTGTCCAATCACGCAAGTTGAAATGAGCAGAAGCCAACAATCTCTGTGCTTCGTCCACAAATTTTTCCATATCTGTGACTTTTGAGAAACTAGCCACACAGTTATCGATGTATAAAGACTCCCTCAATAATTCAGCTGTTTCTTGCCAGTGTTCAGGAGCCTTGTTCAAGTGGTGAAACAGCGTGGCAAGCAGGAGATATGGACTCGTCGTGATTCCGAAGACAACTCTCGCATGACGTAAAACCATCACATTTCCCTCTTTGTCATACCAGAGGAATCTTAGATAATCTCTGTCTTCCTCCCTAATCCCAATTTGGAGGAAGGCCTTCTCTATGTCCGAGGAGACTCCTATCTCGCTCTTCCTAAATTTATTCAAAATTCTTGGGATCGTTTCTATCATATTCGGACCTCTCTCTAGACAATCATTCAGTGAAAGTTTTCCCTTCTTCTTCGCCGAAGCATCAAAAACTGGTCTTACTTTGGTGGTTGGACTATTCTCTTTAAAAACTGGTCGATGTGACAAATAGTGCACGCCTTCACGTTTATATATATTGTCTATAACCCTTTCTATTATTTTATTCCTTAGCCACTTTTCGAGAATATCTTCATATTCTGCCAAATTTCCGGTATTCACAAGATGTTTCCTCACGTTTGCTAATCGTTTTTCGGCAACATCTCTATTGTCCGTGAGTAGTTCTCTTTCGCGAATCCAAGGAAGGGCAACCTGGTAACGCCCCTCACAATCCTGTGAAATAGTACGTGCAAAATATTCTTCCGTTTCTTTTTGTATCGAGTCGTCTTGACGAGCATCTGAAATACCAATAGCCTCTAATCTCCATAAATTCTCCAAATCGCTAGTCAACAGTGAAGTTGTGCAAAGTCCACTAACGCTAGTTTCTTCTTCTGTGGCCGGAATCTTGCCCATTAAAGTCCAGCCCAACCTCGTTTGCACCGCCACAAGCCCAGAAGGAAGTCTTCTATGCTCTCCGGTTAGTAATTTTCCAGCAATATCTGCTCCTATAAGAATCTCAAGAGGTCCCCTGTGTAGATCAGTTAATTCTATGTCATGAGCACTAAGATCTTGCATCCATTTACCCTGATGGACCCTGGGCACGCTGTCGCAGATAACATCTTGGCTCAGTGCTTCAAAATTACAGCCATAAGATCCGTCTAAATTGCTCAACCTGATATCATAAACTCCATGTTCGTACAACTCTGTGTTCGATCCACCAAACAAAGAGTGGCGAAGAGACTCTTTTTTGGAACATTCATATCCCATTTCTTCCGCCGTGTCCTGGAGTACATAGGACCTCTGAGATCCCGTATCAATCAAAATTCGTCCCATTCTTTCTTTACACTTTCCTCTGATAGTCACTCTCAGTGTGGGCAACAACACCACAGGCGTCGTCAGATTGGTCAAAGTCTCATCCCTCATCATCCCTCGGGCTGGAGTAGCATTCTGGTTCTTCCTGGGGCACATAATCCTTGAATGTCTCAATTCCCCACAGCTGGTGCAACTTGTCTTAACTTTGCAGAATTTGCTCAAATGACCATATTTCAGGCATCTGAAACAAGCCCCTTTCTTCTTTAATTTTCCCAATTTATCTTCCAATGTCAAATTTTCCGCGAATTCGCACTTTGTACTTTCATGATCTCTTTCACAAAAGGCGCAATTCTTCCTCTTATTCACTGCTTCAGAGGCATTCAAAAAACCAGCAGCCGTGGGCAGGGGATTCCTCTCATTTCTTCGATACTTCACGATAGAGCTTTGTGACTGAGGGTGCTCATTTGATGGTTGGCCGGCTGTTATTTCGTCCCGCGTACCGAACGTGCTTTCTAATGCAATCAATTGTCTCTCCAAAAATTCAATCAAATCTCCAAGAGAAAAAGCTCCTGTGAATTCCCGGTGTAATTCAAGCTTTAAGTCTGATGGCAATAGCTTGAGGAGTAAAGGGCACAATAAGTTACCGTAGCTTTCAACGACAACACCCAATGACTCCAAACTTCTAATCTGCACCAGGATTCTGCCGTACAATTCTCTGAAAGCCCTCACGTCCTTTGTCACTCTAAGTGGTTTCAAGGCCAAGAGGTTGTTCATATGCACGTCGATCAACCTTTCCCCTTTTCCGAAGCGTTTCTTCAACAATTCAACGGCCTTATCGTAATTTTCCTCAGATAGGCAAAATCCTTCCACAGTTTGGGCCGCCGTTCCACCCAAGTAGGCTTTAAGATAGTTAAATTTATCTATCTTGGTCAAGTGTTCATTCCTATTGATTGATGAATCGAAGGCATTCCAAAAATTTAACCACTGGCTAATTTTCCCGTAGAATCTTTCCATTGTCAATTTGGGTAACTTAACCATTCCAGTTAGAGTCGGTCGACCGATTTCTCCTGGATATTCCTTCTTCGTGGCAGTTGCAGTTTCCCTCTGCATTCCTTCCGCTACCACCAGACTTCTTTTCTTTAACAAATATTTCCACGCCACGGCCTTTTCCCGGTATTCCTCTACCATCTTTAGATCTTTCTCTAGATCTTTGATGTCAATCAGCTTACCGATTTCTTCGTCTACCCGCCTCAGTTCTTCGTAGACATCCGAAAGCTGCCCCAGCAGTTCCTCGTGGTCACACTCCTTGTGCACGTCATATTCCTCTATTCTTTTCCCGTACTTGGATAAAGCCGTGCGGAGTATGGTTCTCTTCTTCTTGAGTCTCTCTAGCGCTTCTTCTCTCTCCATCTTCTGATCCAAAAGGGTTCCAAATATAGGCACGGCTTTCTCCTCGCGTCCCGGCTGGGATGCCAAATGTCGCGTTCAGCGGCGCAGCGCCCAGGCTCTATTTTGCCCAGACGCCCGAAGTCTCTTATTCTGGTCCCGGGGAGGAAAAAATCCGTGGAATCTCAAAGGTAGAGAAGAGCGATTCCCAAGAAGTCAAATCCGCGGAAGTGTCTAAGGCAGGTATCAACCAAGGCGTAGACCTCTCGAGAGCGGGCCGAGAAACCACACGACTCTAACCAGTCAACTACTTTATTTTTTGTCACGAATATATATACATATAAATATTTACATATGGCAAATATGTTTCTTATAATGGATTAAATTTACATATATTTAAAAATATATAAATCTATAAGAAAAATAACATTATTTTCCCAACAAATAGAGTTCCTATACTCCAGGCAGCACAGAACCCAACAACAGTCTCCAAGTCCGACGTTATAACAGAATACACACACATACAGCTTTATTAAGACCACCGGTATTATACAGATTCACCACAGGAAGGAAACATAGATGGAGCTTTTATTCACCAGGTAGCACAGAACCCAACAGTCTTCAGGTCCGACGTATATCCAGTGGCCACAGAATACACTGTACATAGGTTAGCGTTTCACTGAAAAGACGAGTGTGGAATGAGCCGCGTTCTAGTCTTCACTTTCCTCATCCAAATGGAACACTACATTCGGCGATTCTATTAATCTCCTCCGAACTGTGACCTTGTATATTGTTATAACAGGTTTGATGTGGCTATTCTTTATATAAACAATTTCTAATATTATATATATATTTCAAATAATAATTTCAATTTTTTTTTTGAAAATAGAGCAATCTCCATAGATAAAACTTTAATTAAAAAGGCATATATTGGATCAAAATATCATTTATTTTACCAATATTTCAGTTGGCTGAACGCCAACCTTTATCAAGGTGTTATAACATTTTAAAGTATGTCAACAACAAACTCAGCGCCACATAACGTCAACAGCATTAAGTTTTTAAAAATATTCTGTTATATTCAATGGGAAGAAAAAAATTGATATATATATTTTATATTATGGACAAAATAATTTTTGTAAAATATAGGTGTGAATATTTTGAAAATAAACAATAACGCCTATTTTATATTTTAAAATTATTTGTACTATGTGTAAAAAGAATTTTCGTATAAAATTTCGTATTTTCAAACATTTTTTACGCTTTGTGTTTTCAGTAAAAATTTTAGTTTAACATTTTTCTTTTATACATATTTTATTATTTTTATTTATTATTTATTTTTATACGAAAATTCTTTTTACACATAGTACAAATAATTTTAAAATATAAAATAGGCGTTATTGTTAATTTTCAAAATATTCACACCTATATTTTACAAATATTATTTTGTCCATAATATAAAATATATATATCAAATTTTTTCTTCCCATTGAATATAACAGAATATTTTTTAAAAACATAATGCTGTTGACGGTATGTGGCGCTGAGTTTGTTGTTGACATACTTTAAAATGTTATAACACCTTGATAAAGGTTGGCGTTCAGCCAACTGAAATACTCGTATTGGTAAAATAAATGATATTTTGATCTAATATATGACTTTTTAATTAAAAAATTCAATTTTATATTCTAAACATGTCTAATCATTTGAAATATGCACAAGAATTAGTACGCAATTTAGGTATATGAAAAGAGAGGAAATATATATCAACACAATTGAAATAAGTACAAAGAGTTGGTATGCAAATTTAGTTAATTTAGTTATATATTATGGATGTGATAATGATATTACAATTTTTATCGATAGATGGCAATTCAATTTTTAAATAAAAAAATAAAGATATGTATATATAATTACATAACCATCAAAGCAATGTACTCACGCCCCAATGACGCTGTCGAAGCAGTCAAAATCCCTGACCACTAGGATCCTGTTGTCCTCCGGGGACTTCACGATGCCACCAGCGATCCAGATGCGGTCGTTGAGGGCACATACAGCTACCCCCATCCTGGAGGATGGCATGGAATGGTCCAGAAGAGTCCATTGGTTGGTCTGGGGACAGTAGCGTTCTACGGAGCTCAGGATCCTGGGACCACAGACTTATTGTAACTGTCTATCCTTTTAGCCTCGTGGCTTAACGGTATAATGTCGATTTTGGACACACACAATCACGAATATAGAAAATTTATGATAACATGTTGTTAAATGCCTCTGATTTATACAGATATTTATTTATTTATTACAAAACACACGCTATATCCTTTGTGGATATTTGCATGTAAATGTTTAAACCATTTTATGTACATAGTTTTTAAATATATATACAAATTATTTATAATTTTAGAGAGAGAGTGAAAGTTATTCAAATTTACATTTTAGAACAATAAATTATACAATAAACAAAGATTATTTACACACATATGATCAAAAGTCCAATATATATTTATAATTACAACCACTAAACCAGTGGCACAAATATACTAATTAAAACTAGAAATTTCAATTCTTAATGTAATTCAAGTCCACGGCATTTGAGATAGAGTCTACAAAACTTGTTAAATTTTCTATATTCTTCTTTACTGGAAACCATTTGGCTTAAACTAGAACTGTTCATTTGACATTGTACTCTCAAATCAGCAACAAGTGGGCACCGGATTAAAATATGCTCAGGGTTGTGATCTTCTTGGTCACATAAGCAGATTGAATAATCAATTCTGCCAATTCTATATAAATATGTGTTAAAGTCTCCATGCCCCGTAAAAAATTGTATATTATAAAAGTTTGGCTGGATAAATTTGGGTAATCTTGAGTTTTCAAAAAATTCTCTGAAATTATCATTTGAGTCTTCATAGTATTTTTGAATTTTTTCATTTATAAAGTTAGATATTATCATTCTTTTGGCTGGATCATTTCTATTATAATCTATTTCAACTTTAAGTATGTTTGACATAATGAAATCCGTAATTTTAGGTATTCTTGCGAGAACATGTGTACAATTCGAAGATGTTGTATTATAAGCATGTATACAGTGTTTAAGAATTTTATACTGTAGTGAATCTATTTTGTTTTTTGATCTCGTGTTTATGTATGGGTACCAGATTGTTGAACCATAAGTTATTGTGCTTCTAAATAAGGTCTTATATAATGTTAATAATCGCCTACTATCCAATCCCCACGATTTCTTTGTTAAACCAAGAAGATATCCACTAGCTCTAGTTGTTTTTGCAATAACACTGTCGATGTGGGGCATAAAATCTAATTTGTTCTTGTTTCGGTGATTCTTGAAAGTTAATCCTAGTATTTTTAGGCTTTCAACTGGTTTGACAAGACTATCATGCAGGGTAATTACATACTTTTTGCAGTTGAATAAATATAAAATCTTTGTTTTCTGTCTTGATATTTTAAGTTTGTTGTTTTCACACCACATATTTATTTTCCCTATCCCCCCCGAAGTTGATCCACTTTGCCGTAGTGGGGGGGCCCGAGTCCGACTTCCAAGTCGTTCCGCCAAGAGATCAACACCATAGAGGTCCGTACGTCTCTTGACCTCACGGACAATACAGCAGCTACATTATTCACCCATGATTGACCGAGAAGTCCTCACTTCTTTTTTCTTGATTTAGTTCATTTTGTCTCCTCTCTAATTATAAAGAAGTTGCTGTATCACCTCATAAGCATAAATAAATAAAATTTTCCCTATTGAATTTTCAATTGTAATCTTAAGATTTTTTACATCTGTATTCCAACATATTACCGTTAGATCATCTGCATATCCTATAATTTTGCTATTAGATTCCTGAAAGTTGGTTAATAGTGTTGATGTTTATAATTAAAAATATTCATTTTCATTCTATGATTTAATTAATCTGTGAACTAATTTATTCTGTGGTGTTGTATGTATATAAATATGTGTATTTCTTTGAGTAGGAGTGGGAGATAGTATTTGAGGAGACGTTAAAGTGTAAGAGTATTTAGTTTTAATTATAGTCATTGTTTTTTTGTGCCTTCAATAAAGAAGTTTTAAGTTTTAATAGAGACTAATTTATTAAGATTCTCCCAACAATTAGTAGCAGAGAGCGATTGACTTTAATTGATGCAAATCAAGATTAATTGAAAAATTTTTAGAAAAAAGAAAAGATGCAAAATTTTAACTTATCTCCAATAGAAAAATTATCTGACAAAAACTACTTGATCTGGGCAAACAGAATAGAAAGCGAACTAAGAGGATTGAAGTTATGGAGACGAATTATAGAAGGAAAAGAAGTTGAAAAGCCAATAGAAACAGACAAAAAATTTGATGAAAAAATGAAAATCTGGGAAGACTGGGATGATGACAATGCCATTGCAAGAAATTTGATGAACAGAACAATGAATGACACTCAAGTGCTAAAATACTCGAGCGAAAAAAGTGCCAAGAGATTATGGAATATAATTGGGGAAGAAATGGCATCTAAAAATGAAGACTTACAGATGAAGAATAGAATAGAATTATCAAAATTAAAAATGAAGGAAGATGAAACGGTAGATGACTACTTGAATAGAGCAGTAATTATAAAGAGCAAAAGCATACAAGCAGGAGATGAAATAAGAGATAAAGAGTTGATTTGCTTCGTTTTGGAAGGTTTGAGAGTTGAATTTGATTTTGACATAAAAATTATAAAATCTGACAGGCAAAATAATATGAACACAATAAGACAAATCCTGAGGGAAACAGAAGAAAAATTAAAACATAGAAAAGAAGAAAAACGGCAAACAGAAATTGCATCAAAAGCTAAAGAGGGCTGGACGGAAAGAAGAAAATTTATTAAATGTTATAACTGTGGAATGATGGGACATATTTCTAAAGAGTGTAGAAATAAAATAAAATGTTTTAATTGTGGTGGATTTGGGCATAAATCGGCAATATGTAAAAAGAATAGAAGTGATGGGCATGCAAGGTATAATTTTAATGGGCCAAAAAGAGGAATAAACAGACAAAATAATAGTGAATATACAAATCATGTGATGGAAACGAGTGAAGCAAAGAGAAATGGTGATAAATTTGAAGTTGAAGGAATCCTAAATATGGAAATCGCTAGAAAAGCAGAAGTAGATGATATGCTATGGCATCAAAGACTTGCTCATGTAAATTTTCAGAAATTGAAAGAAATGTATGATAATTCAACTGTATTAGGATTGAAAAATTTACATAATAACAAAGGGAATTGCGAATCTTGTACATTGGGAAAATTACATAGAAAATCTTACAAAAGTATTCAATATAAACAATCTGAAGATATTTTGGATCTATGGCATACCGACATAGTTGGACCTTTGAATGATTCATTTGGATATAAGTATTTCATTAACATTGTTGATGACTATAGTAATTTTACTTTCGTTATACCAATTGCTAATAAATCTCAAACAGCAGATTCCATAATAAACTTGATTATGCAAGAAGAAAGACAGACTGGAAAGAAAGTAAAGAGGATTCGAAATGATAATGGTGGAGAATATATTTCAAATTATTTGAAGAGATGGTTATCTAGTAAGGGCATCAAACAAGAATTCACTACAGCTTATACTCCTGAAAGTAATGGAAAAGCCGAAAGATTTAATAGAACCATAGTTGAGTCGGCAAGAACCATGCTAATTGATTCTAAATTACCTTTAAAATTTTGGAGTGAAAGTGTTAAAGTGGCTGTTCATATAAATAATAGAATAAAAATCAAAGAAATGAATACAACTCCTTTCGAGATATACAAGGGATGGAAACCAAACATTGTTTACTTAAAAAGGTTCGGAAGCCTAGCTTATGTTCATATAAGAAAAGAAAAGAGAAAGAAGATGGAACCAAAAGCTCATAAAGGGATCATGATGGGATACAGTATGATAAGAAAAGGCTATAGAATATATTTACCAGAAATGGATAAAATACATGAAGTATCAGATGTTAAATTTAATGAAGCTAAGATGGGATATTATTTAATGAATAATAGTGGTAGAAATCTTGATGAAAATGAACTTTTCTTTTTTAGTAGAGAAGACCAAAATTTGATTTCTCACGGGAATGAAGACTCTGGTGGTGATTTTATAATAGAGAAGACCAGGTAGAAAACTTTAACATCGATGATGAGCATATTCCTCAAGATGATAATGATGTAGATTTGAGTGAATTAGATGAAATACCTCCTGATGAAATAATTACTCCACGTAGAAGAGGACCAGAACCAGGAATGACGAGAGAAATGAGAGAAGAACGAGATCTTCGTCTGAGAGAAACCGAGGAAGAAGAACTTATAAAAAAGGGTGTGAGGAGATCTGAAAGATTAAGACTAATAAAGAATAAGGAAAATGTTTCTGATAGAACTTATGAGATTAAATGTCCAAGGGATTACCAAGAAGCACTTAATTCTGATAATAGAGAGCAATGGATTAAAGCCATGGAAGATGAGATGCAAAGGATTACTAATTTAAAAGTTTGGAGATTAATAGATAGGCCTAAACATAAAAAATTGATCAAAAGTAAGTGGATTTTTTCAATTAAGAAAAATAGTGATGGATCAATTAAAAACTTCAAAGCGAGGCTAGTAGCTACAGGATATGATCAAATACTGGGTAGTGATTACCACGAAATTTATTCTCCAACAATAAGACCTGAGACCATAAGAATTCTAATAAAAATAGCTGCAATGAAAAAAGTTATTCCTCAGCAAAAGGACGTTCAAACAGATTTTTTATATGGTGATTTAGAGGAGGAAATTTTTATGCTTCAACCTCCTGGATTTGAAAAGGGAAACAATA
Organism: Cordylochernes scorpioides; assembly: GCA_030710605.1. Classification (NCBI taxonomy): domain Eukaryota; kingdom Metazoa; phylum Arthropoda; class Arachnida; order Pseudoscorpiones; family Chernetidae; genus Cordylochernes; species Cordylochernes scorpioides. The sequence goes on from CP092863.1 coordinate 141,066,294, forward strand.
AGATTTGTTATCTGATGAAAAGTATTTATGGACTAAAACAAGCGAGTAGAATGTGGAATAAGAAATTAGATGAATTATTAACCAATGCCGGAATGAAACAATCTGCGAATGATCCATGTTTATATTATTGCAATTTTAAAAATCATTTCTTATATCTGGGAATTCATGTGGATGATATACTTAGTGTAGGTAGACATAATATAGCCACGTTTGGAATGTAGATAGTGTAGGATCTGGTGACGATTTTGAGGAAAATATTTGGAAAAAGATAAAAAGAGAGATAGATATCACGGATTTAGGAGCTGCAAAAAACTTTCTTGGAATGGAATTTGAATATAGGGATGATAGCATTTTTATAAATCAAAAGAAATATATTGAAGAAATATTGGAAGCCTATAATTTGCATGATTGTAATCCTTCGAAAACTCCGTTATGCATTTCTACAAATTATGATTTATTTGAGAATAGTAAATCGATTGATCAAAAATACTATCAAGAAATTGTTGGAAAGTTGATTTACATAGCAACTAGAACAAGACCGGGCATATGTAATGCTATAAGCAATATGAGTAGATTTAATAAAGATCCTAGAGAGGTTCACATGAATGGATTGAAGAAAATATTAAGATATTTAAAGGGAACTATGAACTATGAATTGATCTACTCTAGGGGAGATTCAAGTGTTGTAACTTATACTGATGCGAGTTGGGACAGAACAGCTGATGCGAGATCGTATTCTGGTTTTGTTATAGAAATGGGAAACAATTAACTTAATTGGAAGAGTAATAAGCAAAGATCTGTTGCCTTGTCAACTGCAGAGAGTGAATTGGAAGCCTTATCTGAAGGAATTAAAGAATTAATTTGGACGCGTAACATCATTAGAGAAATGAAGATTAGTTTGAAAGATCAAATTACTGTTTATTGTGACAGCCGGAATGCCATATCTATGATTGAGTAAAAAAATATGAAAGCAAGTACGAAGTACTTTAATAGAAAGTGTCACTTCATAAGACAAATTGTGGAAGATGAAGAAATTGAAGTTTTGCATATCCCTTCAGAGGAAATGAAAGCGGACCATCTCACCAAGAGTGTGGATGCTGTCAAGATTAAGAACTGCCTAAGTGGTGGAGTTATTTTTTGAGGAATGAAAATTGAAAATTTGAAGGGGAGATTTGTTGATGTTTATAATTTAAAATATTCATTTTCATTCTATGATTTAATTAATCTGTGAACTAATTTATTCTGTGGTGTTGTATGTATATAAATATGTGTATTTCTTTGAGTAGGAGTGGGAGATAGTATTTGAGGAGACGTTAAAGTGTAAGAGTATTTAGTTTTAATTATAGTCATTGTTTTTTTGTGCCTTCAATAAAGAAGTTTTAAGTTTTAATAGAGACTAATTTATTAAGATTCTCCCAACAAATAGATCATTCATTATGATGTTCCAAATTGTCGGAGATAAGGGTCCTCCTTGCGGACATCCTTTACTTAGTTTTTTGGTGAATTCATTCGTAGAGTACCTAAATCTTATCTTCCGGTTAGTGAAGTAGGATTTCATGAGTTTTATTATTGATGCTGGTATATTATCCTCATCGAGTCTTTTTATCACCATTGGCCACCAGGTATTGTCAAAAGCTCCACTAATATCTATTGCAATTATAGCCGTATACTCCTTGGCTTTGTGTTCTAATGCAGTGTGAATTATTTCAGTTAATGCAGTTATGGTAGATCGAGATTTTGTAAATCCATGTTGACGATTACTGAATAATTTCATTTCCTCGTAGAATTTGATGATTTTGTTGTTTATTATTCTTTCAAAAATTTTTGAAAGATTTGAATTTAGACATAGAGGTCGATAGCTGACACAATATTTATAATCGGATTTACCCGGCTTTGGAATGATCAGCGTCTCTGCTCTTTTCCATTCATCAGGAAAGTAACTCATATCCAGACACTTCTGGTAGATTTTAGTTAATAGTGGTACCGCGAATTGTTTTGCGTGTATTATCATATTATTAGAAATGTTATCTATTCCTGGAGATTTTTTCGGATGCAATTTTTCAATAATAGCATTTACTTCATTGATTGTGATTATTGGTTCTGTTGTGTTCGAAAGTCTTAATGCATATTTCCTTATATTTGTATGTGTATTCTTATCTTCACCTGGGTTGTCATCAGGAAATAGAGTGGCTATTAATTCCTCAGTTTTCTGTTGTTGTTCTTGATATGTGTTTGTTTCTAATATTTGTAGTTGTTTATTCGAGTTACCTCTTAATTTTTTGTATATTTTGTATAAATTCCCATAAGGATTGGTCGAATTATTTTCGTCTAGAAAGGTCCTCCACGATATTCTTTTGGCCTTTTTAATCTCTCGTAAATATTTATTTCTTGTTCTTTTAAATAATTCTATTAAATATTCTGAAGGATTCCGAGTTCGGTAATAAAGATTTCTTACATAGTGAAAGTAGGTTTTTAAAATCTCCAGTTCTGTATTCCACCAGTTAGCTGCACCACATTTTGGAGCTACATTATATTTTAGTTTCAGTGAGGATTAGGCAGATTCAATTAGAATTTCCGAAAGTTCTTTTATTATTTGATCAACCTTTTCTGGTGTGGATATATTGACCGATAAGCTTTCAAACTTTTTCTTGTCAGCGTCATTCACATTCTGTGTAAATCTTGGCCAATCTGTTTTTTTCTCATTGAATTTCCAAGTTGTATATAGCGTTGTGGTTGAAAATTGTTCAGTCATACATACATCAAATAGTATCGCAACGTGATCAGATATTTGGGATATTTGTTGTGTACACCATTTCATTATAGTTGTAAGAGCTTTTTTATTTGTCAATGTTAAATCAATTACACTGGCATTCCTGCAGGTTGGTGTTTTATCATTGTGTATAATTAGATTAGTTACCTCGATAATGGGAAATAACCTATGGCCGTTATAATTTGTCTTTAAATCATACCATAGCGGAGATTTCGCATTGAAGTCTCCACATAGAATCAGAGGTGTATTCCTGAAATTGGCAACTAATTCTTTCAAAAATGATTCGTGGTCTTTGTTCATAGAGTTAGGATGTATATATATGTTAGAAATTATTAAAATTTTTGTTTTAGTGTAAACCACAATGGTTGTTGCGAAAGAATTAGTAAATTGTGTAATTAGTTTCGTTTGAAGACTACTATTATTAACAATTATAGCTGTATTTACACTTTGAGTGTTCTCTATTTGATATTTCTTAGCTGACCATGGAATAATTACTTCTCCATCAATTGTATAGGGTTCTTGTACTAAAATTATATCTGCTGTTTTAATTTCATTGGAAGAATAAAGTTAGTTTATACATATAATACTTTTCCTCGCATTTTGTTGTACTATTTTAATCTTATTAATTTGCATATCATAAAGTTAAAAAAAAATCAGGAAAAGTGATTTTATGCAAATTAATTGTTTTTAATTTCTATCTCTGGACTTTGGTAATCAGTTCGTTGTATTATTAAATCAATTTGCTTACTGTAGATAGGGCATTCTCTTGAATTAGGTTTATGTTATAAATTTCTATTTTTAAAATACGGATGTTTCGAGCAGTTGCAACAATTCATATTACTTGAGCATTGGTGTTGGCCCTCCAGACCGCATTTGGTGCATTTTTTAGTATTTGGGCAGTTGTTTTTGCGATGGTTAGGGTTGAACTCAAAGCAGTTCTGGCATTGATTTACCAGTACTTTATCCCGTACTTCACAGCGTTGAATATCCGTGTATATTTTGTTGTTTTTATTGATAGTTTGGTACACTCGCGGAGAAACTCTCAACACGATGTCATGTTCTTGTCTGTTGGATTTAATAGGAAAAAGTACTTTGATTTCGTTTTCACAGTCATTCAGTTCTGAATTCATCTCGCATAAAATAGTTGGTAAATTTACTATGTCAGTAATTTTATTGACCGATTTGATAACTACTGTTGGGTCTCGCATCTTAGGTTTGTATATTTTACTCAAAGAATTGATTTCATCCGATTTCTTAAAACTCTCAATCAACTGATCAATGTCTTTTTCATCAGGTAATTTTATGATCGTGCCTTTCATTGTATTGATAATTTTAGTAATTTTTGCTTTATTCCCTTCCTGGCGTAGCTGTTTTACATAATCGCTTACTTTTTGGTGAATGGAAGAAATATTTTGCATATCGTTAGCTGTAATTATTAAAGTTTGTTCTTTGATTGCATGTCCTTCCTTATTTATACAGATATGAAGATCACAGTTTCGAATCCTGACCGGTTCGTTTTTTTACAATTGTAGTAAATTTACTTGAATTTATTATCTTATAATGCCTTCTACTTGGAATGTGTAATCTGGTAATGTATTTAATTGCAATGCATTATCCTGTAATGGCTTGCGTCATCTCTCGGAATAAATGTAAACTAATCGGTGATTTTTAATATTACTAGAATTGGTCAAATATCCTTTCTTGATTAATCAAGAAAAGTTAACTACATACACATTTTGAGCTGTTGACCCTCATTAGAGTTGAGCAAACTGTACGACAACGACAAAAAACTGGTCTTTTAGACATCCTGAAAAATCATGAAACAGGTATTTAAGGTCAGAAGTGCATGAGGACGCCAACAATTAGTTAATATTATAACGATTAGTTGTGTGTGTGTGGTGTGTGTAATTTATTCCGACAGATGGCACAAGCCATCAGTAAATTTTAGTTGAACGATCAGGAGATGCCTTTTTTTTCTTAATTTATTCACACACACATTATCCCAGTAGAGATTTTACTTTTGTATTATTTTTTCATATATAAATATATGATATATAGACATAGTGTTCTTGGCTTTTAGACACCTCTAGAACATACACCGAAGTAAGATCATAGGTCTAGAACCTCCCACGACAGCCCAGTAGATCCCCTACCTGCCACTCTCATCCTTGCCTCCCAGCACGTAGATGGAGCCAGAGGCCACGACTGTGCCGTTGTAGACACGGGCGTGAATAAGGTCCGATATCCTGGACCACCTCTGCACTTCCAGGTTGTACATGAAGCAGGTCCGAGTGGGCGCCAGCTCCCCGCTGATGGAATCCCGCGGATCACAACCACCTGGACACACCCAGTTACATCTAACTGTGGTTGACAAACATTTATTTTGCTTATCCCTAGTACACGTGGTACAGTAATCATGTTGGGTAGAAGTTGATGACTGCTTTTACTGTAAGTGCACCACAGTTCGACTTTTGCATTTACAAATATGCCAGAGCCCCGTTTGGTTACTTACACTCGCTGGTGGGGTTGGACTTATATTTCGTTTTGGAATATAATTACAAATGTGCCAGAGCTACAGTATACAGGCCATGATATTCATGGTGGGTAGAAGTGGGCAACTGCTTTTACTGTGAGCGCACCACATGTCTACACATGAAGTTCGATTTTTCCCTTAAAAATATGCCAGAGCCACAGTGTACAGGGTACAAGCCATGATATTCATGGTGGGTAGAAGTAGGCAAAGCCACAGTGTACAGGGTACAAGCCATGATATTCATGGTGGGTAGAAGTAGGCAAATGCTTTTACTGTGGATGCACCACATGTCTACACATGTGAAAAGCAGTTCGACTTTTGTACTTACAAATCTGCCAGAGAGCCCTGTTTGTTTACTTGCACTCGCTGGTGGGGTTGGATTTTTGCAAGAATCGGGGGCCATTGGAGCATTTCTTTTCAAATAAAAAAAAAGTGCCCAATGCTGGAATCGAACCCGAGTCGTAGCAGTCGAAAACCAACGGTTTAGACCATTCTTTCACTGACCCCTGGTGTAAAAACATAGATGGATTATGAAAATTCGAAACTATTATAGACGCGTATGATTCTTTTTAAAGGTCAAACAATTATTTATACTGCCCTTACTGCAATGAAAAATTAATGGGAGTAAGGGCAGTAGAAATAGTTTAATAATAATAATAAAAAGAATCATACGCGTCTATAATAGTTTCGAATTTTGATAACAGATGGAGCACTAATGTATCATAATACAATATTATATAAAGGTTGTTGTAACTTACCAATGACATAGAGGGTATTGTTCAGAAGTACAAGATTGTGGTGATGTCTTGGTACTGGCATCTTGCCAGCTTGTTCCCATTTGTCATCATTCGGGTAGTACACGTGTATGGCCGTTCCTGCACACATGGGTGGATTCAGAGTTAACATGTGAGATAGAAAAAATGAAAGTGTTCCATTTTCACATCAAAATGTCTTCACAATGTAGCCTCTCGAAGCCTAAATGTGACCGATTTTTTCCTAGTTTAGAAAGCCAATATATACAATCATAGACAAGACTTAAGGAAGTTTGCAGCTGCAATGCTTTAATGCCTCAATTCTTATATATAGATGGAATGATATCGCCTTATAATTATATGGTCTGTGTGTTGTTGTTGTCATGTCCAATGAAGAGCCTCAGATGTCCCCGTGCATCTCTATCACAGCAGTCTCAATGTCCTCTTTGTGGTTCATTGAGTTTATATGTGGTCTGTGCGTATTTTCGCTAAGTAATACCCAGACGGTTGCCACCTACCCACGGTGAGATCATCGGTCCTGAAAGGGTCCAGGCCGCCAGTAACGTAAAGCAGCGGTTGATCAGGGACTCTGAAGAAGTCCGGAGATGTGGACTTGGGACCTCCGATCTCGAACCAATCGTCGATATTGTTGAGGTAGAGGTTGGAGGCGGGGTTGGTGATCTGGAGGATGATCTTGGGGTCCAGCCACACCTGGTCGGGTTTCTTCACCATCTGACAGCACACAGCTCCTGTGGTTCCTTCATATATATATATATATATATATATGGTGTGACTACAATCATCATCTTTGTTCATCATAAGAGTCTATATATATTCAATAAAATAATCTTCTGTATTATTATTAAGGTGAAAAAAATATATATACACTCATGGACAAAACTTAAGGAAGTTGTACCTTTTAGCATGTATATCGGGATTCAGACAATAACTCTGAAAGATACACTCATGGACAAAACTTAAGGAAGTTGTACCTTTTAGCATGTATATCGGGATTCAGACAATAACTCTGAAAGATACACTCATGGACAAAACTTAAAGAAGTTGTACCTTTTAGCATGTATATCGGGATTCAGACAATAACTCTGAAAGATACACTCATGGACAAAACTTAAGGAAGTTGTACCTTTTAGCATGTATATCGGGATTCAGACAATAACTCTGAAAGATACACTCATGGACAAAACTTAAGGAAGTTGTACCTTTTAGCATGTATATCGGGATTCAGACAATAACTCTGAAAGATACACTCATGGACAAAACTTAAGGAGGTTGTACCTTTTAGCATGTATATCGGGATTCAGACAATAACTCTGAAAGATACACTCATGGACAAAACTTAAGGAAGTTGTACCTTTTAGCATGTATATCGGGATTCAGACAATAACTCTGAAAGATACACTCATGGACAAAACTTAAGGAAGTTGTACCTTTTAGCATGTATATCGGGATTTAGACAATAACTCTGAAAGATACACTCATGGACAAAACTTAAGGAAGTTGTACCTTTTAGCATGTATATCGGGATTCAGACAATAACTCTGAAAGATACACTCATGGACAAAACTTAAGGAAGTTGTACCTTTTAGCATGTATATCGGGATTCAGACAATAACTCTGAAAGATACACTCATGGACAAAACTTAAGGAAGTTGTACCTTTTAGCATGTATATCGGGATTCAGACAATAACTCTGAAAGATACACTCATGGACAAAACTTAAGGAAGTTGTATCTTTTAGCATGTATATCGGGATTCAGACAATAACTCTGAAAGATACACTCATGGACAAAACTTAAGGAAGTTGTATCTTTTAGCATGTATATCGGGATTTAGACAATAACTCAGAAAGATACACTCATGGACAAAACTTAAGGAAGTTGTATCTTTTAGCATGTATATCGGGATTCAGACAATAACTCTGAAAGATACACTCATGGACAAAACTTAAGGAAGTTGTATCTTTTAGCATGTATATCGGGATTCAGACAATAACTCTGAAAGATACACTCATGGACAAAACTTAAGGAAGTTGTATCTTTTAGCATGTATATCGGGATTCAGACAATAACTCTGAAAGATACACTCATGGACAAAACTTAAGGAAGTTGTATCTTTTAGCATGTATATCGGGATTCAGACAATAACTTTGAAAGATACACTCATGGACAAAACTTAAGGAAGTTGTATCTTTTAGCATGTATATCGGGATTCAGACAATAACTCTGAAAGATACACTCATGGACAAAACTTAAGGAAGTTGTATCTTTTAGCATGTATATCGGGATTCAGACAATAACTCTGAAAGATACACTCATGGACAAAACTTAAGGAAGTTGTACCTTTCAGCATGTATATCGGGATTCAGACAATAACTCTGAAAGATATTACAGTGACATTTATTGAAGACACACGAGATAACCAAGTGTGAACAAAATTGCTTCTGTCTCTTAAATAAATAAAAAAAAAAAAACAGATGACCGGCGACATCAAAATATGAAACTTCATTAAGTTTTGTCCATGAGTGTATGTCTAGTACACCATGATAATCATGGTGGGCAGTTAACAACTGCTTTTACTCTAAGTGCACCTCATATATACATATGTGGGAACAGTTCGACCTTTGCACTTGTAAGTGTGACAAATCAATCTCCAACTTGATTATTTTCACTCACTGGAGAGGTTGAACTTTAGCAAGAATCGAAAGTCATTGAAGTAGTAATGCGAGAATCGATTCTGAGTAGTGACCGTTGAAAATCGGCGGTTTATATATCACTGCTTCACCACCACCGATTGTTTTAAAGAAGGGCGATAAATATTGAAGATTACTATTTGAAATATTCCATTATTGCTTCAATCGCCCGATTCTTGTAGAATTCCAACCCCACAAATAAGTGTAAGTAACTAAAACGGCACACTTGTAAGTTATACATTCCAACTACATATGTAGACATGTGGTATACTTACAATAAAATCCGTCACTAACTACCAACCGTAATTATCATGGCCTATACAATGTTTATTAGGGATTAGTAAAAATGGCCAATAGAGGGTAAAAAAAAAAGATAACTCACCAAGCTTTTGTTCATGGCCTTGCGAACTCGAGAACCCCTGAAGATAGCTTGAATCTTCATTGCTGCCTGTAGGTAACGGACCTTCATCTTATAGAAGGAACGTCGAACCCGTAGACCTTTGTAGCAAGCTTGGATCTTTGTCGCAGCGTGGTAGATCTCAGCTTGGCTGTGGTAGTAGGGGTTGTACTTGGTGTCATCCTGCACGACCGCTATCTTGTCTTCTAATTCCTCAACTCATGGATTTCTGGGGGGGGGGGGATATGTAAATATAGTTAATCTATTCTGAGGCAATAACTCGCCATCTATATAAGATATAAAATACCATAAAGTATGTTTGCATTCATGGACAAAACTTAAGGAAGCTGTACCTTTCAGCATGTATATCGGGATTCAGACAATAACTCTGAAAGATATTACAGTCACCTTTATTGAAGACATACGAGATAACCAAGTGTGTATACACTCATGAACAAAACATGAGGAAGTTGTACCTTTTAGCATGTACCAGGTCTATTAGTATGAAACGCGAAAATGGCCGCCAGAGGGCGCTGTGAAGCTTTATTTGAGCCGATGGTGGCGCTGTTGAAGGCGTTTTGTTTTTCGACTCACGTGGCATCAGCACACGTGCAGTTTTAGAAAAATTGAAATCGTGGAAAATTTCTGGAGCCCGTGGAAAATGGCGATTTCCGAGCCAAAAAGTGCCCATTTGCGGGAAGTTTTGTTGTTCGCCTTCAACTGGAAGAAAAGTGCCACTGAAGCCCACCGAATGCTCGAGGAAGTTTACGGCGACCACGCTCTGAGCAAATCACAGTGTTACAGGTGGTTTAAAAAATTCCAAAGTGGCGATTTCGAACTTGATAATGAACCACGTGGAAAACCGCCCCTAAAGTTAGAGGACGCTGAACTGCAAGCTTTGTTGGATAAGGACAGTACCCAAACGCAGGAGAAACTCGCGAAACAGCTCCAGGTGTCTCAAGGTGCTGTTTCCCTACGTTTAAACAGCCTCGGAATGACCCAAAAGCTTTCCAGATGGATCCCCCACGAGTTGAGCGAAAGGCAGCAAGAACGACGTCTGGTAACCTGCGAAGGGCTGCTCGTCAGGCATGAAAAGAAGTCATTTTTGCACCGAAAACATAACTTCTGATGAGAAATGGATCCACTTCAGCAATCCTACGCGCCAAAAGTCGTGGGGCCTGCCCGGCCAATTTCCAAAACAGACACCTAGGCCCAATCGCTTCGGAAAAAAGGCAATGCTTTGCGTATGGTGGGACCAGACCGGCGTAGTATATTTCGAGCTCCTGAAAGCTCCTGTCAATACTAGTCGAAACGAACAACAGATGCACAGTTTGAGAGAGGCGTTTATTGAAAAAAGACCGGAATGGCGTGAAAAGCACAACAAGCTGATACAGCATGACAACGCTCCAGCCCACAACGCTACGGTGGTCAAAAACACCATAATAGACTTGGGCTGGGAACTCTTACCCCACCCGCCGTACTCACCAGACTTAGCGCCGTCGGACTACCACCTTTTCACATCTTTAGGACACGCCCTAAAAAACCAGGAATTTTCGAACTCAGACATACTCCGAAAATGGCTTGTTGACTGGTTCGACTCAAAAGGAATAGAATTTTTCAGACAAGGAATTCGAAAATTGCCTGAAAGGTGGTCCGAGTGTATAGCTAATCAGGGCAATTACTTTGAATAAATAATCTTTTGTTGTATGGAATTGGTGAACATTTGAATTCACTGAAATTTTTCGCGTTTCATACTAATAGACCTGGTATATCGGGATTCAGCCAATAAATCTGAAAGATATTACAGTGACCTTTATTGAAGACACAAGATAACCAAGCGAAAAAAGTCTCTGTCTTCTTCTTTTTCTTTAAAAAAAAAGTACCGGCGATATCATAAACCTTCCACTTCCTTAAGTTTTGTTTATGAGTGTTATTTCTAAATATTACAATGAGAGAAACGTAGCCTCCGAGGATAAGTTTCTTATTTTAATAAACGCCTTCTCAAGCTTTCGGGTAGTGTGAACCCTGCTACAGGAGTATATAACGAAATGAATATCAATTTCGTTATATGCTCCTGTAGAAAGGTTTACACACTACCCGAAAGCTTGAGAAGGCGTTTATTAAAATAAGAAACTTATCCTCGGAGGCTACGTTTTATTGTAATTTAAATTTCAGAGGATTCGTCCGATTTTCTAGATAGGTTTAACGCTTCACGATTTTGCGTGTCATCCTTGCGCTGGGGCCATGCTAATCTTCTCTGTATCGTTCCTATTGTAGTAGTTGTACCGCCGAACTGGTATCACAGGTGCCATGCTAATCTTCTCTGTATCCTTCCTATTGTAGTAGTTGTACCGCCGAACTGGTATCACAGGGGCCATGCTAATATTCTCTGTGCATCGTTCCTATTGTAGTAGTTGTACCGCCGAACTGGTATCACAGGTGCCATGCTAATATTCTCTGTATCCTTCCTATTGTAGTAGTTGTACCGCCGAACTGGTATCACAGGGGCCATGCTAATATTCTCTGTGTATCCTTCCTATTGTAGTAGTTGTACCGCCGAACTGGTATCACAGGGGTCATGCTAATATTCTCTGTGCATCGTTCCTATTGTAGTAGTTGTACCGCCGAACTGGTATCACAGGGGCCATGCTAATATTCTCTGTGCATCGTTCCTATTGTAGTAGTTGTACCGCCGAACTGGTATCACAGGTGCCATGCTAATATTCTCTGTATCCTTCCTATTGTAGTAGTTGTACCGCCGAACTGGTATCACAGGGGTCATGCTAATCTTCTCTGTATCCTTCCTATTGTAGTAGTTGTACCGCCGAACTGGTATCACAGGGGTCATGCTAATCTTCTCTGTATCGTTCCTATTGTAGTATATGTACCGCCGAACAAGCGTGTACTAGGTTCAATAATATATAGGTTTAAGATATAGAGTTAAAAATAAAAGTATTCAAATATTGAGGTATGTGTTTGTGTTTACTTACCCAAAGCATAGTTTCCCCTTCCAGCAAATACTTCCTGGGTCTCTGTTGATACTTGAGGAAGCTATCTTGTTTACCAACAATCCTAGCGGCTGCATAGCTGACACACACAGTAAACATTATGTAAATATGATACGTTAGCGCGCCATCTATATTTAGGAAATAAAACTATTAAGTACAATTTTTCTTTTTTGCAAATAAAACAAACTTTCTACTGTCCTTACTGCGATGAAAAAGGGTGAATTATATTAGTGAAACGGCTAGATGATTTCATTACTGATGAGACAAATACGTTATCACGCCATTCTATATTCAAGAAGTGAAACCAAATAAGAATGGAAATCTACTGCTGTACATGACTGGTACAGAGCTGGAGGGACAATTATGGTCTACCAGAGGAGGTTATGGGTTCTATGGAGACGTACCATGTGGCACAGAGCAGCATGTGCAGAACCTCCGGAATCTCCAAGATCCCCGGCAGTACTGGCGGATGGAAGCACGCCAGCAGTTCCTCCACGGACATCTGGTTGAAGCGAACACACGACAGCACCTGGGGCACGTGCTTCTCCCTCGTGTAGAAGTCGTAGTCGATCCACTTGAGGGCGGCCATGAACACGGGGATCTCGCTGGTGGGCACCCGTGAGTCACACGTAGTGTGGTGAACATGTTGTAGGCGTTACAGGTAAGATGTTGTAGCCTCGAGTTACACGAAGTATGTACTAGATATCAAGTTACACGATGAGTGGTGTATAGAGAATATTGTAGCCTCAAGTTACACGAAGAGTGGTATGGAGAGCATGTTGTATCCTCAAGTTACACGAAGTAATATAGTAGCTATCAAATTACACGAAGAGAGGTGTATAGAACACGTTGTAGTCTCAAGTTACACGAAGAGTGGTTTAGAGAGAATGTTGTATCGTCAAGTTACAAGTAGTAATAGAGTAGCTATCAAATTACACGAAGAGTCATGTAGAGAGCATGTTGTAGCCTCAAGTTACACGAAAAGTGGGCTAGAGAGCATGTTGTAGCCTAAAGTTACACGAAGTAATGCAGTAGCAATCAAATTACACGAAGGGTGGTGAAGAAACCATGTTGCAGCCTCAAGTTACACGAAGAGTGGTGTGAATAGCATGTTGCAGCCTCAAGTTACACGAAGAGTGGTGTGAATAGCATGTTGTAGCCTCAAGTTACACGTTATACGTATTAGGTATCAAGTAACACACAATGTATTATAATATCCGTATTCACTATCTTAATAGAAATGTTGTTTTTTAAAATACCAAAGAGCGAAAAAAAAAAAAGGAACCGTGCCAGAATCGAACCGTTAACCTTTTCTCTCGAGTCTGACAGACACACAACCATTGCTCCGTGACCACTTGCGGTACTAAGGACTATAGGTCTATTTAATGGTTTATCTAATTTAACCAGACAAATCATTTCTCTACCCACTAAGAATGGAAACGCACTTACACCTATACGATAATGTAAATAGTGATTAGCGGAACATTGTGGGTTCGATTCCCATCCCTGGACACTTTTATTTTTCCGTTCATCATTACTCTTCATAATTCACCCTTTCATACCTAATCCAAAAAGGTTAGAAATAGTAAATATTTCACCTTGAAATAAATTTTGATTTTTAATTGAAAAGGCACTCATGCGGTGTAACTTTAAGTGTTGTTTTACAGGTCTTTTTATATTTACATAATACCTTATTCAGATGTGTTGTAGGCAATTGAAGCATTTTTAACGGGAGAAGTGACTATTTTAATACATTACTGCCATCCTCCCGACACTTTATATATATATATATTGTAAATTACCTGCTTTGTCAATCAATTATTTATTTATTTATGTTTACCTAGCCATATATTTTTTCCAACCAACTACTAACCAACCAATTTATGTATTTATTTATGTTGTGGGTCGGTGTTACAAAAAGAACAGCCAAATAAGTGATTTTATAAATATATGATTATTATTAGATATAAGGATACATATGTTGACAAAAGAATAACAACCGCACACAGCAGTAGAACAAAGGCAGTCTTAAGGTTATATAAAAGGAAGAAGACTGACGGTTGAGGTGGGCCGTTCCCATTGGTCAGTTCATCTTCATGCAGCGCCTCCAAGCGGTGCCCGTGTCCACGCTTCTCTCATCAATTTATTTATGTTGATGAAGCTATATATTATTCCACACCAATTTCCCTCCAACAAATGACCTTCAAATTTATCTGATTTGGTGTCCATTGAAGACAATCAAGTTATCATAGGAGAGTTGTCTAAACCGTTGGTTTTCGACCGCTACCCCTCGGGATTGAATCCCACATTGAGCGCACTTTTTCCTTATTTAAAAAATGCTCCAATGGCCAACCGATTCTTGTAAAAGTTAAACTCCACCAGCGAGTGCAAGTAACTAAACTGTGCTTTTTAGCAAACTTGTAAGTGAAAAAGTCGAACTGCTTTTCACTTGTGTAAACATTATGAAAATAGAGCAATCCATAACTAGATCTTTAATTAAAAATACATATATTGGATTTAAAAAAAAACTTATTTATCAATATTTCAGTTCGCTGAACGCCAACCTTTTTCAAAGTATAACAACGTATTTATGTCAAGATGTGTAGATATGTGGTGTACTTACAATAAAAGCAATAGTATTATGTATTGACAACAGAGTATTGTTGTCATTGACTTATTGTGTAGTTATTTATCATCATCATACATATGTATATAAGTCAGACCAAATAAAGAACTATCATCTTATGTCACCTACTTGCCTCTCCTTAGATCCTACATGCCATCGAGAATATAACAAACTAGCCGAATGACCCGGTCAACGCCCGTGTTTTACCCGATTGAATGTTTTGATTCAAATGCTATTTGTTACAATTATAAATTGGCGCCTTAAATAAATGAATATATTAGTTAATAACTATAGCCTATGTGCTTTATCTGTCTATGTACTGTTGGCTTGCGTAGGCGTCTCTTACTGGGAAAAAGAAAGAGAGGATTCCATTTGGTTATTATCTAATATATGCATTTATTTAGGGAGCGACACGCTCCAACACAATAGTTACATAAATAGCGAGTGGGGGGGGGGGGCATGATGGGGGGGGGGGGCAAAGGTGGCGTGACCGTAGCCAACCAATAGGAGGGCGCCATTCAAAAAAAAAAAAAGCAAACGGTGACAGAGAGAGATGACTGATTAGGAGATGAGGAAAGACGCTCGTAACTGTATATAGAATAGCTTACTACCCACCATGATTACCATTGCCTGCACCACGTGTACTAGGGATAAAAAAATAAGGGATAATAAGAGAAACAGGTAGGAAAGACAGATACCTGTGAGTACCGATGGTATCAGCTCCCAAGATGTCACAGATGTAGCACACATCCAGCAACATGAACTCAATGCTCTCCGTGACTTCCATGAACCGGGAGGTAATGACACGGAATGCACGCTGACAGGCGTGGCTGATGTTGAGTTTCTTGGCTGTGACATAGAGGTACAGCGCGCTGACAACTCCGCCGATCTTGCCGGACAGGATCTGGACACATTCCATTGATTCCAATTGAAGTATTTGGGACACACAAACTTTATGTTGTATATACACTCATGGAAATAAATTAAGGAAGTGGGGGTCGATGGTAGGGTGGTCTAAACCGTTGGTTTCGGACCACTACGACTCCGGATCAAATCCCGCATTGGTATATTTTTCTAATTAAAAAAATTGCTCCAATGACCCCCCGATTCTTACAAAAGTCTAACCCCACCAGCGAATGTAAGTAACCAAACGGGCCTCTAGCACATTTGTGAATGCAAAGTAGAACTTCTTTTCAAATGTGTAGATATGTGGTGCACTTACAGTAAAAGCAGTCGCCTACCTCTACCCACCATGATTATCATGGCCTGTACCACGAGTACTAGGGATAATAATAATATTGTTGTTGTCGTGTCCAAAAAAGAGCCTCAGATGTCTCCATGCATCTCCATCACAGCAGCAGCAATATCCACTATCTTGGGTGTGTAAAGCTGTAGGGATAATAATATAATATACTTAAGGAAGTGGAAAGTCTTTGATATCGCCGGTCGTATATATTCTTGAGGTACTTGAAGAACTAACGCACTATCTTTAAAAAAAAACACACACAATTATGCATGAATGTTTCTTTTCCAAATAAAATTTTTTTATAAACTCTATTTATATATAAATATACTATCGTGAAAGCCTATGTTCATAGTTTACTTACACTAATAGACAAAACTTATAAGGAAGTGGAAAGTCTTTGAAGTCGCCGGTCGTCTATATATTTTTTTTGAAGGAGAAAGACACAATTTTGTTCACATTTGGTCATCTCAGGTGTTTTCAATAAAGGTGACTCTGTATTAAATATATTTCAGAGTCATGGTCTGAATTCCGCTAAACATGCTAAAAGGTACAACTTTCTTAAGTTTTGTTCACACTTGGTTATCTCATGTGTCTTCAATAAAAGTCACTGTAATATCTTTCAGAGTTATTGTCTCAATCCCGATATGTTAAAAAGCACAACTTCCTTAAGTTTTGTCCATGAGTGTAATTAATATAAATATTCCTGTGAATTAGTTATAGAAGTAAAACAACGAATTGCGATGTGTTTTTTCATTTTTTAAAATGCGCAAAGAATTCGAATATTAACTCTTTTTCAAATTTACTAAATTTGATTGCAAATATTCTCGCTAAAATAATTTTCTACTGTCCTTACTACAATAGTGAAACTTATTGAGATGGCCTGGATCATCAATCGTGAACCATCTCCGCGGTTTCGCCAGTTTAAGCTCTTATAACTCTCTATTATTGTGTATTAGTCTGTTTAGCTTTTATAACCGTTAGTGAAGATTAAGTAATTTTAAGCTAACTATGTGGACATAGGCTCTTTGAAGATAGTATAAATAAATTAATGTTTATATATTCATGTACGAAATGAGGCACCTCTCCCTTCAAATGTGCATCAGAAAGATAGCACTGTTGCATCACCCTGGTAAAAAATATTTACTAGTGATGATAAAGAATTAGTCATAACACCAGTTTTGACAAATTCAGACAAAAGCCAACAACCTGTATACCATGGTTTCAGGCTATGACCCTCATCAGTACAGGGACGGCTTCACTTTCATAACATCCTACGAAGAGGGGTTTATGAAATCTGCTCATTCTTTATCATCACTAGTAATCGTTCTGATGCTTAATTAAAGAGGGATATGTCACTTTTGGTACTTTAAAAAGTCTAAATACCGATATGCATGCTTACAGTGCACACATCAGTTTAGGAAAATTCAGACAAAAAGCCAACAACCTGTAACCCATTGTTTCGGGCTTTGTCCCTCATCAGTACAGGGACGGCTTCAATTTCATAACATCCTATGAGAGGAATTATGAAATCGATCGAATTTACCAAAGAGATGGTTAAGTGGAACTGGTGAAGTGACGAGGACCGATTTTAAGGCTAAAATACAACATAAAGTTGCATGAGGAGGATATTCATGTACTGAAAAAGACACCTCTCCCTTCAAATGTGCATCAGAACGATGGCACTATTGCATCACCTTTGCCACTTTACCAGCTTGACCACCCGTCTTGAATATATTATTCTCTTCTTCTAGTCCACGCATCGCCTGCCATACCTGGGCACAGATGTGCGTGATGTCCTTCATCTGTAGCAGCCGAGATGCCCTGAAGACATCTCCTAGGTTGTTACAGGTCAGCTGAAGACGGCCTGTATACATGTAGCTGAGAAGGATCTCGAAAGCACTCCCGCTCACGTTCTGAAGCTCCACCTGTACAACCCAGCCATCATTCTATCTATAAAATAGAACTGCATGCTGATTGGCTAATGAACATTATATAAGAATGGTGGTGGTATTTGTATCCTTTGAGGATGAACAAAATTATGTTTGATCAAGGTCTCTTCTGTAGTTTATATAAATTCTACAAGGCCGCAGTCACCGTTCGAAGGAGATTATTGGATTCGCTGAATGTCGTGGTCCATTCAGATGAGGAAAGTGAAGACTAAAACACGGCTGATTCCACACTCGTCTTTTCAGTGATACGCTAAACCTGACGTATGTACGGTGTGGCCATTGGACATGTGTCGGACCTGGAGGCTGTTGTTGGGTTCTGTGCTGTCTGTAGTATAGGAGCTCTATCTATGCATCCTTCCTGTGGTGAATCTGTATAAGACCGGTGGTCTTAATAAAGTTATGTGTGTTTGATGATCTCTTTAGACCATATCTAAAAGTCCATTATTTTCTAACTTTGTTATGGTAGTTATGGGTTTGGAAAATGGTTCTTTGTGGTTAAATCTGACAGAATATGATCTGGGGAGACTTCTATATCATTGCAATTTGTACAGGTTTTATAAGTTTTTTGTACATTTCGGAATTTTAAGGTTTTAATATGGACACTTCTTAATCTTGTTAAAGCTGTTTGTTGGTTTCTATTTGCTTTAATGATTCTTCTATTTGCTTCAATAGTCATTAGTGATTTAATGGAGCTTTCAGCTTTGTTTTATTTTCATTCTTTTGGTACGTGTTTATTTCTTCAAATGTGAGTTTGTTACTATTGCTTGGTAGGTGACATTATATTTTGATAACATGTCAGTTTCTTATTTATGTGGTAGAATTAACGCGTTGAGTAGATAACAAACAGCAAGCGAATAAAACGAATATCATAACGATCAGATGATTCTAACATTCTTATCAGATGTGGGTTACATACTAAATCGTCTTTATATATATATATATATCGAAATATTCGTCGGTAGGGTATTGGTCTATTAAATGAAGGTTGCCTCTCTCGTCAAAATAGAAGCTAAAACTAAGCGCCATCTATTGACGGTCTCCGTAAATTAATGGATTCAGGTTAGTGACAAAGCCACAACACCAGCTCTGGCAAACTGAGAAGTGTCCACTTAGAGACTATGATTTTGGGTTAATGGCGTACGTCAGTGCAGGGCGAACTTTAATTTTATAAATCAATTTCCTCCCAGCAAAATTTCCATCTATATTTTGACCATAGATTTGGCCTAGCAAGTCTATCAGCTAAAAACCTCTTTGGCAGATTGTGAAGATTCCATTGGATCCCTTGTGGATCTCATGGAATAAATCCGTGGACGAGTGGGTAACACCCTCGATTCCGACAGTCATGAACCGGAATTGAATCCCGCGTTAACATTTTGTTTAATATGTGAATAACTTTCACATATTATTCATTGTAGTAATTATCATAAACTAGGTTGCTCTTTCTGAGCGGTACATAATAAAGTGATTTTGGAAATGGAATAAAGTCCGCCCTAAGCTGACAAGGGCCATTAGCCCGAAACCATGGTCTCTAGGTGGACGCTTCTCAGTTTGCCAAATCTGGTGTTGTGGCTTTGTCACCGACCTGATATCGCTAATTTGCGAGACGGTCAATAGATGACGCTAAGTTTTAGCGTCTATTTTGACGGGAGAGGTGACCTTTTTTTATATATACAGGTTTATATTTGTATAAAGAGAGAATCAGGTGCTTATCATATTATTGTATGAAAAATTGAATTTAGTCAAAAAATGAATTATATCAGAAAGTGCTGCTATCTATGAATGGAATTTATTAAGTTTATATTATTCTAATATACTTAAAAGGAAGAGAGTAAAATAGGATTAAAATTTGTTCGCGGAATTCTAATGGGATAGAAAGCTAGAGGGCAGTAGATTGATTCATTTCCAATATATCTTCTGACAGTTTCTTTCACAAACATCTCCATTAAGAATAAAAGATAAATTTGAATTGACAAACTTTAATGTGTGAATTGTATGGTTAGATCAAATAAGAGAAATTTAAATATTTGTTGAGAAATTTCTTGAAAATGGAGTGTTTTCCTTAAGTTTATTTCAGATATAAATATTGATTCTATATTGTTTGTTTGCTTTTTTTCTCAAATGGGGTAAAATATACGGAAAAAAATACAATTTGTTGTAAAAAAAAAAAGTTTTTTTTCTTTTTTTGCTTATCCTTAGTACACGTGGTACAGGCCATGATAATCATGGTAGGTAGAAGTAGGCGACTGCTTTTACTGTAAGTGTACCACATGTCTACACATGTGAAAAGCAGTTCGACTTTGCACTTACAAATGTGCCAGAGCCCCGTTTGGTTACTTGCATTCGCTGGTGGGGTTGGACTTTTGCAAGAATCGGGGGCCATCGGAGCATTTTTTTTTTTTAATCAGAAAAAAGTGTCCAATGCGGGAATATCGAAACCGTGTCGTAGCGGACGAAAACCAACGGTTTAGACCATCCTTCCACTGACCCCCTGTTGTAAAAAAGTAATAGAGATTATACTGCTAAGTAAATAAAGTTCGTAAACATTATTTATGAATATATTATGATATAATTATTCCATATTATCTTTTTCTCTTCTATAGAAGAGATTTTTAGGTCTGAATTCTAGAAGGTCGCATCAAATATACACTCATGGACAAAATATAAGGAAGTTGTACCTTTTAGCATGTATATCGGGATTGAGACAATAACTCTGAAATATATTACAGTGACCTTTATTGAAGACACACGAGATAACCAAGTATGTATACACTCATGGACAAAACTTAAGTAAGTTGCACCTTTTAGCATGTATATCGGGATTCAGACAATAACTCTGAAAGTTATTACAGTGACCTTTATTGAAGACACACGAGATAACCAAGTATGTATACATTCATAAACAAATCTTAAGGAAGTTGTATCTTTCAGCATGTATATCGGGATTCAGACATAATTCTGGAAGATATTTGACATACGGTGACCTCTATTGAAGACACACGAGATAACCAAGTGTGAACAAAATTGTCTCTGTCTTCTTCTTCTTCAACAAAAAAAGACCGGCGACATCAAATAATTCCACTACTATTTCCTTTATTTTTGTCCATGAGCATATGTTACATTTTGCATAATGATAATTTGATCCAATCAATATTGGTTGGAGACGAAGTCACAACACAATAACATAATTTTACAATTGGCCAATGCTGATATTGTGTCTTTGTTACCGACCCGAGTCCGGTAGTTTACGGAGACGATCATTAAATGACACTTAGTTTTAGCTTCTTTGTTTTAAAAAGAGAGCCGACTATTATTTTATAAATTTATAAATAAACTATATGATGAATCATTGATATTTATATTCATACGACTACTTGATAAAAAGTTAATATGGGAAAATATATGTAAATAAGATACTTACATCCTGTACTTCAAGGCGACCTGGAGCTAGCAGATTTTTCTGGAAGAACGGGCAGTAGCACGTGAGGACGGCTTTATGTGCAAGGAAACAGCGGTCTTTGACTCTCACAACGATGTCAGTCATGTGAGATTTGATCCAGAGCTGTACGGTATGTTCGCCAAGTCGGGCGTGATGGATACATGTGGAGCTAGGGGCGTCTTTCCACATGGGCGCGGTACTTCCCATCATCTGGAAATGTGGGGGGTTTCCTTGTCCTATGGAAGGTAGAAGTGGAGGGCGGCTATCGGCGATGTAAGGGTCAAGACTCGATTCTAACCACGGCTGCACAATAGATTGTGGTTAAAACTACTTCATCGTAAAGATAGAGGTTGCCTGGCCTGCATTCATATTTATATAAAAAATAGACATTTCGGCCAGTTGGAATTTTTTATTTTCTCAACGTTTCGACAAAAATATTTTGTCTTCTTCAGGCGAAGTAAATAAAAATAAAGCATTTGGTAAGGCGTTAAAAATTGTTCTGGGGTTGCAAGGGCGTTCTTACGTGATTTCTTTTTTAAATCACGTGAGAATGCCCTTGCAAATCTCAGAACAATTTTAAACGCCTTACCAAATGCTTTATTTTTTTTTACTTCGCCTGAAGAAGACAAAATATTTTTGTCGAAACGTTGAGAAAAAAAAAAAAAACTCCAACTGGCCGAAGTGTCTATTTTTCATAAAAAACCACTTTATTACAATTTTCATATATAATACAATATAATGCGGCTTATGATTGTAGAACGACGTTTTCACAAGTTTTACCGGAAATGTTTCTTTTGAACGAAAAATCGTAATTTATTTTAAGGAGAAATGACGACTATTCCTATCCTTATTTCATTTACCAGTTGCAAACAAGACACGCTATATCCGATCTGGATAATTGCGCGTGAAACTATTTACACTAATTCATATTGTAGTAGGGTAGGTAACAGAATTATCAAAAGGAAAATAAATCCTTAGGGATGATGTATAAAAGGATGAATTGTTTTTTTCCCCTTATCCCTAGTCCACGTGGTACAGGCCATGATAATCATGGTGGGTAGTTAGCGACTGCTTTTACTGTAAGTACACCACATGTCTACACATGTGAAAAGCAGTTCGACTTTGCACTTACAAATGTGCCAGAGCCCCGTTTGGGTAATTGCACTCGCTGGTGGGATTGAACTTTTACAAGAATCGGGGGTCATTGGAGCATTTTTTTTTTCAAAACAGAAAAAGTGCCAAATGCGGGAATCGAACCCGGGTCGTAGCGGTCGAAAACGAACGGTTTAGACCATCCTTCCATTGACCCCCCAGGATGAATTGTGAAGAGTAATAATGAACGGAAAAATAAAATCCCTGGACACTTTTATTTTTCCGTTCATCATTGCTTTTCACAATTCATCCTTTCATACCTCATCCCTAAAGATAGAAATAGTCGTTATTTCTCCTTAAAATAAATTACGATTTTTCGTTCAAAAGAAACATTTGCGGTAAAACTTGTCGTTTTACAATGTTCATATATAAGATTATTCCACTAGATGGCGCTATGCCATCTAAAATCACATGTTCTTCTGGTCAGGATATGCCTTCATTATTTTTAATATAAGATTATATAGGGTTTTAAATACAAAATTGAATGGTAGATTAAACTGGCGAAACCGCTGGGAGGGTTCACCACTGATGAGCCAGGCCCTCCCATTAATTTTTCAATTGCAGTAAGGACAGCAGAAATTGTTAATTTTTTAAAAGAATCATACGCGTCTATATTAGTTTCGAATTTTGATAACAGATGGCGCGCTAATGCTACATAAAATTGAATAAATAAGATTGAATAATGATAAATATATGGTTACAGGGCTGCGAAAGAAAAAAAAAACCATTGAGAAAAGAGAACCATATGTAAATAAATATGTAAATGAACGACACCTGTAAATAACTAACTCATATTTCCTAAGCAATTATACACCTGGGTGAATCCTGTGTAGGACATAGATCCCCAATAAAAGGCTTGTTGTTTATTAATACGTGAATAAAATAAATATACATATATAAAATAATTAATAAATATACATATATATTAGATAATAAAATGCATATATTGGATTTAATAAAATATTTATTTTGCCAATATTTCGGCTGGCTGAACGCCAACCTTTATCGAGGCATTACATTTTTGTATACACAAACTCAGCAAGCCGAAATATTGGCAAAATTAATATTTTATTAAATCCAATATATGCCCTTTATTATCTAATGAATTAAGTATGGATTGCTCTATTTTCAAATATATATATATAAAATAAATACAAAGTCTTCATTGGTAACGCCCACCGCGGGAAAGACTCCGCCACCGATGGACTGCGAGAGTTAATATATCCCACAGAGTGGGCAGGTCGATGTGATGGCTGGTGTTACCACCTCAAGACCAAGATGGTACTTGTAGAGAAAGAGATTGAGATTGAAAATACTTTACTCCAAATTTATATTAGGTTATATAAGGTTTAAATATAAAATTGAATAAATATGAAAAAATAAGGCTGAATAATTATATAAATATATGAATAAAATAAATGTAAATAGAAAATAATTTATGAATAATCACACACACACACATATATATATATATGAAAAAATAGTACAAATGTTATATTGTACTGGGATAAGGTGCATAAATTAAGAAAAAGGCATCTCCATATTGTGCAACTGAAAGTTGCTGATGGCTTGCGCCATCTATCGGAATAAATATCAACTATTCTCGTTGATTTTTAGTTATTCCAGAATTGGCCAAATACCCATTCTTGATTAATCAAGAAAAGCTAACCACGGACGCGTTTCGGGCTATCTTTGGTCGTTGAGGTACAGCTTGCACCACGCTGATGAGGGCCAATAGCCCGAAACGCGTCCGTGGTTAGCTTTTCTTGATTAATCAAGAATGGGTAGTTGGCCAATTCTGGAATAATTAAAAATCAACGAGAATAGTTGATATTTATTCCGATAGATGGCGCAAGCCATCAGCAACTTTCAGTTGCACGATAAGGAGATGCCTTTTTCTTAACATATATATATATGAAATATTACACCAAGTCTCTTCATAGGTGTGAACAAAATTGCCTCTGTCACAAACGACCGGCGATATCAAAGACTTGCCACTTCCTTAAGTTTTGTCCATGAGTGAAGCAGGTGATATTATATGGTGGTAGTAAATAGTTACCGTGTTGTCGGATGTCCTTTCACTCAGGAAAGGAGCAGATTTGATATGGAGGCCCTGGAAAATAAAAAAGAATAAACAATTTATAAAACAATAGAACAAAAGAATGTGAAAAAATAATATACAAATGAAATTGTATTGGGATCAGGTGAATTAATTAAGAAAAAGACATCTATTGATCGTGCAGCTAAAAGTTGCTGTTGGCTTGCGCCATCTGTCGGAATAAATATCAACTATTGAATGATTTTTAATTATACCAGAATTTGCCAAATACCCATTCTTGATTAATATAGAAAAGTTAACCATGTACACGTTTCAGGATTTTTTTGTTGTTGAGGTACAGCTTGCACCACGCTGACGAGAGCCAACAGCCCGAAACGCGTATGTGGTTAGCTTTTCTTGATTAATCAAGAATGGGTATTTGGCCAATTCTCGAATAATATAAAAATCAACGAATAGTTGATATTTATTCCTACAGATGGCGCAAGCCATCAGCAACTTTGAGTTGAACGATCAGGAGATGCCTTTTTTTTTTTAAAGAAATAATGTTTGGGATTTGAAAGGTAAAATACTATATATATATAAAAAGGGCAATTTCTGATCATTTGAATGAACCGTTCTGGAGACTAACGCCACCTATCGGAATAAATACCAACTAAATACACATGTCGATATATTTTATTCCTGAGAATATAAAAGGTTTATTCAATATTCAACAATAAATCCGAAAATCAATGTTTTATTGATAATTGACAAGAGTCATTAGCCCGAAACCATGGTCTCTAGGTGGACGCTTTTCTGTTTTCCAAAGCTGGTGTTGTGGCTTTGTCACCGACCCAGTTTGCGGCGACGGTCAATAGATGGCGTCTAGTTTTGACGTCTATTTTGATGGGAGAGGTGACCTTTATCTTTATAGATTAAAATCCTCCCGGCAAAATTTCCATCTAAATTTTATCCATAGATTTGGCCCAGCCACTTTGCCCAGCTAAACACTTCTTCGGCAGATTGTGAGGATTCCATGGGATCCCTTGTGGATCTCATGGAATAAAGTCCGCCCTAGACTGAAGATAGCTATAAACCGAGACCATGGTCTCTAGGTGGACGCTTCTCAGTTTTCTAAAGCTGGTTTTGTGGCTTTGTCACCGACCTGAGTCCGCTAGTTTGTGGAGACAGTCAATAGATGGCGTCTAGTTTTAACGTCTATTTTGACGGGAGAGGTGACCATTATTTGTATAGATCAATATCCTCCTGACAAAATATCCATTTAAATCTGTTATTTTCCTGGATAATTCCAGATAATGATAAGAGTGTGTTAAAGTACTGAATTATCTTACTTCCAATGTCTTGTTGTTATTGATGTCAGGGGCAGATGGACAAGTGATACTCTCCTGTACACACAGAAGTTTATTTAGTAGACATTATGCAATTAAGTTAACTTATTAGAGATATATGCTAAAGTTGCATATATTCGCAATAACTCAGCGTTATATGAAATATTTTAAATTTATGTTATTAATATATATTCATGAAAAAAATAATTTTAAAGAAGGCCAGGGGTTGGTATTAATAAAACAAAATAGGTGCTTACATATCCTGACCACGCTCATTTGAACTTTTTAGATGACAGAGTTCCGTCTAGTGGAGCAAAAATCAATTGAACACTGATTTAACTTGTTCCCTGATATTTAGCCAATCCATTTCCGTGATGAATCAAGAAAACCCGACCACGAACGCGCTTTGGGCTGTTGGCCCTCGTCAGCATGGTGCAGAATGATCAGCATTTTTAAGAAACAGATGGCTCTGTAAATTGTTTAATGAATGTTTTCATTGAAGTAGAAGATACAAAGTGATTCTTGAACCAAACTTACTTTGAACAGTTTCTCATGAAGATGGAGCTCCTCACTGGGGAGATAGACAATACCAATCTGAAACACCACAGTTTCTTATTGGCTGTTATATACACGTAGATGATTGGCTGTTGAGATATTCTATAACTATATAAAATACTTTGAGTCAAAAGGCGATCCATCAATTAAATATATATAAAAGGGCGTACATGGATCTGTAAAGAAAAAAAAACTTTTTTTTTCTTTTTCTCAAAATATTTCGAGAGATTGCTCCCTCTTTATCAATTTATTGCATAGTAAAATTGAGTTTACTGTGCAATAAATTGATAAAGAGGGAGCAATCTCTCGAAATATTTTGAGAAAAAGAAAAAATATCTACATTATTTTTCTTTACAGATCCAGGTACGTCCTTTTATATATACAATACATAAACGCGTCATCCTTTATTGTATTATTAAGCTACCTGTATTATCGCGAAATCATTTATTCAGAATAAAACAATTTCTTTCTGTCTTTTTAAACATAATACAAATACGATGCATTGACGTTGCCCATCAAATATATATACTGATGAACAAAACTTAAGGAAGTCTTACCTTTGGTAGGTATAGGTATAACTTTCTTATGTTTTGTCTATGAGTGGATTTCCAAGTAACTTGCATTCTCGAAAATGCCTTTAGACCATAAATAAATATGAAACAATACATATAACGTGATAAGATATCAATAAGGTTTCATATCTTATGTACATTTAGGGAAAGAATTTTCTCTCAAATCCTGTGGTTTCTTGTTATACCACGGGACTAGCATTCTCGAAAAGGCCTTTCGACCATAATTCAATACGAATGAATATATATAGAAAAAAGATCCAATAATGTTTCATGTTTTATATGTACATTTAAGGAAGAAAATTTCTCAAATACGCTAGTTTTAGTGTGTGTGTGCCAAGTAACTTCTTGAACAGATATTTTGTCCATGAATCAATAGAAATAAATAGGAATTAATTCCATTAGGAGTTTTATGTTTTATATAAATTTTAGGAAGACACTTTCTCAAATACTATAGTTTTGGTAATACCAAGTAACTTATGGAACAGACATTGTGTCCATAAATCAATAAAAATCAATAAATAGGAATTAATACCATTAAGATGTTTCATGTTTTATGTACATTTATGGAAACTATTTTCTCAAATCTGCAAGGTTTGATTATGTCAAGAAACTTTTAGAACAGAAAATTTGTCCAAGAATCAATATAGAAGCCAATAAATAGGAATTAGTACCATTAGGATGTTTCGTGTTTATGTATATTTGAAGAGCGCATTTTTATCAAATTCTTCTGATTTCTTGTGATTGGTGTCAGAAGACTTACATTCTCACCCTGTCCTTTCTGCGAGGCGACAATCGCTGCGACATTGTCATCGAATTCGCTGTCGCCATTGTGGACATCCGAACCTCCTTTGAAGGCCTCCAGTCCCGACTTGAGATAGAGAGAATCTTTGCCTAGAGCCGACATGTCCTAGTCTACAAGGAAGGATTGCGTTGCAAAACCTTCAATTTTAGATCTAGGATATGATCTTTGGTGGGATTCTAAGTAAGTTTTACCATTGTTCCGACCTTGGTAACATTTCAAACCTGTTCGGTTTTCGTCGGGAAAGGCAAAATACTCACATCTCATCTCCTCTACTACCCATCTTCACTTAAGAAACTTATAATTGAACGCTTCAAGAAAATGATTCTAGTTTTAATACCAAAATGTTCATTTTTCTGAATATTTGAGAACAAAATTGATTTTGTTGATGTTGGGAAAGGATAAAGGAAGAAGGAAGAGAGGAAGACCTGTAATGAGCTGGCTAGAAGGGGTCAAGGAAGCTACCAAAAGGTCACTAGATAAGCTGTGGATAATGACAACTAACAGATCAAATTGGAAAATATTTAACTATATGGTCACCAAAAGTCGACTTAATAGACACTAACTACAAATTGATCTTTGAATTTATATCTATAAAGCTGTTTTATTGGTGTTTTTTTACTAGTAAAAATGGTTGACGAGGTTCTTCATAGCTTTGAACGGCAATTCATCTCATAGAGACAATTTTGATGGCGAACCCTTATTTGGTTCTTGATATTTTTACACTCATGGACAAAACTTAAGGAAGTTGTACCTCTCAGCATGTATATCGGGTGTCAGACAATAACTCTGAAAGATATTACCGTGACCTTTATTGAAGATAACACTGAATTACACTCATAGACAAAACTTGAGGAAGTTGTACCTTTCAGCATGTATATCGGGAGTCAGACAATAACTCTGAAAGATATTACCGTGACCTTTATTGAAGATAAACACTGAATTACACTCATAGACAACACTTAAGGAAATTTTACCTTTTGGCATGTATATTGGGATTCAGACTATAACTTTGAAAGATATTACAGTGACCTTTATTGAAGACACACGAGAAAAACAAGTCTGAACAAAATTGCCTCTGTCCCCTTTAAAACAAATAACAACAAAATAAAACAGACGACTGGTAATATTAAAGACTTTCTACCTCCCTAAGTTTTGTTCATGAGTTTGTTGTCACCAAAATTTGAACTTGATGAACGCTAACAACCAATTAATCTTTGTATTTCAACCCGAAAAACGGTCTTATTGAAGTTTTTACGAGTTAAAGACTTTAAAGTTATAAAAACCTAGTAAGGACAGTATTAAATTGAGTTATTTTAAAAAGAATCATACGCGTCAAAAATAGTTCAAATTTATCATAACAGATGGCGGTCTAATGCATTCATAATAATATTTAACTAAGAGAAACCTTTTTCAACAGGATAGCGTTAAAATTACATAAGAAAAAAGTGATTATATTGGATAAGAAACCTTATAAACATATAGCTAGATTAATTGTTATATATATACAGTTGGCCAAATATCACGGAACAAGTTAAATCAACGTTTAGTTGATTTTTGTTCCACTAGATGGCGCTCTACCATCTAAAATGCTCATGTTAGCAGTCAGAATAGGCATTTTTTTGTTTTAAATATATATGTAATTATATAGTTAGAACGACAGTATATATTGAGATTTACTTTCCATGGTTATTCAAGTTCCTTCAGGAGGTCGGTGGAAGGATGGTCTAAACCGTTGGTTTTCGACCGCTACGACCTGGGATCGAATCCCGAAGGGGATGATTTTTTATGATTTAAAAAAATGTTCTAATGGCCCCCGATTCTTTCAAAAGTCCAACCCCACCAGCGAGCGCAAGTAACCAAACGGGGCTCTGGCACATTTGTAAGTGCAAAGTCGAACTGCTTTCCACATGTGTAGACATGTGGTGCACTTACAGTAAAAGCAGTCGCCTACTTCTACGCACCATGATTATCATGGCCTGTACCACGTGTACTAGGGATAAGCAAAAAAATAAATTAAAGTTCCTTGAAAGCTTAACTCGGATGTGTCAATAAACTCTTCAGTTCATGATGTTTTAAGTATTCATGGTACAGTACATGTTAATTATGGCTGATAAGTCATTGCAATTATTTACACTGCAATATGTAGAGTGTATTTACATGTAGAATGTACTTAAATACACATATAAATATTATATTTACATATACATGTAGAATGTACTTAAATACACATATAAATATTATATTTACATATACATGTAGAATGTACTTAAATACACATATAAATATTATATTTACATATACATGTAGTATGTATTTCATATTCATATAGAATGTATTTACATACTC
This sequence comes from Cordylochernes scorpioides, assembly GCA_030710605.1. Lineage (NCBI taxonomy): Eukaryota > Metazoa > Arthropoda > Arachnida > Pseudoscorpiones > Chernetidae > Cordylochernes > Cordylochernes scorpioides. The sequence continues at coordinate 141,096,535 of CP092863.1, forward strand.
GTGTTGAATGCATTCCATACACATATAGAGAATGTAGTTAAATATATATACCCATGTACTTATACACGTGTAGAATGATTTCACTTACATATGTAGGATGTATTTATGTACTCGTGTAGAATCTGTTTTACTTGCTTTTACATTGAGCCAGTTTAGTTATTTGTATTGACTGATGTGATCAAGTTGAATCTTTATACATTCTACGAGTACTAAAATCTTTATTCATTTGAAATTTTCTTACTCTTGTGATATCTTAAGGCTGTCAGAGTAATGGATTCTCAAAGCTCAGTTTAGGTGGTTAATTTATTTATCTTCGATCCTCCTCATATCACAAGCCATCTCAAACTGCGATGCCTCGGTGGTGGTGTTATATAGCTCTGAATTTGGATTTGAAATGGTTGGTATTCTCTTATAATATTCAGGAATTTCTGACGTCCTGGTAACCCAACAATGAACTATTGCAGTATCCGCTGAATTCCCGCCGGGCGAGGAACAAGTTGGGGAAGTTCCTGTACAAAACAGGCCTGGTACTACATCAGGGACAGTGGTACTGCTCCGTGGATACATTGAGCTAAGCACAGCTGCCACAGACGTCTACATTCTCAAGTCCGGCTTTATCTACCAGAGTAACCGCTGATCCACGCCGGGCGAGGAACTAGCTGGGGAGTTCCTGTACAAACAAGCCCGGCCCTACATCAGGAGTAGCGCCATTGCTCCGTGGCTACGTTATAGCTGAACACAGCTGCCACAGTCCGGGACGTCTACTTTCTCTAATCCGAATTCATCTACCAGAGTAGACGCTGTTTCCGCCGGGCAAGGAACAAGTTGGGGGTTCCTATACAAAGAGGCCCGGCCCTACATTATGGTACAGTGTTGCTACTCAGTGGCTACATTCAAGCTTGTAACAGCTGCCACAAGACCGGGACGTCTACATTCTATATCTCGGCATCTACCACATCGCGGCTCTACAACTAAGTCCAGCGTCTACAGGCTCTCGCATCCAGGTCCGTACACTCAGTGACCGTCGAATTCGGATTGCTTCTCCGGGATATGCAAATATTGTATTAGATCATACTTGGAGGAATATGATGATGGAGATTCAGCAAGATGATCACGTCCTCATCACTCAAATAATTGTATTCAGAATTTCCCGACAATATATACATCAAGAATCTCCATTTCTACAGAAACACCAACTCTACCTACATTTCACCAACATCTACATAGCTACACCCTCCTTCAGCACCAACTCTACGAACATTCCATGAATATCTACATGAATACATCTCTAGTAACACCAACTCTACCTATATTCCACCAACATCTACATAGCTACACCTTCCCTGAGCACCAACTCTACAAACATCACATAAAGATTTACATGACCACATCTCCAGTTACACCAACTCTGCATATGTTCCATCAATACTTACATAATTACATATACATCGACATCAACTCTACACACATTCCACCAACATCTACATATTTACATATACATCGACACCTACTCTACACACGCTCCAACAACACCACATGTACAGATTCCAAACCTGTTTGAATGAATCCGGCTTCCTCTTTCCTTTTCAGAATCGCTACCAGCCTCTCTAACCTCAATCCAACAGCTCTCTTCTGAAGTCTCTTTGTTCTTCAGTACATCCCGCCTCTACAGAACTGACTCAACTATTGTGACTTGAATCTCCAGATAGAAGAATTTCCTCAACAAGCTCTCTACAAACCTGATGATCTATTATCAGTGATTGATTTTTCAATTCAAGACCCGAACATATTGATGCCTTTATTAAAAAGCTCCAAAATATAAGGAAGAAATCGCTGGCTGTCGCATACGCCGAAAATATCCTTTCATTTAAACAAGGATTTAATGATTAAGATACGTAGAGGATTCTTGCTGATATGCTGCTACATGGAATAGATCTCTGAACGGGAAACACACTCTGTGAAACATTCGGATATAAGGAATCCCGCTGGATGATGCATTTGATGCTTTGAATCTGATTCACAAATTTTCGAGATCTCAAATCGCCAAACAAATACTTGCACAATAAAGAAATAATCGCTTGATGAATAAAAATAAACTTATATTTATTATTTCAAAAATATTTATATATCACACATTGGTTTCATATATATATAATTAAAGATCGTAAGTGAAAGAAGTTTATTTGAATGTAGGTGCTGTAAACTAAACCACTAACTTATTCAATATGAGAATCATGTATTCAAGAAATTAAGCTATTGAATCACTTATATTTATTTTAAAATAAAGCATACTTCCTACTTTACATAAATTCTATAAATTACTTTATTGAAAAATGACACAAACTAAACTGAGCTTTCGGATTGGTCTCTTTTATCTAAAGATAAGAAAGAAATGGCATCCTACTTTTTATCGTTAGATTGAGGACACTCTTTCGAAATTCTTGGTTGTTTTGTGTTCCTTCATAATAAAATAATTGTATCTCTCACGAAATTTGCTATGTCCTTTATTTATATTCATTTCCGTAGAGAAAATATAAATAAATTTGATTTATTAGTGCGCCATCTGGTATGAGAAATTAGAACTATTTTAGTGCATATATAGTTCTTTTTAAAATTGTACAATTTTCTTCTGCCCATACTTCAATGATAAATTTATAATTACACGTATTTTTTACTGTCCTCAAAGCTTCATGTCCATATTCTATTTAAAATATAATTTCCAAGAGGTCAGCTTCAGTTTTGGTATAAGATAAAAAACAGCAGAATGCAATATTACAACGGTAGTGTAGATTAAAATAGCGAAACCGCTGGGAGGGTTCACCACTGATGAGCCAGGCCCTCCCATTAATTTATCATTTCAGTAAAGGCAGTAGAATATTTTGTTTAATTAGAAAAAAAGTACTATACGCGTATAAAATAGTTTCAATTTTTCTTATATAAATACATCTATACATATAAAATGAAAGGATTTAAAAGCACGAATGTTTCTTTTATACATAATACAAACTTCTACTGCCCTCACTGCGATGAAAAAATATATTGGGAGGGCTTGGCTCATCAGTGGTGAACCCTCCCAGCGGTTTCGCCAATTTAATCCACCAGACCGCTTCTCAGAGCTCTAATACTGCATTGGACGATTCTGCTTATATACGCAGCACTGAAGGGTGGAATCTCAGAAATTGTTTTCAAGAAAACTATGGACATAAGCTTATAGGACAGTAGAATTACATTTAAATATTTGCATCGAGCAATGCTCTTCCGCAAACAATAACGACAAGGTCAGTTAGGTATAAATTAACACAAAGCAATAACGCGCCATCTATACATATAAAATGAAAGGATTTAAAAGCACGAAATAGAATCAAGTCGATAATATTTTAAACGACTTGCTGAAGAAGAAACCAGGGAGAAAAGGAATAATACAATCTGAGCTCCATTTCACAACATTTCAATTTAACATCATTGTAGGATCGAAATTCCAACGGATGTTTGCTTGTGCTTTTAACCGAGATTTTTACTTTCCCCTTCAGATAGAAAAGAGATAAAAAGTCATTTTAGCTTTTTCAATTGTCAAATGGAACATCAGTTTTTTTCCTCTCATACATACCACAAGAATTCTCTGTTAATATTATTTAAGTGTAAATATTTAATTAAAAAGGCATATATTGGATCAAAATATCATTTATTTTACCAATATTTCAGTTGGCTGAACACCAACCTTTATCAAGGTATTATAACATATTAATTTTTTGAAAATAGAGCAATCCATATTTAATTCATTAGATAATAAAAGGCATATATTGGATTTAGTAAAATATTTATTTTGCCAATATTTCGGTTGGCTGAACGCCATCCTTTATCAAGGTATAACCTATTTTGTATACACAAACTCATAATATAAATAGTATACACTAAGCGGCGCTGAGTTTGTGTATACAAAAATGTAATGCCTTGATAAAGGTTTGGCGTTCAGCCAGCCGAAATATTAGCAAAATAAATATTTTATTAAATCCAATATATGTCTTTCATTATCTAATATATTAATTATTAAATGTAAATGTAATTTATTTATTATAAATATAGTCATTACAAATGTAGATCTTATTCACCTTTATTTATTTACAATATTTTATTTCTCTAATTTGAGACCAAAATTTTACAATGGCGACAGGTTCTTGCAAAAGTTCAACTTCATTATTGAGAGAAATTAACCAAACAGGGCTCTGGTACACTTATAAGTTATAAAATAATACAAGGTATGTCCCATAAGTTCCCGGACTGGGTCCATAAAAAAATAAATAAATGAAAAATGTAAATGAATTTGACTGTTTATTATAGAAAAAATATCTGGCTACACGGTGGTACCAATATCGAGGCGGTACTTGCGCGCGCGCCAAGGTTATTCTAATTTATTTAAAGGTCACACCTAGCGCTGCGGCGATTTTACGATGGAACAAAAATTGAAGCAGAGGATTTGCATAGAATTTTGTGTGAAACTTCAAATATCAGCAACCGAAACTTTTGAAATGCTTAATAAAGCATTCCCCAATGACGCCCCAAAGAGAACAACTGTTTTTGAATGGCATTCTAGATTCAAAGCTGGAAGAATTTCCATTGAAGATGATTCTCGTCAAGGACGCCCAAAATTTCAAAGGACTGATGAAAATGTGCAAAAAAATCACCGATTTGATAAAAGAAAATCCTCGAACCACTTTGCTGGAGCTAGAGCAAGACACAGGCATCTCTAAAACAACGATTGGAAGGATCGTAACCGAAGATTTGAAGCTCAAAAAGACTCCTGCAAAATTCATCCCAAGATTCCTCACCAATGAGCAAAAACTGTGTCGGCTTGCAACCTGTGAGGACATGATGGAAATGACAAGAACGGATCCAGAATGGAAAGACAAGATAATCACAGGCGACGAGACATGGGTCTATGGCTATGACCCTGAAACCAAACCTCAATCTGCCGAGTGGAGAGGTTAGGGTGAGCCTAGACCCAAAAAATCCAGAAACAAGGTGTTGCTGGTCGCTTTTTCGGATAACAAGGGCATTGTTCATCACGAGTATCTTCCTGCAGGCCAAACAGTTATTAAGGAAATGTATTTGGGCATTCTTCGCCGTCTAAGGGAAGCGATTCGAAAAAAAAAAGGCCAGAAAAATGGACTAATGGTGGCTGGATCCTACACCATGACAATGCTCGCCCTTACACAGCGCACTTGATGACTAGCTTTTTGGCGAAAAACGGGACACAAATCCTACTTCAACCACCCTATTTCCCAGACATCGCACCAAATGACTTTTTCCTGTTCCCCAAACTTAAAGCAGTTCTAAAAGGAAGACATTTTGACACCAGGGATGACATAATAGAAAAATCGCCGTTAGCATTGAAGAGCATTCCAAAAGAGGCTTATAAAAACTGTTTCGACAATTGGGAGAAACGATGGCGCTGTTGCGTTGAAGCAAGGGGGGATTACTTTGAAAAGTTTTAATAATTTTTTTTTTTTTAAATCTTACCTTTTTTTTTATGGACCCAGTCCGGGAACTTATGAAACATAACTTGTATTAACAGGATTGTTTGAAGTTTATATGTTAATTTATAATTATTCTTATTTTTAAATTCATAGAAGCATTCTTCTGGCAGATATTTTTATCATCATCATTTTAGATATATATATTTTTAGTTAGTTATCAAATCATTTGCAATTGTAGTTTCTTTTTTATTTTGTTGTGTTCCTTTTTAAGCAATAAAATATATAGAACTAAGGTTTAATATTCAATTCAAGCATATAGACCAACATCGATTCATTTTTAAAACAAAGCAAAATCATAAGCTTATACAACTTTCACTTTTTCATACAAGGATTTTCTAGAGATTGGTTTGTTTTTATTAATACAATTTCAAGATTTTGGGTATCATTGCCCTTTTACAGGAGTACATAAAACGAATAATAAAAAACTATGAGAATAAGCTATTCGTTTTATACACTCCTTTAGAAAGGTAAAGATGCCCGTAACCTTGAGATTATATTAATAAAAATAAACTCATCTCCAGAAACTTGTGTTGTATTATTTGATTTATATCTTGAAGATTTACAAAAATATCAATTGACATTTGTAAATTCGAAAGTCAAACTGCTTTCTACATATGTAGAGCTATCATATATCATAGTTAAAGGGGACAAGAAACTGTTGACATTGCTTAGAATTATTAATGAAACTGATTCCAATAATTATTAATTAAACATTATATTTATTGATTTACAAGAGAGAAAACAAAATATAAAAGGGAAACTAATATTGAAACAAAGGAACTTTTTTCTGTTTCGGTTAACGCCTATTTACCTGTGAGATTACACACACTCTGTGGTAACAATTAATTAATATATATACAACAGAAACCTATCAGGTCACTAGAGAAGTTGCGAGTGATGATCATCAACAGAACAAATTGGTGAATATTTGTTCATAAACTCATCAAAGCTCATCTTGTGTGATGAACAGTAATAATAAAAGTTGTTATTAATATATTTGTCCCAAAAGGGACACCTCTACTTATAAAATGCATTAAAAATTCCATTTTGTTTATCATGTCAGCAAAAAACGTATTGGTGGTGATAAAAAATAAACCAAAACTTCAGTTTTAACAAATTCAGATAAAAGCCAACCTGTAGACTTGTGCTGCAATTAATTCTTTATCACTAACAGATGGTGAATATTTGTTCATATAGATATCAAAGCTCAACTTGTGTGATGTACAGTAATAGAAACGCAATAAATAAATATATATGTCCCAAAAGGGACACCTCTACCTATAAAAATGTATTAAATAATCTATTTTGTTTATCATGTCAGTAAAAAACGTATTGGTTGTTATAAAAAATAAACCAAAACCCAGTTTTAACAAATCAGATAAAAGCCAACCTGTAGACTTGTGTTGCAATTAATTCTTTATCACTAACAGATGGGGAATATTTGTTCATATAGATATCAAAGCTCAACTTATGTGATGTACAGTAATAGAAACGCAATAAATAAATATATATGTCCCAAAAGGAACACCTCTACCTATAAGAATGTATTAAATAATCCATTTTGTTTATCATGTCAGTAAAAAACGTATTGGTTGTTATAAAAAATAAACCAAAACCCAGTTTTAACAAATCAGATAAAAGCCGACCTGTAGACTTGTGTTGCAATTAATTCTTTATCACTAACAGATGGGGAATATTTGTTCATATAGATATCAAAGCTCAACTTGTGTGATGTACAGTAATAATTAAAGTTGTAATAAATAAATATATATGTCCTAAAAGCAATACCTTTTCCTATAAAATTCACTAAATAATCCATTTTGTATATCATGTAAGTAAAAAAACGTATTGATGTTGATAAAAAATGAACCAAAAACCCAGTTTTAATAAATCAGATAAAAGCCAACCTGTAGACTTGTGTTGCAATTCATTCTTTATCACCAACATTGCGTTTTGTACTTGGATTCATAAATATAAAACATTTTTTAAATCCATATTTAAAGGGAGAGGTACCTTTTTTGGTACATGAATACCATCCTATCGCATCTTTATGTTATAAATAGATATGATATTGCAAACGATTTTTTAAAACAATGTTACTTAACTAAATGTAGTCGTCAAAGATAAAAACTAGAAATAATTAAATATTTCTTTTTATTTTGGATCAATTAGTTTTTTTTTTTAAAGTAAGCTATATTGATTTAAATATACAATGATACATAATCTTTAATAAAAAATTTCGAAGTTAATTCCTTATTTTTTATATAAAAATTAAAAAGGTCAAATATTTACATACTCGTATACAACTAATTAGCATAATTAAATCATTTTTCACTAAAATATTTTATGGTCACTTTTTTTTTCAATATTTTAATTCAATTTTTAAGACTTCAACCTATTATATATATTTACCAAGTTACTCCAGAGGATTTTACCTTGTTTAAATAAAAGTAATAAACGTGAAAAAAGATTTCTAAAAAGGTTAATAAGTCTTAACATGAATAAATCAAAATCTAAACTATATATAAATATAACGATATTTTTTGTTTGGTGTTTATATTTTTATATTATAATTAAGAATGAGATTTGTATAAATTGTTTATTAAACTTTATACTGATCTTTTTACATCACCACGTTGTTTACATTCTACATCTTATTCTTGTTGTTTATAATGATGATATATATTTATTCACAGATTAATAGGAAATATATATTTAGTCCCAAACATTTTTCATAATCTATATTTATATCAATGAATATTACAACAAACTAATTTATAATAGAAATTATATAAATATTCCACCAATATATAAAACTGTAATATACTAAAATATTGTGATGAGTCTAAATTATTTTAAAATAAAATAGTTTTTTTTTATTATATATATATATAAAAAAACAATTAAATACAAAAATTATCAATAGGTGGAGTTAGTAGTCAATAATTATAAGCAAATCAGCTTTCTTTTCTTGAATATAAACAAAAGGTATTTACAAACAAATATTATATATAAATCTTTGATATTATTTATATCAAAAATATATTATTTTGTGTGTAGATTATAATAGTATTTATTATTTACAAAATAAATTATTAATTGTTACCTTAATTTAATATCAAACGATAAAGTTAATTACATAAGGTAGGCTTAATAATGAAATTGTTAACATTTATTTATTGTTCTTATCTAAAATATATGTGTCACTATTTAAATATTTAGATTAATTTTCATTTTTATTAGTTATTAACTTATCTTTCAGTTTGGTGTAAAGTATAATTTTATATTTTATTTTCATTTTGAAGTAAACATCTATTTTTTGTTTAAAATAATATTAATTTATTAGAGTGAAGGTATAATTCTGTTTTTATATTTTACTTTGAGGCAAAGTAATTTCTTATAATTTTAGGAGCTATCTGTTTTAATATTATAAATAGTCTTATATTTCTTTGTGTCAATTTTACCTTTGTTTTCGATAAATAAATATTTTTTACTAAAATTTAAACACCCTTATATATAAATTGGTTCTGTTGTTTGTAATGAAGTCTTGAGTGTGATAGGGAGATTTTTGGCCAAATGTAGATAATAATCTTTTTGGTCATTATTTTCACGTCACTTAAAAAAATATGTATATAAATGTGAAAATATGTATATATATAGGGAAAAAATATATTTAAAAAAAATTAAATAACATTTTTTTTACTTTTATATTTAGTAACTTTCTTTTATATTTATATTTACATATTCTATAAAACTCGGTTTATGCCTTTAAATAAATTTTATGAAATGTAATGAAAATGTAAAAAAAATGATATTAATAAATTAGGACACATGTTTAGTTTTGAATATACAGTGGTACCTCGACATACGAGCGCCCCAACATACGAGTTTTTCGAGATACGAGCAGACGAGCAAGTGATTTTTTGCTTTTAGTTACGAGCGAAATTCGAGATACGAGTTCGGTTCGGTAGTGTTGAAGATATTAATCTGTGATTTTAAATGTTTCTTTTTGACCAGTACTTTTGTTTTGTTTTTGCTTTTCCTAAAATGTTTCTTTCTTCTTCTTCATTATTATTTGTTCTATATGCAAAGCTTTGTTTTTTGAGACTTGAATAAACAAATTCAAGTTTATTATATTTTTGTGTGCTTTTAAAGTTAAAACACAACAGGTAGTAACACGCAGTCGCGCCATCACGATCAGTTAGCAGCGTGCTTCCGCTGTGATAAGTTGTGTTTTGTGTTCGCGTTTTGTGTTCGTTAACATTTACAGTTTTAGTTCATTTATTTTTATAACCATGGATCGGAAGAAAGTTTGTAAAAGGTCAAGTGCTAAGAAAAAGATGATGAGTATTGAATTAAAACGTGAAATTATAGAAAAACATGAGCAAGGTGTTCGAGTTGTTGACTTGTCGAGGCAGTATGGCCGTAGTACGTCCATGATATGTTCTGTGCTTAAACGGAAGGAGTCGATAAAGTGTCTAACGCCGGCTAAGGGCCTCACGATAATTTCCAAGCTGCGAACCTCCCTTCATGAAAATATGGAGAAACTGCTGATGGTGTGGGTAACAGAAAAGCAGGTCCAAGGAGATACCTTAACGCAGACCATCATTTGTGAGAAGGCAAGAGCGATCTACGGAGATTTGCTGAAGCAAACCCCGCAGACTTCCATCGACGAGGCATCGGAAGAGGCATTTAAAGCCAGCCGGGGCTGGTTTGAGAATTTTAAAAAGAGGAGCGGTATTCATTCCGTTGTCAGACATGGTGAGGCAGCAAGTTCAGATATGAAGGCAGCTGAGGATTACATAAAAACATTTTCCGATCTAATGAAAGCCCAAGGATACATCTCTCAGCAAGTCTTCAATTGTGATGTGACAGGGCTGTTCTGGAAAAAGATGCCGAATAGAACATATATACCGGCAGAGGAGAAGATGATGCCAGGCCACAAACCTATGAAGGACAGATTGACTGTGCGCCAATGCGAGTGGCGACTGCAAGATCAAGCCTCTGCTCGTGTACCATTCGGAAAACCCCAGATCATTTAAATTACATAAGATTTTGAAAGAAAAACTGCAAGTTATGTGGAGGTCGAACCCGAAGGCATGAGTCACCAGGAAGTTCTTTGTGGAGGGGGTAAACCTGGGTTTCGGCCCTACTGTTAAGAAATATCTACAGGAAAATAACCTACCCGTGCAAGCCCTTCTCATCCTCGACAATGCCCCTGCTCATCCACCAAACCTCGAAGATGACATCCTCGAGGAGTTAAAATTCCTAAGGTTTCTCAACTTACCACCCAACACCATTCCTATCCTGCAGCCCATGGATCAGCAAGTGATTTCTAATTTTAAAAAACTATACACCAAGCATCTGTTTCGGCGCTGCTTTGAAGTGACGGAGAGTACTAACCTCACCCTTCGAGAGTTCTGGAAGGACCACTTTAATATAGCGATTTGCCTACAAATTATCGATCAGGCCTGGTTGGGAGTTACAACGAGGAGCTGTGGCCTGAAGCTGTAGCTGAAAGGATCTATGAAGAATTGGAACCCGGTGTTTCAGTAGAGGAGGAGATTGTATCTCTGGGGAAATCCATGGGTTTAGAGGTGGAAGAGAGAGACGTGAACGAGCTCATCGAGGAGCACACCCAGGAACTGACGACTGAGGAGATACAAGAGTTACAGTCACAGCAGCATACTGAGGTTATGCAAGTAATTGCTTTTGAGGAGTCAGAGGAGGAGGTTATTTCTACAAGTGAGATAAAGGAGATCTTAGGAATGTGGGAGAGAGTTTCACAGTTCGTGGAAAAAAAAAAAACACCCAGAAAAAGTTGCAACAGGTCGTGCATCTGACCTTTTTAATGACACTTGCCTAACTCATTTCCGGAACATTCTGAGAGGGAGGAAGAAACAAACCTCCTTGGACATGTTTTTTTCTAAACGGCCTACAGGTGAAAGCGAGAAAAATGTAGCGAAAAAGGCAAAGACCAGTGAGGATATCTAATTTATTTCTTTACATTCTCTTTTTTGTTTTGTGCAATAAATATTTGATATTTATAAATACGTTTTTATTATTTAAAATCACGTAACAAAAATAACTGGGGTGAGATTTTGGAGGTTGGAACGGATTAATGGTAGTTCAATTGTTTTGTATGGGGAAATTTGCTTCGAGATACGAGTAATTCAAGATACGAGCAAGGTTGCGGAACGAATTAAACTCGTATGTCGAGGTACCACTGTAATAATTTTCTCTGCCGTTACTAAAATGATAAATATATTAGGAAGGTATAAAAAAGGAAACATAAGTGCTATATAAATAAATATTTATTTATTAAAATATAAAATAATTTAAATCATTTTTATATCTTTTTGTTTATTTATCATTATTTTTTTGTAACAATTAAATAAGAAAAAATGGTACAAATTCGATATTGTACTGGAATAAGGTGCATAATTATGAAAAAAGGGCATCTCCTTATCGTGCAACTAAAAGTTAAGGTAGAGCTTGCACCAGGCTGATGAGGGGCCAACAGCCCGAAACGCGTCCGTGGTTAGATTTTCTTGATTAATCAAGAATGGGTATTTGGACAATTCTGGAATAATTAAAAATCAACGAATAGTTTATATTTATTGCGACGGATGGCGCAAGCCATCAGCAACTTTCAGTTGCACGATAAGGAGATGCCCTTTTTTCATAATTAAATAAGAGCCAATAAAATATTTAGAATTATTTATAAATAGTTTACTTTTCCAATGATAGATGGCGCGATAATTCATCATGGTTTAATACCGAATGTCGTGGTCCATTTAGATGAGGAAAGTGAAGACTAGAACGCGGCTGATTCCACACTCGTCTTTTCACTGATACGCTAGCCTTGACGTATGTACGGTGTGGCCACTGGACATGTGTCGGAGCTGGAAGTGGTTGTTGAGTTCTGTGCTGTCTGGAGTACAGGAGCTCTATCTATGCTTCCTTCCTGTGGGGAATCTGTATAAGACCGGTGGTCTTAATAAAAAAAGATTATATATGGTTGAATACAGATTAAAATGAATAAAATAATAATATAGAATAATATGAAAACAAATCAGGCATATCTTGACCACTAACAATGTTTTTCAGATGACAGAGTGAAATCTAGTGGAACTGAAATCAACTAAACCTTTATTTAACCTGTTCCTTTTGATATTTGGACAACCCATTTTCTTGATAAATCAAGAAAAGCCTACCACGAACGGGGTTTCGGGCTGTTGGCCCTTGTCAGCGTAGTGCAGGCTGTACATCTACGACAAAAAAATCTTTATTGAAAAATTGAAGGAGAAGAGGAAGAATTCCAATGTGCTTGCTAGAAGGGGTCAAGAAAACTACTGGAAGGTCACTAGATGAGCTACAAGTGATTGTAACCAACAGATCAAATTGAAGAATATAGGTCGCCACCAATGGCCTGAAAGAGGTCTTTCCAACAGAGTGGGCAGGTCGATGTGATGGCTGGTGTTACCCACCTCAAGACCAAGATGGTACTTGTAGATGGTAGGAAAGAGAGGAGGGGTAGATGAAGGAATGAATCAAACCTTCGTTTTGTGACAGCCACGATCCTGAATTTACCTCTTTTTCTCTAAAAAACATTATTTCAATGAATATTTCTAAAGTCTAACCCCGCCAGTAAAGGCAAGTAGACAAACAGTGCTCTAACACATCTATCAGTGCAAATATGCTGCCTTTTATATATGTAAACATGTGGTGCAATTAGAATATAATCAGTCGCTGAATACCCACCATGATTATCATGGCCGCGTGTACTTGGGATATATGCTACCGACTTAGTAATCTCTCTATTTTCCATAAAGGTCCTGTAATATATTTTAGAGTTATTGTCTGAATCGCGATATACATGTTAAAAGATACAACATCCTTAAGTTTTGTCTATGAGTGTAGACTTCTTCCTAACCCTTTTTATAAAGGTATTCTCTAATATTTACTGAAAATATGTTTGAAAAAATATTAGTAATGGAATAACAGAATATAATGTATCAGACTGATGTAGTGTAAAATTATTATTAATAGAAAATATTCATAACACGCAACTGAACATTGCTGATGAATTTTCACATGATCTTTGTTTTATTTTAAAAGTAAAACAATTTCTACTGCACTTACTGCAATGGAAAAATCAATGGGAGGGCCTGGCTCATCAGTGGTGAACCCTCCCAGCGGTTTCGCCAGTTTAATCTACCATACCGCTGTTATATTGCATTTTTCGATCTTCTTTTTATAGTGATACTGAAGCTAGACTCTTGGAATGGGTATTTTAGATGAACTATGGATATAAGCTTTGAGGACAGTAGAATTACATATAATTATGAAGTTAAACATGGGATATAGCGAACTCTACCTTATAACGAACTTGAAATAATTCTCATATCTATTATATAATACAGTAAACTATTTTGCTATAATGAACCATGGCTATAGTGAACCAAAGTTTTTTTGGGAGATAAATTCTGACTGTCATGTGGTGGATTGCCAACCAACGACATCAGCTCCCCATCATGGTGACTTATGGACTAATATAGTCTCCATGACCTTGTGTAATTATACAATGGGATAAAAAAAAGTTTAGTCTCATTAGGGTTAGCTAAATATAGATTTTACGGTTTAATGAAATTCCTTTTATAACAATAAAATATATCATTGTTAATTTTCTTTTATTATAAGTTTCTATAAAATTGAAACCTTTAATTAGATTACAATTTAATATATAATATTTGGTTATATATTTATATAATATACTTTTCTCTTTCATTTGGCGTCAGTGTCCTGAGCGGGAGATCGCGTTTTACAAGATGTTTATTAATGTATATGTCATTTCATTAAAACTATCAATAAAAAAGAAATCTGTTTTTATTAATCATATAATTATGTTGGTTGTGTTTTGAAGGTGGATCATCGAGGTCAGAAGAGGTCTGGGAGGCTGAACATGCAGGAAACCTCTGGCTCCAAGCCGTTCGCTGCGTCCTGTTCTTCCTTCTGCAAGAGATCATAGAACTTCTTACAGAAGGTGTCGTCTATCTTCGAGAAAGGTGAGTCCAGAGCTAGAGAATCTTCCAGACTTGAAATCACCATGTCATCATTCTGTACCAAACTTCTCGGAGAAATATCGGGATTCAGTAGTTGGGTGACATCGTAGGTTGATGTGATGGGTAGATCCTGTTGGGGTTGACATTTCTTTTGGGATTGAGTAGGTGGTGGCTGTGGTTGTTCAATAGGAGTTGTGATTATCTTGGATGGAGGATTTGTTTTTGGGGTTCGAACTTGGATATTGTCCCAGGCATACTGGTTCCAGGTGGTTGAAGTTGTGCTTGAGTAACTCGTGGTTGTGGGATTGGTTGCCGTGTTCTGAGCATAAACATGGTGATGATGATAATCATTGGTGGATTGAGATAGGACAGCTTGCTGCCTCTTCAATGCTTCTTGGAATGCCAGGTGGCATTTTGCGATCCTCGATATTCTCAGATTGCTACTATCATCTGCCTTACAATTACTTCGAATCTTCAAGGAACTTGGTTTTCTTGAAACTTTCTTGAGTAAGTCATATCTTCCTCGGGTAAAGTTATCATTCCGGAATTCGTGGATATCCCCGTTCTGTTCTGAAAATGCATCTTGATGACAATGATTCACTTTTCGAAATCCATATAGATTCAGTTGACGAATGAAACTTGTAATGTTGCTTGTCTTGAATGTATCTTGTTTGTTGTCGAGGTATTCTTCTTGGAATTTGGGATAATCCAATATAATCGAGGTGCCATCTAAACTCCAACGAATTGCTCCAGATTTGCATTCATTCACGATTTTCCAAAGTTTCTGAGGAAATCGCATTGAAATTAATGGTTGACCTTGAGTCGATTGGAATAATCCAAGATTCTTTTTAATATGATATGGGGAATACATTATTTTCTTTTTTATAATAATTAAATTGATATTTATTTAAAATCTTTAAAAAACAGGAAGTTGTAAAGGTGGGTATAAACACCCGTTACGAAGCCCAAATTCTAAGTGCAAGCCACGCGCGGGTGAACGTTCAAGCACGTTCATTTGACCTCTACTCTCAAATTTAAAAGAAAAAATATTCAAAGATAAAATTTCCATAAAATATAAGATATATTCAATCTATGAAATATTAAAACAATTAATATTTTATATAAGATGACCTTATAGAAAAATCTTTGTTTATTTAAAATAATTTTTAAAAACAATTTAAAAATTAAAAAGCGTTTATTTTTATTTCAATTTAAAGCGTCATGTCCCTATAGGAACACTTGCGCTGTCATACATGTATGTTTCTACATTTGTCTATATATATTTATTTGCAATCATTTTAGGCCGTAAAGAATAGTCAAAAAATATTAACATGGAGAAAGAAAAAGGAAACATTGTCCTCAATATATAATTATAAACAAAATCAGTTCATTTTATCATTATTATTAAAAGAGAAGAGAAAAAAATTATATGTAAGAGTTTATACATTGTGTAAGAGGACAAATGAAATATAGAAAACCGATATTATGTATTTTATTATAATTATATTTGATAAACTCTATTCATGATAAAAATTGTGGAAAAGTTTTAAAATTGCAAATATTTTCTCACAATGATTGAAAGCTAGCGTTTTTAATAAAAAAGAAACTTATTGTGAGAAAATATTTGTAATTTTAAAAATATTTG
This sequence comes from Cordylochernes scorpioides, assembly GCA_030710605.1. Lineage (NCBI taxonomy): Eukaryota > Metazoa > Arthropoda > Arachnida > Pseudoscorpiones > Chernetidae > Cordylochernes > Cordylochernes scorpioides. The sequence goes on from CP092863.1 coordinate 141,112,779, forward strand.
ATAATGTTTGTGGTAAGGCCACCAAAAAGATACGACCCCGAACTTAAATTAAAAGGGAAACATGTTATATATAGTTATATAATCTATGTACACACAGATATCTGTAAACACAGAACGTAAACAATTGAGGTGTGATAAAATATATAATTGTTCTAGCACGGTGTGCTATATTAATTGGCTCCATATAAAGGCTTTAATTATATTAAATATTATCAGATTATCGTGATACTCCTGTGGAAGGACTGACAGGTCCGAAAGCTAGAGAATAAAAAAATTGAGCAAGAAACTTAGCCCTGGGGACTTTATTTTCTTTATAATATTATATATTGTTGTGTCTATGCATATTTTCTCTTTGTGCACAATTTACATAGTTTAAATTTAACGTATTTGTGCTATAAATAGGACGTAAGAATAAAGGTAAGCCTTAGGAATAGACTTGTTGCCTTAAACTTCTTTCTTGGCCCGGATCGACACGACAAATACGTATGAATAATTAAGGCTGAGGTAAAATAGAAACCGTATAAATACAATATTGCAGAAATGATATAAACATTATATGGATGGCTTTTCTTGATTTTCAAGAAATTGGGTTGGCCAAATATCACGGAGAAAGCTAAATAAACGTTTAGTTTATTTTTGCTCCACTAGATGGCGCTCTGCCATCTAAAAAGCACATGTGCTCGTGGTCAGGAGATGCCTTCTTTATTTTTAATTTTAAAGACTGTGATAAAATAAATAATAAACTATATCTTGATATTTGTGTTCATAAAAACGGTAAAAACAGTTTCTTTCACCAAAAATATAAGATTGTATTAAAATATATCGAAATTTAACATTTTAAAAGTATCTTCGACGTAAACGCTTAAAAAGGTTTTAAAACAATATATTTTGCATATTGGTTTTTAATAATAGGTGTATTCAAGTAATTTTCTACTTTTTAATTGTGTGTGTTGCAATAGAATTATATATATTATTCTAATAAATGATTATATATATTTTCCTAACCTATCACCGCAAAGTTTTAACAAGATTTCCTTCTTTAGTAATTTTATTTCTATAAAATTTGTAACAAATAAATTTACTGGCAATGTGTTTCTTTTCAATAATATCTGATGATATTAGTGAAAGGAAACACATTGCCAGTAAATTTATTTGTTACATATTTTATCGATTGATGAAAATTAAATTTATAAATTCTATATTTAAAATGACTCCCCGTATATACAATATCATATATTCAATGAATGTTTATTATTTTACGTTAATATACAGTTCTTACATAGAAAGACCTTCTTTTTAAGCCCTAAAACTTACCATGAAACTCAATCCCTGTGGATGTTCTAATTTAATATATATGTTAAATAGCTTAGATATGTATATATAATTGATATATTTATCATATATATATATACTATTTTGAAAATATTCATTTAATATGAAAGTATTTGAATAATTTTAAAATTGAACATATGCCCTAAAGGACACTGATTAAATTATTTCAGAAATTATTTTATTTTTTAATTTAGAGAAATATAGTTACACTATACTATTAGTGTTATTATGATATAAATAATAAATTATTTTATAGCGTATAATCATATATTATTAGTAAGAAAAATCTTACCAAAAGTTCAATTCTTTTCTCACAAATAACATATATATATACACTCATAGACAAAACTCAAGGAAGTTGTACCTTTTAACATGTATATCGAGATTCAGACAATAACTCTGAAAGATATTACAGCGACCTTTATTGAAGACACACGAGATAACCAAGTCTGAACAAAATTTCCTTTATCATCTTCTTCTTCTTAAAAAAAGACGACCGACGACATCAAAGATTTTCCAATTTCTTTAATTTTTCCATGAATATATATATATATTCTCCTAGATGAATATTATATTTGTTACATATTTTAACGATATATGGCGATTGAATTTATAAATTTAATAATTATATATATATGTTTTCGTTTCTTATTTTTTTCGCACTCACTGCTGTTATAAAAAAAAATTCCCTCACAAAACGTGAACTTTGCGACTATACCAATAAACACTAACCAGTACTAATTGATAACTCTCTCCTATTTAGCCTCCAAGCCAATCAAATAGTAGAATTTAATTCTCTCTCCTGCTGTCAGAAACCCAATTTATCCCGCTGGGCTGACAGCTAGAATAAATCTTCTTGTGTGATATAGTTTGCTTTACTAATTTAGAGATTCTCTAGCTGTGTGATTATAAATAACACACTCGGTGTATGTGTGTGTGATTCTCAAAGTTAACGAAGCTTTATTAGAAATGTCAGCCATTCCACGTAACTACAGTTGTTTTAAATTAATATATCTAGCGATATATATAATTAGAGATCGAGAAAGAGGGGACTGAATTTTAAATAGAATATTCAATTATATTAACCCCATGTATAATCCAATAATCAATATTTATTATCAAATATTTTGATGTAAAATCACAGCCCACCTTAAAAATAGAATGCATATTATTAACAAAAAATACACTCATGGACAAAACCTAAGGAAATGGGAAGTGATTGATGTCGTCGGTCGTCTGTTTTTGAAGGAGACAGAGGAAATTCTGTTCACACTTGGTTATCTCTTGTATATCTCGTGTCTTCAAAAAAGGTCAAATTAATATATATATCTATAAATGTCTGAATCCTTATATACATTATAAAAGATACAACTTCCTCAAGTTTTGTCCATAAATGTAATTAAAAACAAGAGGTAAAAATATATAAGTAACCACAATAATTGTAAAAACAATTTTATATAAAAGAAAATGATGTTTATTTTTCAAATAAAGCAAAATATCTACTGTCCTTACTGAGATGAGAAAATATTAGGAGGGCTTGGCTCATCAGTGGGGAACCCTCCAAGCGGTTTCGCCAGTTTAATATTCCAGACGGATTTTAGAGCTCCAATGCTGTATTGGACGGTTCTGCTTATATGCTACACTAAAATATGGAACTTAAGGTATTTCAACTCATGGACAAAAGGAAGTTGTACCTTTTAATATGTATATTGGGATTCAGACAATAACACTGAAATATATTTGATACGCAGTGACCTTTATTGAAGACACAAGATAACAAAGTGTGAAAAAAATTGCTTCTGTATCCTTAAAAAAAAAAAAAAAAAAAACAGACAAGGGGTGACAATACTTTAAAATTTATTAATATTTTCCATTAGTGTGAGTAAACTATGAACATAAACTTTTGAAACAGTATATTTACAAATAAATCGAGTTTATAAAGTTATAAAGTTTGTTTGATTTGGAGAAGAAACATTCGTCCATAATGGTATTATTTTATCTCATGTATAGATGGCGCGTTTGTGACTCATGTTTAATTATAAAAGAAGTACAGAATAATTAACGAGAACGTAGAGCATGATAAAGTACTTCATTATATACTTTCAAACGTAGTAGTTAAGTAGAAGGATTCCCCCCTTTTTTTTCGCGGGGCCGAACTACCGTTTTCCCTCCTCTATATATATATATAAGAAATGTTTTAGATAAAGTTATATATATATTAATAATAAAAAAGCATATATTTGATTTGATAAAAGATTTATTTTGCCAATATTTCGGCTGGCTGAACGCCAACCTTTATCGAGGCATTACCATTTTGTATTCACAAACTCAGCGCCGCATAGCGTTATAATATCACAGTTGAAATCATTTAAAATGTATATTTATCCCCCACAGTAGGTGGGGGAAATTTGTGCATGAAAAAAAATATATATATAGAAGTTAAAAGTTGATAATTCTTTTGTGTTTAAGTTAGATGATTAAATAGTTGTTTATATGTATTATATTTATCTATATATCTTATTAAGGAGAGAAAAATGTATTTAGATATAGCTTGCTAATCTAATAGAATTCCCTATATAAAATATTACTATTATTACAAGTTTTAAATATAGTTCTGTCAATATATAAATTCATATTTCACCCTTTCATACTTCATCCAAAAAGGTTAGAAATAGTAAATATTTCTCCTTGAAATAAATGTTGATTTTTCACAGAAAAGAAACTCATGCGGTGAAACTTCAAGTGTCGTCTTATAATCATAGGCCGCAGTGTATTATAATATATAAATCCATGTTAACTTTTACTCTATAAAATCAACTTAATTTAAATTTTATATTTAAGATTTAAATTTTTATTAGATAAACTTTATTATTTACATTTCATATATATATAAATAAACTATTTTTACTGAATATATTTACACGGGGGTATCAACAATGGCTTAACTATCCCCCTGTACACTTGCTGTAAACGTGCTGTTTACACACTATTTCCACTCTAAGAAAAGGTTTTAAAGAAGCGATTTAAACTTTTAATTCCAATTTAATTGGCGACTACCTTCGGAAATTCTTAGAAATGTGCTTTTTATAGAATTAGAAAGAATTGCGTTGTGTTAAAAATATTTATGTCTTTCTTGTAATTTTATATCCGTAACATTCTAGTTTTAAAGAATATAAAATGATTTGTTTATATATACATAGTAAATATTTCGAAAATAGAGCAATCCATATTTAATTCATTAGATAATAAAAAGGCATATATTGGATTTAATAAAATATTTTTTTGCCAATATTTTGGCTGGCTGAACGCCAACCTTTATCAAGGCATTACATTTTTTTCCTCAAAAATGTAATGCCTTGATAAAGGTTGGCGGTTAGCCAGCCGAAATATTAGCAAAATAAGTCTGTTATTAAATCCAATATATGCCTTTTTATTATATAAGAGTAAATATTAAAATAAACAAAGTTCAATATACATGTATATTGAATGTATATTCAACTTTATTCATTTTAATATTGTATATCATGTCTCTTTTATTATATTGTCTCATGTAGGAAATTAAAACACACAGACAGACAATAAAATGACACAATTTATTTAATGCCAAAATAAAGTTACAAATTTTGAAATTGGAGAGACAGGCAATGAGAGAAGTTTTTATATACAATATAACAAAACGTTAATAATTTATAATATATTCATTAATTTATAAATATTTTTCTATGATATTAATAAATGGTGAGTGTCAGGCCATAAACTCTTTAGAAGGTTTATTAACTTATGCAAAACCAATGTAATGGCAGATTTCTTATTTGTAAATACACTCATGGACAAAACATAGAGTTTTACATTTTACCCTATATATCAGGATTAAAACAATAACTCTGAAAGATATTACAGTGACCTTTATTGAAGACACACGAGATAACCAAGTGTGAACAAAACTTAAGGAAGTTGTACCTTTCAGCATATATATCGGGATTCAGACAACAACTCTGAAAGATATTACAGTGACCTTTATTGAAGACACACGAGATAACCAAGTGTGAACAAAACTTAAGGAAGTTGTACCTTTCAGCATATATATCGGGATTCAGACAACAACTCTGAAAGTTATTACAGTGACCTTTATTGAAGACACACGAGATAACCAAGTGTGAACAGCCTCTATGTCTTAAAAAATAGACGAACAGTGACATCAAAATATGAAATTTCTTTAACTTTTGTCCATGAGTGTATAAAATAAGATCTTTTCAAATAAATCGTAAATTTATTATGAAAAATGATATTTTTTAACCTCAATGACACTCATATTCTCTAATAAAAATGGCATTTCAGTTAGTTGAAATTCTCTATTTGCCACGATATAGCAATATTCATATCATCATCAGTAGGAACAAAAATATAAAATTAAGAAATAAATAAAATATTTAATAGGTTATTAGGTTATATAGAGTATATATAGGTAAATCAGGTAAAACTTATATATATATTATAATAAAAAAAAGTCGAACAAATATTCAAAATGTGTGATATCAAACATAATATATACAATATTTATTTATGTGTTCAAGCTTCTAACTGTACTATGTACAATTTTTCATTTTTTCTATTCCCTGAATATCTACTTGAAACAAGTCATATTGGATAGGTTGAAAAAATCAACTGGGATGAAAGCAATAAATAATATCACGCTATGTAACGCTGAGTTTGTTTGTACAAAATAAATACGTTATAATGCCTTGACAAAGGTTGGCGTGCATACAACCGAAATGTTATAAAATATATAATTTTTTGAAATCAATATATAACATTTAATTGTCATATATATGCATGTATGTATAAGTAATTTAAACTTTTCAGATCTGTATGTTTATTCTCAAATTAAAATAATTTAATACTGCATTTGCTGCAATGATCAATTAATGGGAGGGCCTGGCTCATCAGTGGTGAACCCTCCCAGCGGTTTCGCCAATTTAATCTACCGCTTGGAGAGTTCACCATTGATGAGCCAGGACCTTCCATTAATTTATCATTGCAGTAAAGGCAGTAATAAAATTATTTTATTTTGGTCAAAATATTTTAAATTTCTAATAAAAGATGGCGCGATAATGCATCATGTTGATATATATGTACAGGGTGATCCAAAAGTCCCGCACAACTTTAAAAATTAATAACTCCGCGAATATTTGCGCTAGAGCAATGCGGTAAACACCATTGTGTTCAGAATGCAATAGGATTTTTTATGGCAAATATTGAAAATTTCGAAATTGATTTTAGTTACAATTTCATTCCCTAGATGGCGCTGTATTAGAATCAGATATTCAGCGGCCAAATTGTTTGATTAATTGAAAAATATAACTGATCGACACGTATTTTTCCTTTTTGTATACCAGGAAAGAATCCTAATAATATCAAATCGTTAATTAATAAAGCACCATTTCGCCAAAAGTTAGAAGAAATGGTTAACGATTTTTAAATACAATCTGAGATATGTAAAATAGGTATATGCAAATTAAAACATGTAGCAAAAAATATTTATATTTTTGATAGAGTTTTGTCAAATATATTGAATGTTTGAAAAACATAGCTGAGTTCAATATACGATTTTTTGAAATGTTAATATAGTACCAAAAATTATGATGGTACTACTAATAGGATATCTTGCTATAAGGAATGTGTAATTTCTTGAATAATTGGCGACACTCGACTATTTAACTGGAAATTTGTCATGATCCAACAAATGAAATATAGATGGGAGTGACAAAATACATTTGTTGTACTTTATTCCAAATATCCTATGGGCTTGTCAAATGTTATCATTGTTTATTATACTGTACACGATTTTTTAAAATGTATCCCCTCAAAAATAAATATAATTTTTAAATCAACCTTTTGCGTTGAAAAACGTGGTAGTAAAATCATTTTGTATTATTTTTTTTTTGCCCAAAATTTCTAAAGGTGGGGGGTTGCAGAGAATATTCCTTATGCTATTTCTTTTAATGAGCGAAAAGCGATAAATTAAACATAAGGGGTAAAATTGTGTGTACAGTGTTATTCGAGAAGTTATAACACTTTGGTCTGCACGACATAATATAAGATGTGAGCAAATGACAAACAAACAAAAATTACTGTTCACAAATAAAAAAGAGACAAGATACGAGGACAGAATTTATTTACCCATAACCCAACACAAAGAGCTTCAAAATATTGGTAGATAATATAATACATGGCAGCTTATATAACACATGAGGTAACTTGTCTCTTGGAGGCCTTGTCTCTTGTATTAGATCACAATCCTTGCTCAATGTGGCGCCCTTCATTCTCAAACACCGCCTGCAGACGATAGATGACAGATTGGACAGCATTAAATAACATATCTGTTGAAATTGATGAAACGTGCCGTCTGATAGAAGCCTTCAACATGGCCAATGTGGTAGGCCAGCATCGATAAACACGCGACTTAATGTACCCCCATAGCCAAAAATCGCAAGGCGTCAAGTCTGGTGATCTTGAAGGCCACTGGTGTATAAAGTGGCGACTTATCACACGATCTTCACGAACGTATCCTTCAGCAATTGTTTGGCACCGCGGGAGATATGAGGAGGTCCTCCATCTTGCATGAATGTTATTTCGCTCAGTGCTTGTCTGTCCTGCAATATGGGGATAACCTTTTATCTCAAAAGTTGAACATAACGTTCACCAGTTACAGAAACGGTTTTAAAAGTTCTTCCATTTATTTCTTCAAAGAAAAATGGCCCAATAATAAAAGAAGAAGTGAACCCACACCAAACTGTAACTCTGGGCTGATGAAGTGGCATTTCTGTAAAAATCCTAGGGTTTTCTGTTGCCCAATTGCGGCTGTTTTGAGTGTTGACTTCTCCATTTAGAGAAAAGTGAGCTTCATCTGTCCACAGAACATTCGACAGCCAGTTTTCATCAATATCAATTTGCCGGAAAACCCATGCAGCAAATTCTTGACGCTTCTCAAAATCGCCGACTTTTAGCTCGTGAAATCTTTGAATTTTGTACGGGTATTTTTTAAGAAAAATTCTTAGAGCTCTCCAAACTGTTCCATACGAAATCCCCGTTTGTCGAGAAACTTGTCGAGCACTTACTTCTCCATACGTGGATAACGTTTCAATAGCTTCAACATTCTGCGAAACCGTAACAGCCACTGACTTGCGTGTCGATGGTCTTCCACTCCGAGGTTTTGCTTCCAGAGATCCAGTCTTCTCAAAATTTTTTATCATTCTCCTTAGAGAGTAGCAACTCATGGGTCCTTTACCTCTTCGAATACCTTTAAAGTTACGAAACGCTCGTAAAGCTTCAGTGGAAGATTCTGAATTGCAATAATAAAATTTCACCAAGAGTACTTTATCCTGTAGTGACGGCATCCCAGAGTAAAATAAATGATCAGGGATAGTTGAATTTTTCAAAAGAAATTAAAATAAACATAATCGATATATGGCTTCTGAAGCCAACTGTGCGGACGTGTTTGGCATCGCTTGTCTCGTACCGCGAATGGGATTTAACTCTGCATATCACAATATAGTATTAAAAGTAACTCCTAAAGTTTACCAAATTTTAAGAAAAATGGGTAATGAGATATACACCTATTTTGAGCGATGTTCTACACAAGACAGAATATTTGTAAGACAATGCCAAAATTGTTTTGAATTTAATCCGAACCATAAAACAAAAGACTGCCAAAACATTAAAATATGTAAAATATGCGGTGTACAGGGTAGCCACAACTGTACTGAAGCGCAAAATTGTCGCAATTTCTCTAAGCACCCTAAATTTAAAAACTTTTCTACAAACCATAAATCAAATTCAAGTGAATGCCCGATTTACAAATCACACATAGACAAAATTATCCAAAGGACACAATATTCACAAATATACGAGGGAAATGATGTAGCAAATACAATTTAAAGCTTAATCTTAAATAAATTAATATCCTATATGATTGAAAATGTGAGATGTATTCAACAAAATGTAAGAAAAAGTTTTACTGCGATAAGTAAACTACAGGCCAACACTAGAGATGACCCACCTGACAAGGACGAGTGGGCAACACCCTCGTTTCCAGACAGTCATGAACCGGGATCGAATCCCGCGTTAACATTTTGTTTGATATGTGAATATCCTTCACCTGACATTCTTTTGATTTAAGAACCATATGTTTTACATGAAAATGTTATTTATGATATGGACTCTCAAATTATATGTTCGAATAAAACTGGGGAAAAATATACGGCAACTATAATTTTAAATAAAAATATAAAGTTCAGCAAAGAGGAAAAATTCACAAATTCTTTTTGTACAACAATATCTATTTCTACAGTTAAAGCAAAATTAATTATTTCTAATTTCTACATTCATTCGAATACATTTAACCCTGTTCATCAAACATTCATTAGAGATCTGCTCAAAACGTATATAAATCAACCTGTAATCCTTTGCGGTGATTTTAATTCAATACATACTATATGGTTTGTTATAAACTCTAATGGATATAGATTACAACCTATTATAGACGAATGTAACCTCTTTATACATAACCTGAAAAAACACCCACCTGCCGCGGAGAGTAAGTATAATTGATCTCACAATCTCGAATAAACACTCACTAAGTTTAATAAACAACTGGCATACCTCTGATTTGACTAATATTTCCGACCATGTTGCTGTTGAATTTGATATCAGGTTAAAGAATGGTCATTTATTCAATAATCAAATTTCCACTTTGAAAAAAAATGCGAATTGGGCAAATTTTTCTAATAACATATCATTACAAGATACAAAAAACTGGGAATTGATATAAGCAGAGTGAAAGATGAGGAAGACATTGATGGGATAGTGAACGCACTCATGAATTTATTGAGAGAAGCAGCATATAAATCTTCGAAGGTTGAATCCCCCATTAATAAACATGTTTCCAGAATTGACTGGTGGACTAATGAACAGGAAATAATAAAAAATCATTTTCATTATATTAGAAACTAGTATTATCGTCATAAAACAATCAGTTACAATACATTTAAGTTGGCAAGAAACAAATACACTAATGCAATAAGAAAAGCTAAAAGAACTAACTGGCGAAACGTTATTGAAGAAAATTACACAGATAATCCATTTGGTAATGCTTATAAGTTCTTCAATAAATTAAGATCCTCAAATGTAAAGAATGGAATTCCCATAATTGACAATTCACCAGAATATCTAAAAGAGCAAACAATGACCATATTAATGGACGATTTAATTCCTAAAGACGATCCTAATTTGGACAATTTTCTACAACAAATAATTAGAAATTTTAAGCCACGAATGAATAATCCAAGCATAATTATTATCGAAGTAGAAGAAATAATGAATATCATTTCTAATTCTGATGTTTAAAAAGCTCCAGGTTTAGACAACATAAGTAACAATATTGTAGCGTAGAAATCAAGCCTTGAAATATCCTAAGATATAAAATAATTTATTGATGACGTCACAACGACGAGTCGACAATTATTAACAAGTCAGCAAAACTATCTACAGCTAGAGAATCTTAAGCAAGCAAGCAAAGAAATATTTTAAAGATGATTTCACAAATACAGAGTAATATATTTTTTATAATCTGTTGAGTATTTTCATTGAATAATATTAAATTAAATAATAAAATATTTCTTCGCCACAATATGATCAAATGTGCTTACCCAAAAATTAAGCATATGTTATGCAAACTATTTAATAAATGTATTCAAAAAGGGGCATTATCCGGAGAAATGGAAAATAGCAGCTCTAAAGATAATTCCTAAACCACATAAATCTAATTTGGAATCAACAAAAAGTTATCGACCTATCTCATTGATTTCAAATCGAAAAATCGAATTTATGAATTTTATGAAAGTAATAATCTTTTGAGCTCCCCCCAGACAACATGGATTTGTCAAATAAAAATCAACGACAACGTGCTTGAATAAAATATTTATCGATCGAGGATCAACAGCGATACGACTTGGATATTCCAGATATAATTGAAAATTTGATTAAATATAAAATTACACTATTGAAGAAAAATACTAACCAAACATTTCAAAGTTTCTTTCCCGCTAATATTTCGAATTATTTTCGGGCAAATTTCCACAACTCTAAATTTATTACAAATCACGGAAATTTTAGAAGCTTTTTAAAATTTATCAAAGCAGTGCAGGATTCAAGATGCTTCTGTGGATGTGAGGAACAAATTTCTATTCATCTGCTGCTAAATTGCCCCGTCTTTCAAGAGTATAGAGCAGTGTCGGGCAACCTTTTTCGAGTTGCGGCGCACTAAGCTTAATTTATTTTTTTCGCGGCGCACCTGTGAGAATTTCGTAACAAAAATATTTTTTTCCTTTTTTAACCAACAGATTTTACGGTGTACAAAACTTATTGTGTGAATGTGTGTGTTTTACGACATGCAAAAAAAATGAAGAATTACTACAGCAATACTTTGACGAAAACTCCGAATAAATTTTTAAAATAAATTTATAATTTTTTTTTCTTTTTTATAGCTTTGAGTCTCTATTAATAAACAGCTGTGACAAAGATTGTAAATGAGGGTTAAGTTTGGACATATTATTTTAAAAATTAGGTATTTTCCCGCAGTATGTATTCAACTTTATTAAATAAAGTTGTTTTCGCGGATTGTTTTTTTTTTAACTTATGATTTTAAATAGGTACGTACCTATTTGCATTTTTATTTTTTAATAATGGCACGTGCCAGTTATGTACGTCAATATTATGTACATACGTTATATGAAATATAAAATTATGCAAACGGTTGTAATTATAATACCAAAATAAGTTTTATATAAAATGAAATTTGCTTTTTTTTAATTTCATTTTTTATATGAAAATTTTTGAAAAAAATTATTAAAATTGAATAAAAATTATAAAAAATATTTTTGAAACATTATTTTTAAATTTAACCAAAAGTTCTAAATACCTACAAAAATGTTCGCGGCACACCTAGAATTCTTCGCGGCACACCAGTGTGCCACGGCACACCGGTTGCCCGACACTGGTATAGAGAGAGAAATAAGGATAACCCAGGCCCCTGGAGCGCAAGAAACGCCAACTGCCCGGGCTGTCAAGCTAACTAGTAGAAACCAGTTACTCTAGATTATATTTATATAGAGCCAATTGCAGAGCCGAACCAGCTGGTCAGGAAGTTCCATGCCTGCAGAGAACCCGGGAGTCCAGCCAACGAGACTGGGTCGAAGGAGGTCTTCCCAAGCAGCAGAGCTGTCTTCATTCTGTGTTGCATGAAAGCAGGGCATCTGAATAGAAGGTGGTCCACAGTCTGTTGTTCCTCCATACAATGTGGGCAAGATGGGTCTTCCCCAGGACGCCAGAGAACCAAGTCTGCCCGAACATGGCCATGTCCTGTGAGTAAGGTGGTGGTGACTTCTCCAGGACGGACCTTAGGGAGGAATTGGAGCAGCCGGTCTGGAGTATGGGCTATTCTCCTCAGGTGTCTGTTGTAGTGGTCCTGGCAATAAACCTCCGTCCATGCGTCTAGGGCTGCCGCGCGTGAGTGGTTACGGGCCAGGCTTCTAGGCAGAATGGAAAATGATGGCTCTAAGATCAAAACGGCCGCGTTCTTAGCAGCTCTGTCTGCTCTTTCCTTTCCGTCGATGCCGCAGTGTCCCGGCACCCAACACAGATTTACGTTTTGGTTGGTGTTCAGTGCGAGAATAATCTTAGCTAATAATGTCGATCGAACTGGACCTGACGTACATATCGTCCCTACAACTGCAAACTATCGAATGTGAAAAATTCAATTTTGAAGGAGAGAGAAATGAAGAGACCATGTCATGGTCTCTTCATTTCTCCCTCCTTCAATGCCTTCCTCTACTGAGGGTAGGCCACATGGTCTCTTCATTTCTCTCTCCTTCAAAATTGAATTTTTCACATTCGATAGTTTGCAGTTGTAGGGACGATATGGCTGACAGAGCTGATCTGCAGTCCGACGCGATAGTGATCGCATTTCTTGAATAACCTTCCTTCACCAAACGGACCGCTCAGCGGATTGCCAGAAGTTCAGCCTGGAAGGCTGTGCAGTTGGGATGGAGCCGTAAGAGAACGGGCTGCTGATCTTCTGATGAGGGAACAATTGCAGCGCCCACCCCAGCCTCATTTTTTGATCCGTCTGTGAATATTATAGGTGTTGTTATCTCCTCGATGTTTTGACTGAAGGACAATTGACGTCTATCTGGAGGGTATGGCGAAGAAGCAGGGCCTGGTCTAGATTCAAAATTTCCTTCATTGATTTCCTTCAGGAACGCCGTACGAGACCTAACAATAATATCGAAAGGAGGGCTGCCGGTGATGGAGATGGCTGAGACTGTAGGTGTGTAAGGACCTCCTCTCAGTACACGTTTCGCAAAATTCCAGTGAAGGCTCCTTAGTTGCCTAATGCCTTCGCTGGAGAGAGCACGACCTCCCCATGCTGACGCTCCGTCCAGCTGAAAAGAAGATTCCAAATTTACCCTGTATGGTGTGGGTGAGTCGTGGGATTATTGATCTGCATCTACGTGTGATCTTGCGTAGGTGGGCGACAAATCCGCGGGTCTGGTAAAACTCCACTCCTAAGATTGTGACGGTCTTCTTGATGTTTAAAGGTTGACCAAGGACTCTAAGCCCTGTCTCGGAGTTGGGGTGGACATTACGCCATTGGAACAGGCAAGCTTGAGTCTTAATGGGGTTTATATTAAGACCATTTATCGTGCACCAAGATGTCAACCTCTCCAAGAAGGTGTTAGTGGCAGAGACCGGCAGGCGACTACGAACCTGAGTCATAAGGGTGAAGTCGTCCGCGTAAGCTATTAATCGGCTATCTATGATGGAGGGAAGGGTGAAGATGGTCCGAGCAACTATGTTCCACAGGAAAGGACTTAGCGCTGAACCCTGGGGAGTGCCGAGTTGGGAGGACGTACATTCTGTTGCTGTCCAAGCTGAGTAAGAAACCGTCCGGTCTTCCAAAAAGCTTTTTACTAAACAGGTAATAGACTCTGAGCAATTTAGACGTTCAAGATTTTGTATGATTGCCTGCCTCCAAACAGTGTCGAAGGCCTTACTGATGTCCGAGCTGATGACAAGAGTTTTCCTCCAGTGAGCTTGTCTTTCTTCAATTAATTGAGTGATACTCGCCAGTGCATCTTCCGCTGAACGACCATTTACGGTACCCAATACGGTTTTGTATTGATCTTCAAAGAACCATCCATGACGATCCGCGAGCCTCTGAAGTCGGGCCAGGATACATCTCTCAAATACTTTGGCCATAGTGTTCAATAAAGTAATAGGTCTGTATTTCTCCAGCTGACTGGTGGCTGAATTGGAGGGTTTAGGCAGAAGTATGAGGCGGCCTTCTTTCCATTGACGGGGGAAGTGGCCCATACGAAGGCATTTGGTGAACAATTCGGCCAGCAGGAATTGCAAGGACGGGCCGCCCAGGTCTAGGCATTTTGAACCAAGACCGTCAGGGCCCGGGGCTTTCCTTTTTCCACAGCGATGAATGGCTCGCAAAACTTCCCAGGGTTTGAATTCAGGTTCGTCTGAGTGAGCAGAAATTGCATTCCTTTGCGGGTGAGGTCTGGTGTCATGTAGGAAAAAGTGATTTTAACAGGGTCTGGCAAGTCTCATGAGGATTGTAAAGAGAGCCGTTATCATGTTTGAGAAGTGGCGGATCTCGGGGGGAGCCGCGGCCCCGGGCGATAAATCGATGTATGTCACTCCAGTATGCGGATGACACCTCCTTGCAGAGATTAAACCAGGATTTACTTTTAGCTTTCCGTATAGCCGCCTTCAGTCGATTATGGCACACTCGGTATAAACAGCGGAAGAAATTCCTAATAGAACACCGGACTTTCTGACTATAACGGCGGAGGGAGATAACCAACCTTCTGATCCGACTCAGTTCGGGGGTCCACCACGGCTTTGACGGTCTTGTAGTATTGGAACGTCGCCCCATGGAAGAGTCACAAGCTGATTGCAGGATGGAAGTCAGAAGGAGGACCACCCTGTCAATATTTTCTGGGCTAGAGGCCTCGTTTAATAAGGTAGTTACACCATCAAATTATAGGGGCATTGCCCTTATAAGCAACTTGTCAAAACATTTTACATCCATATTAAAAAATAGACTAAGTAATTGGATTGAAAATAGAAAGCTCATAGCGGAAAACCAGGCAGGATTCAGAAAGGGCTACTCGTGCAAAGACCATATCTTCACGCTTACGTCACTAATTCAAATGACATTAAACCGCAAAAGGAGGAAACTTTACACATTCTTTGTTGATCTTAAAAAGCGTTTGATACAGTTCCACATCTACTATTATGGAGAAAGCTTGCGCTTGTTGGTTTAAGTGGGCGATTTATCAAACTTATACAGAACTACTATGCTCAAATGATGGCAGCAGTCAGATGGAGCGGCTCTTTTACAGAATTTATCAAAATACAATCAGGTGTTCTTCAGGGTGAACCTCTTTCACCGTATTTATTTATTATTTTCAATAACGATCTGGTTGCTACGCTGGATGATTCTGACCTGCCAGGTATATACTTACCGGGCCATGGAACTATACACCTGCTCCTGTTCGCGGATGATATAGTCTTCCGTGGTGAATCCAAGATAAATATCAAAATAAAGATTAATTTAATAAAGAATATTTTGAGGAAAATAGTTTAACTCTGAACCAATTCCAGTCTAAAATCGTAGCGTTTCGAAATGGAGGCCGCTTGGCTAGATCTGACGTTTGGTTTTGGGGCCAACAACCTTTGACAGTTACCTCAAAATATACGTATCTTGGCTACCCCTTAACAATCAAGAATCCAACTGCTTACGTGGCGCAGCACTTTGAAAGCAAATCATTGATTGCTACAAACGCAGTATGGAGAATACTATCTAAGTCAAGAACCATATCGTTCGGAGCAGTGATGAAATTACTTGACTCCATAGTTTTATCCACGTTATTATACTCGGCCCCACTGTGGGCGACGAATCAGATAAGAGTTGTAAACCAGATCCAGGATATTTTTCTTACGGCGATTTCTTGACCTTCGCAAATTTACACTCCGGGCTATATCTTACGAACAGAAACCGAAAGGATGTCCCTTGAATTAAACATTACGAAATTGATTATAAAGTTCTAGATCGGATTTTAAAAATGGACAGGACAAGATTACCATATGTTTGCTTGTTTCAGCTCTAGGAAGTTTCAATTTTGGGAAAAGCGGGAAACAACTTTATTTATAACCTGAATAACATCATTGACTCTTGGGGTTTTTCTTTTCTTAAGAACTGTGAAGATTATATGGTTTTGCGAGGAGAAATGCCTAGAATAGTTCAAACCACAGTGGACCAGCTACTCCAATTTGACCGAGCTAAGATACAAAACTCAACTCATTGTATTCACTATCAATCTCTAAGTAGCTCCTTTATGACGGAGGATTACTTACTATCAAACCTCTCTTTGAAAATAGCCCGTCAAAGGATGCTATGGCTATTTTCCCCCGAGGATATCACGGGATTTTGGAACAGCGACCCTTTAAATTTCTACTTCTGCAATGCTGGCATCCAAAAAATTTGGTTCATTATCTATTCCATTGCCCATTCCTACAGGAAAAGAGACTGGAAATTCGCGAAATTTCGGGGCTAACTCACTATAATGAACAACATGTATATACAATTTTTACTACTCTCCAGCTGGATAAAACATTTGTTTATAAATATTTAAAATTTTTCAAGGCGATTAACAAAATGAGGGAAGAAGTGCTCAACTCCCCAGACAACGGCTGATTGCTCCACCTCCCCTCTAAATTGCTTTTCCTCCTCACTCATGTACATATATAACCTCTTAGGGGAATCCCCTTGTAAGACAATAGTGTCTTAATAAAGGTTTTTGTTGTTGTTGTTATAATAGGGTAGTTACCTGGTGGAGAGAAGAGTTGAGGAAGGATTTAAAGGTCTGTTCTTTATATGAGGATTCAACCCAGGAGGATTTTGTCTCGTTATTGACCATGTCTAGGAATGTAGTCCAGATAGGTATATGGTCAGTGAAGGCCATCTCATCTGATAAACCTCTAGTGACATGGATAGCCAGTGAGCTGGATGCCAGAGTTACATCTATAGAAGAAGATAAAGGCCCATTTGACCAGGTCGAGTCCACAGGAGGTCCCAAGAAATGAAGATCATTGAAGCTGGCGAACTCTTCAAGATTAGCACCCCGGAAGTCCAACCTCGCACCGATGCCCCAGGTAGGAGAGTGGGCGTTAGTGTCCATACCCAGGATCACTGGAAGAGACGCCCGTCTTATCGTATCTTCCAGAAGAGGGATGAAATCATCGGCAGCTCTAAGGCCGTGCCAGTAGGCCGAGTGCACCACGATGATGCTCTGCTCTAGACATATGGCTATGGAGGTTATGGCGGTGTCTGGGGAGGTTAGAGGGATGGGATGAAGGTTGCTACATGCCACAATTTCCGAGGGGATGTAGGCGCCTGGGACAAAAAAAAAAAAGCCTGAAACCCACGTGTGGGCCAGAAGAAGTTAGTTGAGAGTTCTTGCAGGAGCACGATGTCAGCCTGTGTCGAATTTGCCAAATTTGCAATTTCAAGAATGACAGTTGGTGATTTTTTAGCGTTCACCTGCAGGACACGCAATGGCCTAGACATTGTTTCTTGTTCTGGCTATTCTCTCTTTTACAAAGGGACAGGTAGATAATGTGGCAAAGTGGTTGTGGGAGCTCCAGATTTTTTTTCTGCAGCGGCAGCAGCGGCTTTGGCTTGGCTCGACCGAGCATCGGATGCCCTCATGCTCTGCAGAGCCGCAGCGATAGCAGATTGGATGGGCAGCTGGACAGGCAGAAGCGCGGTGGCCGAAGCCACAGCAACGGAAGCATTGCTTTAAAGTATGACTGCGCTCATACCTGTGCACTAGACCCGCCACAGGAATACGTCCATGTTGACCGAGGATTTCGGCGACTTGGTTGTCCACTTCGATGAACACTGTACTAGTGCTGTGTGCCGCATTATTCGATCGATGGACTACCCTGATTTCACGCTTTTCCAGGAGTGACTGCACGGAGTGGTTGGAGCGGAAGCTCTCGCATATCTCATCGTCCCGCACCTCCCCGTCCACTCTGAAGAGGCAGTATCTTGGTAGGATAACCGGGCACTCGAGGCAGCTTAGGCCCGTTGGCAGGGAGGTCAGCCCAGTGGCCAGCTACTTTGCCATTTGGGTTGTTTTGGGGTGGAAAACCACCTCGCCGCTGGTGTTGATGGACGCCACCACGTGTTTTGATGACGCTAAGGAAGGATGAATCTTTTGAATTTCTCTCAAAAATTCCCTTGGGTTGCTTTGGGGTTAGCCGACCTGACGACGACATGCGATTCGAAGGAAGGAGCCAGATTCACAAATGTGGATTTCGCTTTGGGTTTCGGAGGTGCAGGCTTTACCCGCTTGTCTTTCTCTGCCACTACCGAGGCGAAAGAGGTGGAGGGAATCGGGACGTTGGCTGTGGGATTGGGTCTTCCTAGACTGGCTCCCTTGAAGGCGTCCTTAAGAAGAAGTTCTGCCTCTTGGACGAGAGTCAGTATCAGTCCTTTGGTGGCCATCTGTATTTTTTCGGGGGAGTCCAGGCTGGTGTCGGCAATGATCGCTTCGAAGGTTTGGCACTCAAAGTTGAACAAGTTCGCCGTGCTGTTGAATTTAAATTGGTGATGGGAAGACGGGAGGAGGTCTTCGTCCTCAGAACGCGGCCGCTTGTTGGCCTGCTGACTTCCTCCACCACCGCCATCATACTGGTTCAGCTCCATAAATAAAAACTATCAAAAAGCAAATCTACTCCAAAGAGAGTGAAAAAAGGCAGACCAGACAAAGAACATTATTCCGTTAACGAGATGAGGTGTGTATGGTTATTGGTTCGGCCAACAACAAATATCCAATTTATATACACATATATTTTTACATAATGAGGTTTTGAAAAATGCAAATAATCTTCATCTATTTACATGCACAACAATTTATTTTACCATCACTACAGCATAAATCACTCTTGGTGAAATTTTTTTATTGCAATTCAGAATCTGCCACTGAAGCTTTACAAGCGTTTCGTACCTTTAAAGGTATTCGAAGCGGTAAAGGACCCATGAGTTGCTACTCTCTAAGGCGAATGATAAAAACTTTGGAGAAGACTGGATCTCTGGAAGCAAAATCTCGGAGTGGAAGACCATCGACATGCAAGTCAGGGGTTGCTACGGTTTCGCAGAATGTTGAAGCTATTGAAACGTTATCCACGTATGGAGAAGTAAGTGCTCGACAAACGGGGATTTGGTATGGAACAGTTTAGAGAGCACTAAGAATTTGTCTTAAAAAATACCCGTAAAAAAATGCAAAGACTTCACGAGCTAAAAGCGGCGATTTTGAGAAGCGTCAAGAATTCGCTTCATGGGTTTTCAGGCAAATTGATATTGATGAAAACTGGCTGTTGAATGTTCTGTGGACAGATGAAGCTCAATATTCTCTGAACGGAGAAGTTAACACTCAAAACAGCCGCATTTGGGCAACAGAAAACCCTAGGATTTTTACAGAAATGCCACTTCATCAGCCCAGAGTTATAGTTTGGTGTGGGTTCACTTCTTCTTTTATTATTGGGCCATTTTTCTTTTAAGAAATAAATGGAAGAACATTTAAAACCGTTTCTGTAACTGGTGAACGTTATGTTCAACTTTTGAGAGAAAAGGTTATCCCCATATTGCAGGACAGACAAGCACTGAGCGAAATAACATTCATGCAAGATGGAGGACCTCCTCATATCTCCCGCGGTGCCAAACAATTGCTGAAGGATACGTTCGGTGAAGATCGTGTGATAAGTCGCCACTTTATACACCAGTGGCCTTCAAGATCACCAGACTTGACGCCTTGCGATTTTTGGATATGGGGGTACATTAAGTCGCGTGTTTATCGATGTCGGCCTACCACATTGGTCATGTTGAAGGCTTCTATCAGACGGCACGTTTCATCAATTTCATCAGATATTTTATTTAATGCTGTCCATTCTGTCATCTATCGTCTGCAGGCGGTGTTTGAGAATGAAGGTCGCCACATTGAACAAGGATTCTGACCTAATACAAGAGAGAAGGCAGTTACCTCATGTGTTATATAAGCTGCCATGTATTATATTATCTACCAATATTTTGAAGCTCTTTGTGTTGGGTTATGGGTAAATAAATTCTGTCCTCATATCTTGTCTCTTTTTTATTCGTGAAAAGTAATTTTTGTTTGTTTGTCATTTGCTCACATCTTATATTATGTCGTGCAGACCAAAGTGTTATAACTTCTCGAATAACACTGTACACACAATTTTACCCTTTATGTTTAATTTATCGCTTTTCGCTCATTAAAAGAAATAGCATAAGGAATATTCTCTGTAACCCCCCACCTTTAGAAATTTTGGGCAAAAAAAAAATAATACAAAATGATTTTACTACCACGTTTTTCAACGCAAAAGGTTGATTTAAAAATTATATTTATTTGAGGGGATACATTTTAAAAAATCGTGTACAGCAGTGTCGGGCAACCTTTTTCGAGTTGCGGCGCACTAAGCTTAATTTCTTTTTTTCGCGGCGCACCTGTGAGAATTTCGTAACAAAAATATTTTTTTCCTTTTTTAACCAACAGATTTTACGGTGTACAAAACTTATTGTGTGAATGTGTGTGTGTTTTACAACATGCAAAAAAAATGAAGAATTACTACAGCAATACTTTGACGAAAACTCCGAATAAATTTTTAAAATAAATTTATATATTTTTTTTCTTTTTTTTTTAAGCTTTATAGCTTTGAGTCTCTATTAATAAACAGCTGTGACAAAGATTGTAAATGAGGGTTAAGTTTGGACATATTATTTTAAAAATTAGGTATTTTCCCGCAGTATGTATTCAACTTTATTAAATAAAGTTGTTTTCGCGGATTGTTTTTTTTTTTTAACTTATGATTTTAAATAGGTACGTACCTATTTGCATTTTTATTTTTTAATAATGGCACGTGCCAGTTATGTACGTCGATATTATGTACATACGTTATATGAAATATAAAATTATGCAAACTGTTGTAATTATAATACCAAAATAAGTTTTATATAAAATGAAATTTGCTTTTTTTTAATTTCATTTTTTATATGAAAATTTTTGAAAAAAATTATTAAAATTGAATAAAAATTATAAAAAATATTTTTTAAAACATTATTTTTAAATTTAACCAAAAGTTCTAAATACCTACAAAAATGTTCGCGGCACACCTAGAATTCTTCGCGGCACACCAGTGTGCCACGGCACACCGGTTGCCCGACACTGGTGTACAGTATAATAAACAATGATAACATTTGACAAGCCCATAGGATATTTGGAATAAAGTACGACAAATGTATTTTGTCACTCCCATCTATATTTCATTTGTTGGATCATGACAAATTTCCAGTTAAATAGTCGAGTGTCGCCAATTATTCAAGAAATTACACATTCCTTATAGCAAGATATCCTATTAGTAGTACCATCATAATTTTTGGTACTATATTAACATTTCAAAAAATCGTGTATTGAATTCAGCTATGTTTTTCAAACATTCAATATATTTGACAAAACTCTATCAAAAATATAAATATTTTTTGTAACATGTTTTAATTTGCATATACCTATTTTACATATCTCTGATTGTATTTAAAAATCGTTAACCATTTCTTCTAACTTTTGGCTAAATGGTGCTTTTTTAATTAACGATTTGATATTATTAGGATTCTTTCCTGGTATACAAAAAGGAAAAATACGTGTCGATCAGTTATATTTTTCAATTAATCAAACAATTTGGCCGCTGAATTTCTGATTCTGGTACAGCGCCATCTAGGGAATGAAATTGTAACTAAAATCAATTTCGAAATTTTCAATATTTGCCATAAAAAATCCCATTGCATTCTGAACACAATGGTGTTTACCGCATTGCTCTAGCGCAAATATTCGCGGAGTTATTAATTTTTAAAGTTGTGCGGGACTTTTGGATCACCCTGTATATTAAATAATATTTATATATAAATTTACATAGGTGTAAATGACAATCCAAAATGAACTAATACAAACATTATTTTTAAGATAAAATGTGGTGGATTAAAATAATAAAGATATTTCACTCAATGATTTATTTTAAAATGATATTCTATATACAAGTATCAGAGTCATCAATTCTGTCATCGTTTGCTTTTGTGAATGTATGTAAATAATGGATTTCATATTTTTTAGTAATTTTTGTTCTGGCCTTTATTTGTTTAAATTTCTTTTTAAAAATCGTTTAAAATGCAGTCGCAATCATTAGCGAACACATATGTTTGCCTAATATTTCCATATGCTCTTTTATTTTTTTACAGAAAAATATTTACATGCCAGTATTTTGGATTAATTTTTTTTATAAACCTATTTTTTTATTATTCTTACTGAGAAGATGGGCAATGCAGTCAGGATTCTTTACAGTCAGTCACTCAACTCAGGCAATTTCAAAGGTTAATGGGGGGTTTGGTGGAAAAGCTGCTGTCTATTTAAAAAATCAAGCGTTTATAATATGTATATTAATTATTCTCCACAACGAACTATTATGCATCCAACAAAATTCTTAAAACGTTGCATGCTTGCTTTTGGTAAAGATAATTGAACAAAAATAGCATAGTTTTCTATCCATCTTGCTATTGGCTTAGCCAAGCAGATCGATCGCAAAGTCACTGCAACGCCCCAACTAGCTATCAAGGAAAGCTGAGAAGGAGTGGCAACAGGAAACCACGCGGGGAAAACGTCCTGATTGGATAATATTTTAAACAAAAACGTTCTTGATTGGATAATATTTTTAACAAATTTAATGTACTATTATAAATACTAAATTATATTGTAATCAATAATTAAAAATAATAAAATTGGTAGGGTAAATTAGAACATTAAAATATTGTAAAATCTATATATAAAGTAGGTTTTTAATTATAATTATAATCAGTTAAAATTTCGCCGACAGATGTCACTAGGGGCGACACTCATACTTGGCTCCATCACACTATAAATACGGAATTGTGGTGACTAAGGTGGATCAATTAGTAAGCCGTGTTAAGTTCTTGTTCGAGTCAAGTCGGTATATTTCATGGTGAATATTGAATAAAAAAAGTTGAGCCTAAATTAAGAACAAAATTATATTCTCTCCAAAATTACAGGAAGATTCAATTTTGTTCTGATTAATATCCACGCTCACATACTTTCCAAACCTCTCAAAGTAGAAATGGTCGAAATTTTATAAAATTAATATCTGTTGAAGAGCGTTTTTTTTTTTTTGCTCGAAAGCTGCACATTTCTAATAAAAAAAGAAACTCACTGTGAAAAATATTTATAATACCAAAATAAAATATTAGCATATATACTACAGAGTATGTTATATATGTATATACAAAATATATGCAAATTACAATTGATACAATAAAATATTTTCGTATTTACATACAGGACAAATTTGGCATATGTATATAGGATATGTAGATAAATATAGGCGTGTTTCATATTTTGCTCATTGCGTTATAATCTGTTTTGAAGGACAGTAGGTGTAGAAGACCACTCCAGAACCTAGTTGATTATCACACAAGCACACATTTATATATATAGGTACGAAAAGAGGCATCTCTACCTTTCACTATGCATCATGAATTCACGTAGGTCAAGAACAGTATAAATAGGTAAATCGAAAAATACACCAATTCCTATATTCCGGTCATAGAATCTCCCACTATAAACCACTTCAACACCAATTTGGATATTAAATCCAAAATACGTATTATCATTAATTGTAATTCAACTTATGAATTGTGCTATATTCGGCAACATATAAAGTAATTGACAAAACTTGAAATATTCTCACTTTTAGCATGTATATAATTTTTATCAATATATTTTATTATCCCTTTATATATAAAAGTCAGTGTATATATGTATGTGGGTATCTATGTCGGCTATACACGTCCACAATACGTAACTAATCTGACTGAATTTTTAACAGTATATAGAGTAGAATCTGTAAAAACTTATAGTGAAAATTTCAGGTCTCTATCCCGAATATTCGTCGAGTTATTTGCAAATTGCGTTGCAAATTTGCCTTTTCGCTCGCAAGCAGCGCCTCTAGCGGTGAAGATGGTAGGTAATATCAGCTGACCTAATGTACATGTAAAACGTGTTTTGACAGGACATAGAGAAAAATCTGGAAAAGATATTTATCGGATTTTTAGCCAATAAAAAATAAAATTGACAGATTCTGGGCAAAAATAGTTGTTTTTTAGTCAGAAAATGATGATGACAATATTGCTGTATTATGTTTGATTACAGTGGTACCTCGACATACGAGCGCCCCAACATACGAGTTTTTCGAGATACGAGCCGACGAGCAAGTGATTTTTTGCTTTTACTTACGAGCGAAATTCGAGATACGAGTTCGGTTCGGTAGTAACACGCAGTCGCGCCATCACGATCAGTTAGCAGCGTGCTTCCGCTGTGATAAGTTGTGTTTTGTGTTGCGTTTACATTTACAGTTTTAGTTCATTTATTTTTATAACCATGGATCGGAAGAAAGTTTGTAAAAAGTCAAGTGCTAAGAAAAAGATGATGAGTATTGAATTAAAACGTGAAATTTCTACAAGTGAGATAAAGGAGATCTTAGGAATGTGGGAGAGAGTTTCACAGTTCGTGAAAAAAAAAAAAACCCAGAAAAAGTTGCAACAGGTCGTGCATTTGACCTTTTTAATGACACTTGCCTAACTCATTTCCGGAACATTCTGAGAGGGAGGAAGAAACAAACCTCCTTGGACATGTTTTTTTCTAAACGGCCTACAGGTGAAAGCGAGAAAAATGTAGCGAAAAAGGCAAAGACCAGTGAGGATTTCAAATTTATTTCTTTACATTCTGTTTTTGTTTTTGTGCAATAAATATTTTGATATTTATAAATACGTTTTTATTTTTTAAAACCACGTAACAAAAATAACTGGGGTGACATTTTGGAGGTTGGAACGGATTAATGGTAGTTCAATTGTTTTGTATGGGGAAATTTGCTTCGAGATACGAGTAATTCAAGATACGAGCAAGGTTGCGGAACGAATTAAACTCGTATGTCGAGGTACCACTGTATCAGATACAAAATTATATCGGGAAATATTCCAAAAAGCAGAGACCACGGGTGAAACCAGTTCATTATTTTGTATGCAGGGACAAAATTCTAACAGAAAAACATTCATTCGAGCAGAAAACAAAAGCCAGATCATCTTTCTATAAAAATATCGATTCTTAGACACAAAGTTTGGAGCGGGACGTTTCACAAAAGTGACATCCACGGCGCCAATTTATAATTTTAACGAATAGTATTTGAATAAAAACATTTAATCGGGTAAAACCCGGGCGTTGCCCGGGTCATTCGGCTAGTATTATATATATTTTTAAAAGGAGAAAGTTCGAATTTACATGTATGAGAAATTCGCCTTATATAAGAAAATAGGAAATATGCTTAAAATATTAAACTTCTTTAAGTTTTTGTTCATGAGTGTATATTCATTTTATTTATGTTTTCTAGAATTCTGGCGCATATCATTGTATTGCCAACTACCCAAACTGTCCTCCATAGTTTTTGTTTTATTTACAATGCCATTAAGTCTGGATTATGGATGCCCAGAATATATAGTTACTGGGATATTTACCCAATATGATGCTTGTAGTATTGTTATGGTGTGCACATCATATATAGTTAATGGAAAATATATTGAATATGATGTTTGTGATATTTATTAAGGGATTTGATTGTATCATAAATATCCTCATACACACAAAATAGGATAAGAAGATATGTGTTGATTTTGCTTAGACTTTATAAAGATACGAATTCCAACAATATTGATCAAACATTATCTTTATTAATTTACAAGAGAGAGAGAGAGATTAAAAATGAGAATAACTTATAACAATAGTAAACAATGAAAAACTTATCTTCTTACAGTTAGCGTCTTATTTACTTGTGATCTTATACATATTACTCTGTGGGAACAAATAATTAAACTTGGAATATATATACAACATGAATATAGCAAAAAGAAGAATCATCGCGGTCACATTTCAGAAATGACCGTCTTCACGCTCTTGTTGAACGTACGATTTTTTCGATCTGATGGAAACACTAGAAGACGTCGCACTTCTAGGTGAAGTTTCATCACAGAGCAAGATGGCTCCAAACTTCTTACGGAACTTATGGCTGAAGATACTGTAGAGAAGAGGATTACAAGCAGAAGATGTGTAAGCCATAAGATTAACAAAGATCAGATAGGTCCAAGTTTCCTGAAAATGAGTTGTCGAGAAAGTATTATAGAAAAGTAAGACTTGATGAGGAGAGAAACTGATGAAATAGACGGCGACCCCAGCTATAAGCATTTTGATAACACCACGACGAGCTTTTAAAGCACTTGCATATTTTTCACCAGCCATTGAACGTCCAAGATCAGCACGGAAGAGACGATGTCCAATGATGATGTACAAGACAACCTGTAGAATCAATGGGGCGAAGTAAAAAAGAACACATTCAACATATTTGAAGAGTAACTTATAGGGGAAATCCATAACGCAGGGAGTGAAGCCCGGTTCTACAGGAAGTAGATCATGGAAGAGTAGATTGGGAGATGCACATGCCATAGCTGCGGGCCAGATCAGCACAATCACCACCAGAATTCTGCTTCGACCGCAGACGATGTGGGCAGTCATTGGATGGACAATAGCGATGTATCTGTCACACACAACTCACATTGTCAAATTCCGCTTCTTATAGAACCTGAAAACAAAGATATTTCGAATATAAAGATTAAAAATTGAGGCTAATTTAGCATTGTGAAAAATAATACGTAAGTAAAATTGTACTTCAATCTCAAATGGATAAAATATCTGAAGATATCAGTGTTTTAATTTTTTATAGAATATACCTTTATCTTCATTTAGAAATACCTATTAAAAACTTAAACAAAATTTTCCCATTCGTGATTCAAGCTAACTTTCGGTGTATAAAAGGCATTTTAAAATTATAAAACATTTTTACAATATTGTAACAAAGTATTTAATATTTTATTTGCAGAGCATTATTTTTTATGTTTATATTTTGCTATACTCTGTACACTTCCATCTTTTGATTATCTTTTGTTTATCACTCATAGTTTGTTTTTGCCTGAAATAAATTGTTGTCTCATCCCGAAGTTGGTCTTCCCTAATTTTCCACGTGGCAATATCTTTTTCATATAAAAGGCAAGCTTTCGAGTGAGAAAGTCGCTCTTCTACATGTTTATTCTAAAGAAATATCGAATAGGTATCCTAACACTTAAACTATCTGTATATGTTTGAACGTACCGATTCTTGCAATAGTCCAACTTCACCAGTGAGTAAAAGTAAACAAAATGGAGATCTAGTAAGTGCAAAAGACATGCTGCATTCCACATGTGTAGACATTTGGTGTTCTTGCAGTAAAAGATGTTCTAACTTCCCACTATGATTATCATGGCTTGAATCATGTGTGTTTAATAAAGTTAATAATAAAAAATAAGTATGATAATAAATATAAACACAATTCTTGTTATAATATAGATAAATCAATAACCAGAAACATTCAATAGAAAACGAATAATGGTTTTATATATCTATAAACGATATTATAAATATTAAATCTTCTCGTAATGTGAATTATATCTCTTCCGAGATGATATAAAAATTTAAAATATATCGATTTTAAAATAAATAGATTTTCATCTCAATATCGTAGCAAACCCAATATTAGCAGAAAGGATTATGGAGAGAAGATAACTAAGCCAAGACCTAACTTTATCTTTATAAAGTACTTCACTTCTGTCAAACTTTTATTTCTTTACTTAGACGACCCAGTTTTTTAAGCTTAACTTGAAGCACTTGTGCTTAAAAAACTTGGTGGATATAAATGCTGAAACAATATTTAATTCTATATATTTAACTAAAAAAAGTTATTAATAACAAATATATATGCTAACAATAATAATATATTTGCATACCTTTTGATAATATGCAATTAGAATTAATTTGAATATTATATACTTTATTTGAAATTAATTTCAGAAATGAAAAGAGGATTTATTTATCCTATATATATATACATATAGGTAATCTCCTCTATCAATTATTATATTATGATGCATTAGCGCGCCATCTGTCATGAAAATTCGAAACTATTATAGACGCGTATGATTCTTTTTTAAATTAAACAATTTCTACTGCCCTTACTGCAATGGAAAAATTAATGGGAGGGCCTGGCTCACGAAAAATGCAATATAACAGCGGTATGGTAAATTAAACTGGCGAAACCGCTGGGAGGGTTCACCACTGATGAGCCAGGCCCTACCATTAATTTTTACATTGCAGTAAGGGCAGTAGAAATTGTTTAATTTCAAAAAGAATCATACGCGTCTTTAATAGTTTCGAATTTTGATATTAATTACCTTTTTACAATACAATTTCACTCTTTTGTACTATTTTATAATTAAGAAAAAAATTATTTTCAGACGACCATTTCAATACGTAGCTGAAAAATATCAAAAGATATATTCTACTGTTATTAACATTAAAAGGAAATAAATACTCAAGCCTTTTTAAGTTAAAAGATAGCCTAATTAAATAGCATGATTCGTGTATTTTTTAAATATAAACGAATATTTTGCTAATAATAAACTATAATGATATTTAATATTAAAGATAGTTCAAATATTAAAAGAAAAATATATTTTTATAGTAAGAAAGCATTAAGGCTATTTCCCCTCCATTCCTGCAATAAACCTAAAAGAGAGTACCCGTAAAGTTTATCTTCTGCAATTTATACCGCCATCTTTTATCGTTTTCCCGCCAATAAGAATTGTAATGATTTTCTAGAATAAACTAATATGTGTTATTTTTATTTTTTCATATCATTTAATAAATTGCTATTCATATGGATATATTCTTTTATTTCTCTCTATTTGTGAGAAAATACCTTTTTATATTATATATATCTAGATAAATATATATGTATATTAGAAATATGTAAATTTGAATTTTCCGATCCTTAATGAAATCTAAATATTTGAGATCTATCATTGTATATGGAATTTTACCAGAATATACGAAGTATGATCTGGAAAGAGTCGCTATGAAAGTTCAAACTCCAGAATATTGGTATTTTGCAGAGTAAGATACTAAATTGCATATTCGGATCCAGATAATATCGATTATATTATAATAATATTAGAAATAAATTAATTATCACTACTAATAAGAGTGGAGAAAATGTGAGAAATTAATGATTAAAATCTCAAACTGTGGAGCTTAAAGGTATTTTCCCTTCTGTCAGAAAACTACAATACATATCATTAAGAAATTTTACATATAGGCTATTCGCAGCCTATGCAAATTAAACCAATAACGAACTAATTAGCATATGATAGTGTATGCGAATAAATATGATTATATTTTTCAATAATATATATGGTGATTCCCCCCCCCCTATAAGGTGATATTGATTAATAAAGAGGAAGGTCTTATCTGCAATCAAAGTAGCCGCTAAAGAAAAAGCGCCATCTATTGACTATTTTTATAAACTAGCGAACTCGGGTCAGTGACAAAACCATAACACTAATGAGTACAACTAACCAAATGGGCTCTGACACACCTATTATTGTAAAAGTCGAACTACTTTCTGCATGTGTAGACATGTGGTATATTTACATTAAAAGACAGTCTCTAACTACCCAACACATGATTATCATGGCTGTATCACGGGATAAATAAATGTCACATTTTCTATTCATTCCACTATGAAGGAAACTTTGTATTTCAGCTAAAAATATCTAAGAAAGGATAAAATTAGCTAAGAGAGAAATATTCACATATCATTATTAATTTATTGATGGAAGTATGACAATAAAAATGAAGTTTATTTCTAAGTCCGCCCAGCCAATTTGATTAATCACTTCTTAAAACAACTGCGCAATCATGTTTCCAAACAATATCCTTTTCACGTAACAAACAAATGAATGTTTTAAATATTGTTATCTTATATTTTCTCTCTGATAATATATTTATTAAAAATAAATAAATTTCAAATTTATTATCACAGAACATCCAGTGTTGTCAAATTGTTTAAATAAAACACCTTTGAATGTGAAACTAATATTTCAACTAAATGGATTAAATTTCGAAAAAAGAAAAACATTCTTAAAAATTTATATATATCTTCTTTATAAAGTGATTTCACATCTTGAATAAAATTTCAGAAATTGACGTTTTTGTGACCTCTTTTATATAATAAAAAGTATTTAAAAATTGATTCAGAAAGAGATAATAATCATTAGATATCAATTAATAATAGTATTATATATATATTATAATTTTGATAAAAGAGTGTAATAAAAAACGCGTTTTATTTAAAATAATTTGCTGGTTCGAGATTTGCTTTAAAAAGTCATTGCGCTACACCATCCTACTTTAATTACACTCATAGACAGAACTTAAGTAAGTGGAAATTCTTTGATGTCGCCGGTCGTCTGTTTTTATTTTTATTTTTTGGAAGTAGACAGAGGTTGTTCATACTTGGTTATCTTGTGTCTCTTCAATAAAGGTCACTGTAATATATTTCAGAATTATTGTCTGAATACCGATATACGTGCTAAAAGGTACAACTTCCTTAAGTTTTGTTCACACTAGGTTATCTCGTGTGTCTTCAATAAAGGTCACTGTAATATCTTTCAGAGTTATTGTCTGAAAACCGATATATGTGCTAAAAGGTACAACTTCCTTAAGTTTTGTCCATGAGTGTAATCCTTGAAGTTTCGTTTAAGTAAATCATCGAAACGTCGGCAAGTTAATAAATAAAGAACATAGTGGATGCAAATATGATATTTTTCAAAGAAAGAGTTTAATCAAAGAATAAATTAAAGACACTATGTTTAAATGATATTTGACTGATATCTAAATCAAAATATCCTTATGTTTATTGCAAATCACTTTAAAAGAATATAAGTAAAATATTCTATATACAGTTACGAGCGTCATTCTTCATCTCCTAATCATTTATCATCTCTGTCACCGTTAGCTTTTTTTTTGGAATGGCGCCCTCCTATTGGTTGGCTACGATCACGCCACCTTTGCCCCCCCCCCCCCATCATGCCCCCCCCACTCGCTTTTTTGTTTTTTTAACTATTGTGTTGGAGCGGGTCGCTCCTTGAATAAATGCCTATATTAGTTAATAACTAAATGGAATCCTCTCTTTCTTTTTCCCAGTAAGAGACGCCTACGGAAGCCAACAGTACATAGACAGAAAAAGCACATAGGCTATAGTTATTAACTAATATATGCATTTATTAAAGGCGCCAAATTTATAATTGTAACAAATAGTATTTGAATAAAAATATTCAATCGGGTAAAACACGGGCGTTGCCCTGGTCATTCGGCTAGTTATTATTATAAAAGAGAGAACCGGGAAATTATCTAATAGAGATGTGGTTGCGTGCGTGTTGGTGTGGCTTGTGGAAAGGCCGCTGATAAAATTATAATTATTTTTTATAATTTGATATAATTTATTCAAAGCCAAAAATATATAAAGAGAAAAGAAGTAACGGCCGAAGTAACAGCCGTGGGAATCAAGCCTTAATGTTGACGACGCGCGTGGCAAGAGAGTCCCGGATGCCGCCCGCGCGCATGCGTAGTGTGTTCTTCCAGCTCGCGCTTGCCGAGGCTTAGTGAGGTCGCCACACTACCGCTCGTATGTGTATTGAAGCTTTGTCCGCGCTCGCTGAAGTAAAGTGTGATCGCCACAAAGATATTATATATTTTATAGGCTATATAAGTTTAAATAACTCTGGAGTTTTTGTGAATAAGCACATAAATAACTAGAAATTTCCATAGCACAAGCCTTTCATTCATAACACAAATCAATAAATTGAAATAGAAATCAATTGCTACCATCAATACTATTTCTATCTAAGATGTGCCGTTTTTTAAAATATTGATTCTTATGGATTGAGATATTTTTAGAAAGATATTGTAAAAATTCATTTTTCATTTATTTATTTTTTTATGGACCCAGTCCGGGAACTTAAGGGACATACCTTGTATATACATATAAAATTTTAATATAAATATATATTGATATAACTCAATCTTTTCATACAAAGAAATATATAATAGATAATATTTCGTATGTAAACATCTTGTATACAGTAAATTTTCTATAGAGGTATATATAATAATATGTAGGCGAGATATTTTCACATAGCGATATATTTAAATTTCCAAATAAAATATTGATGGATTGAAGCCGACAACGAGCCATCTATATATAATAAATAGAAGAATTGAAGAATGAATGTTTCTTTTGATATATAAAACAAACCATTTCTAAGATTCCACCCTTGAGTGTAGCATATATAAGCAGAACAATACAGTATTAGATACAATATAATGCGGCTTATGATTGTGGAACAACACGTTTGACAATTTTTACCGCGAATGTTTATTTTGAATGAAAAATCGTAATTTATTTTAAGGAGAAATAACGACTATTTCTCTCATTAGGGATTAATTATGATGTCCACTACGCTACCCCGGACATATTTCGTTCAAAAGAAACACTTTTATTTTTCCGTTCATCATTACTCTTCACAATTCATCCCTAAGGATAGAAATAGTCATTATTTTTTCCTTAAAATAAATTACGATTTTTCGTTCAAAAGAAACATTTGCGGTAAAACTTGTCAAACGTGTTGTTCTACAGTATTAGAGCTCTAAGAAGCGGTCTGGTAGATTAAATTGGCGAAACCGCTGGAAGGGTTCACCACTGATGAGCCTAGCCCTCCCAATATTTTTCATCGCAGTAAGGACAGTAGAAGGTTTTGTTTTATATTTAAAAAGAAACATTCGTTCTTCAATGATTCCATTTCTTATTAATGGACTTCATGAAAAGAATAAATTTAGAATTTCATTCGATAAAGATATGAGGGTGTACCTAAATG
Organism: Cordylochernes scorpioides; assembly: GCA_030710605.1. Classification (NCBI taxonomy): domain Eukaryota; kingdom Metazoa; phylum Arthropoda; class Arachnida; order Pseudoscorpiones; family Chernetidae; genus Cordylochernes; species Cordylochernes scorpioides. The sequence goes on from CP092863.1 coordinate 141,146,233, forward strand.
AATTATAAAGGAATTTAATAAACAAAGTATTTATGTAATAATAAAAATTATGAAAAGAAACACATGCGGGATAGTATTTCAAATGTCGTTTTACAATCACAAGCCGCATTATATTATATTTTATCATTACTCTCCACAATTCACCCTTTCATACCTCATCCAAAAGATTAGAAATAATCGTTATTTCTCCTTGAAATAAATTTTGATTTTTCGTTGAAAAGAAACACATGCGGGATAGTATTTCAAATGTCGTTTTAAAAATTATGTATTTATGTGATGATTTAAGACCATGGAATTGTTGTAAATAGTCTAAATATCCACTACCACATGTTCCACCCCATGACTGTATATAACTTCTTATGTACTGCACATAGAAAACCTCAACTAACATCAATCTGTACCGCGTAAGAATCTAATAAAGTATTGCAACTGTACAGATAGAAGGAATGGAGATAGACAGGAGAAAGTTAAGGTTAAAACAAATCAGGTTTAGGACAGAAGTCGAAGCAAGGCCTAGCAAAAGAGGCTTAAAACCAGCCCAACTATAAATAAGTTACAAGTCAATACTTCCTGACAGGACAGGGCGTATCTGATATCGAGGAAACCATAAAATCTAAGAGTGACGCCCAATTTCCGGGCCAAGACAGGACGTATTTTCAATCAAAGAAAGCCGCAAGGCCAATTACAGAAGACATCACCTAAGTAGGTCAACCAATAGCCTACGGCCACGTGAAAAAGTCCCACCAATTAGGAAAGAATCACCTAAATAGGTCAGCCAATCAGAAAGAAGCAAGGTCGTGGTGTTAAATCGAAGACCTAGAATAGGCAGTCTTCGCTTGGAACTCAACGGTAACACTTGCTCTAAAATCTCTCTCTCCTCATCCCATTCCTTCTTGACGTCAGACGCTTTTAGTGGAATCTCTGTTTGTTTATTTCACCTTTGGCCCAGCTGTGTCGCCTTCCACCACGACTGCACGGGAGAGTTGACATCGAGGTTCGTCGAGCATCAGGTAACACTGGTCCCAGAGGTCCCAAGATATCACAGACTCCCCCGTAACGAAGAGTCGACAGGATAGTGGACGCCAAGGTACAAGTAAGCAAGTAGACCACTGTCTGTACAGAAAGATGGAACAGGGAAGAGAGGAGGAGCCAAAGGAACCAATGGAGTCCGATCCCGACTCCGAAAGTGGCGGAAGCCCCACTTTTCCGAAGAAAGAAACAACCTTCGGTAAGACGCAGGAAATTGTCCCCGGCCAGGAAGACGTCACACCCCCGCCGCCGGTGTCAGATGTCCGAGGGAGGTTGACGACGACGCTACATCAGCTTTCTGCCGTGACCGGACATCGCGAGAGATGGAATCGCTACGATGGTTCGTACGAGGCGCAGAGCTTCTTCACCAACTACGACGCCCAAGCAGATCGGGCCCAACTACAATACTCTACAAGCCTGAGAAAGCCAGCAAACCTCCTGCAAGCGCCCCTCCGAGTTACCAACACGCGAGCGTATGTTACCTGCTCCCCCGACCATCTCTAAACCACGAGCCCAGCGCAAACAATGAACTCTGACCTTCCCAAGAATCCGCCAACCACGACACAAGACCAGGACTGTCCCGACATACAAGACCACACAACAGTAGGTTCCTACTTCTATAATTTTTATTGAACAATGTCTCGTTCGAGCTGAACAGTCCAATAATGTAAACCTACTCTACTACTTTATACAGGAGCATCTATCGCTATAATTAGGCAGAATACTTTTAAAATAATAGAAATCAGTTTGTAAAAGAAAAATACCTGTCCATCCATTTAATTTAACTATTAATGCCATAGCTAACAATATTTTCACCATAGACTATATCTTTTTGATCTTAAAAATAAATAACATAACGCGGAATCTAAAATTCCATATCATCGATACACCATTGCCTTTTGTCATGTTATTCCTTAATTCCATAAAACGATTTCTACTAATTATAAACTGTTCTCAGCTACTCCTGTATCAAGATAATGTACCTCTACCAACTACCTTGTACCAATTCACTTCGTGCAAGCAACACGTGTCCCATGGACAGGTTAATACAACTGTCCCATTTACTAAATCTTCCCCTCCTGGAACGGGTTGCTCACACGTGGTGAACTCCAACACTCTTATTTTATTATAATGTTCCTAATCCCATTTTCAACGCCCCTATGTCCTTTTCTTTCATAGCTTTAGACAGAAATAACCTAAGTCACAGCCTTCCAAAACTATTCCAATCGTTAAATTCCCACATAACTACACTCCTTCCTTTTACATGCCTATTTAAATATCGACAAATCTCTCTCAACAAAATATACAACACCCTCTCACATAACTTTTTCCAATTGACAACAATTTTTAATGCGCGACTTCACACCCAAATCTAATTTCGAGCCACACAAGCTTTATTACGTCGCCCTACTAAACACACACACAAAAAATTATTTTTTCCACATTTAACGTGTCATATCCACTAACAATATAAAAATTATCGATATGTTCGTACAACCAGCACCCATGACTTTAGTAAATTTGTTATTCTTAGTGAAACAGGTTAGATTTCGTACAAAACAAAGACTTCACGTAACACCTTTTCATTTACAATTTTTTCGCTTCGTGTCACAGCGCTACACCACTAAACTCTTTCAATTTTCAGGCCAAAGACGCCTTCAACACGCCTGTGACACATTTATTTAATCACACATTGTCCACGTCGATAGTCGCAATTTCATTCAATTCTAACCTGATATCATTGAATAACATTTTTTCTAAGTCCGCCAAAAAACCATTCGATTTAATATCAACAGATACAATATCCGAATTTTCGAAATACAAACACAAATCTAACAAATACTTGAACACACGGAATAACTCAACCTCTGTATCTCCCTATATCAATCCCATAACGCTTTTCACCAAAAGTGACAAATCAAAACGCTTTTGCGTTTACAATTATAGAAATAATATCTCCGAACGTAGTTCGAATTAACTTCCAATAAGTTGAAAGAAAGCAAGCAAGCCCCCTCGCTCCCCCCCTTGACCTAAATCCGGAATCGCATTAAAAATAGCTTCGCTCCCCTCTCTTCCGCTGGAGATGGACAAACAAATAGCCGACATTTTGTTACGCCCGTCGCCACCCCGATGTCACTCGAATGGATTTTCGCTACCTATTAAATCAAACATTAGTGCGCGCCTTTTATTTTTAATCTACGCCGATATCCCGTTTAGCTACTAAAACTTGCTTAACACGTTATCTTACATTTACTAACAAATCTGTTCACTAACATTCTCTCGCCCTCGATTAACTTGTCAACTTAACATCGACACTTAGATCCAAGGACAACATTTTACTTACAAAAATCACACACACCCACATAAGTTTAAACAAAAAATCGACAACATTAGGACTCAGTAAGTTTCACAGTTAGAACACAATGTGATCCACGAGTCGCATCAAACTTAAAACAAATTCGATAAGTTAGAAAAACTTAGGCCAACAAGACCAAAGATATCAATCGAGGACAATTTAAAGCTCTCTCTACCCATCCTAAAAAAAAAAAAAAAAAAAAGGAACATTACATTTGGCCTACAACTTTCCATTCTTTCACGATATATAATTTCTATATATAATCTTACTTGCTCTTCTTTCTCGATGAACATTTTTTTAAAATTTTTCATTTTAATATCCTTTATATAATCATTATATAGCTCTTATAATTGTTTTTTTTTACGTCAACCAATTAGTTTAGATTATTGTCTTTTTTTTATTATTTTTCTTTACCAAAACTTATTTACTTTTGCTTCATGACTCTATTTTATAATCAACTTTATATTTTATCTTTCATATCATATCTAATAATCTCAAGTTTATATTTCATGTTTATATCACTAATTTGCATTTATCATTTTATATTTTTTCTCACTTTATAAATTAGATGTTATTTACATTGTTTCACCTTCCGCTACCATGTCAATGCTATCGAGTATATTATTGCTCATTATTTTTTTTTCATTTAATATTTTCACTTTCTATTACCCCTTATATACTGCTGTAGTGTGTTAATCTTTGTATCATATCATCACTATTTTTACTTTTTTTTTAAAGATTACTTTGCATTTAACTTCGCAATTCTATTTTCGATTTTTCAAATCCTTTAACGCTATATGCAAAGCCTTACTTTCGCAATTTCATATCTCAATGATATATTCTTTTATAATCAAACTAAAAATCACGATCTAAAAACAGGGCAATCTTCAATAACCTCTTAAACAACCACTTTAAAGGTTACTTCTTAAGAATTACTAACATTCCTTTTCCGCAGGAACTTTTAACTCCTTCGCAGGCTAGACTTGACCTACTTTGATTTCGTAATTAACAATCTTGACACACCGTCCCCCAGATTTACCTATCCCAACTTCTGGATTGGATACGTGCAAATTGTATATTTTTTTATTCCAGGGCACTCTCATGCCACACGCTGGCACATTTTTTTTATTTTTTATTTTACTCTTTTTCTCGCTAAGCCCCTGACGACTCTAATTAAAACTTTGATTTCTGGTCACTGATCTTCGCCCTCATTTATCCTGCATGCGTACGTCTTAACGACTAATTACTAAAACCCATAACAATCCCCTTATCTTACTTTTCGATTGTGGTACTGTAACTTTATTCGGTCCTTAAATTTACATGTGAAACATGGCCTAGGTTTTCCGCGCCGTGCACATTAAATGGTTTGGGACTTGAGTCAAAGTGACCTTGCCTCAACCAAGTAATAACTAACCCCTCAACCCTTTCTAACGCCCATCACGAAAAGATCATGATTTACCCATCCAATCATTTATATTTTTACCTATAATCATTATATGTTCCCTATTAAATATTTTATTCATATTTTTATTTTTACTTGTATGTTTAATATTAGTTGTTTATGTTTTATTATCTCTTATGGATATACAGAAATCAACCCCATGTTATATACCAACTCACTTTAATTAATTTTTAAAAAATTACTTCCTTAATAACAGTCTTCCTATTCCGCTCTCTTAAATCCCTCCATATGAACCCTCTCACATCCGGGGCCATCTGTGATGATTTAAGACCATGGAATTGTTGTAAATAGTCTAAATATCCACTACCACATGTTCCACCCCATGACTGTATATAACTTCTTATGTACTGCACATAGAAAACCTCAACTAACATCAATCTGTACCGCGTAAGAATCTAATAAAGTATTGCAACTGTACAGATAGAAGGAATGGAGATAGACAGGAGAAAGTTAAGGTTAAAACAAATCAGGTTTAGGACAGAAGTCGAAGCAAGGCCTAGCAAAAGAGGCTTAAAACCAGCCCAACTATAAATAAGTTACAAGTCAATACTTCCTGACAGGACAGGGCGTATCTGATATCGAGGAAACCATAAAATCTAAGAGTGACGCCCAATTTCCGGGCCAAGACAGGACGTATTTTCAATCAAAGAAAGCCGCAAGGCCAATTACAGAAGACATCACCTAAGTAGGTCAACCAATAGCCTACGGCCACGTGAAAAAGTCCCACCAATTAGGAAAGAATCACCTAAATAGGTCAGCCAATCAGAAAGAAGCAAGGTCGTGGTGTTAAATCGAAGACCTAGAATAGGCAGTCTTCGCTTGGAACTCAACGGTAACACTTGCTCTAAAATCTCTCTCTCCTCATCCCATTCCTTCTTGACGTCAGACGCTTTTAGTGGAATCTCTGTTTGTTTATTTCACCTTTGGCCCAGCTGTGTCGCCTTCCACCACGACTGCACGGGAGAGTTGACATCGAGGTTCGTCGAGCATCAGGTAACACTGGTCCCAGAGGTCCCAAGATATCACATTTATATATATAATCTTTTGATATAATATTAAATATTACAACAATTTCCATTTGAGGTCTGTGGTATAAATCGTTGATTTTCGATAGCTACGACCCGGGTTCGAATCCCGTATTTGACAATTTACTTTGTGAATAAAAAAATGCTTAAAGAGACCTCGATTTTGGCTCTGGCACACTTGCAAATGTAAAAGTCGAATTGCTTTCAACCTGTATAGACATGTGGCGCACTTACAGTAAAAGCAGTCTCTAACTACCCCACTATGATTATCATGGTCTGTACCATGTGTACTTGGGATAACAAATATTTTAAATTTAAAAAATATTTTAAATCATAAAGCACAATTTGGATTATAGCTACAATAAAATAAGACTTAATACAAATAAATTAATAGTGTGTGATGTTTCGGTAACAACGTTGTTACCATCATCAGACAAAAGAATAAATGAATAAAAATAAATAAAATTTATTAGTTTTTCATAATGACTAAATCGTTTTATATTTTAATATCATAATAATATATTTTTACTATAAGAAAATAAGAAATTTAACTTAATGCCTTCAAATATTTAATTTTCAAAATGTTTTTTTTTTTTTAATGATCAATTTAAAGTTAATGCAATGTAATTTATTTCTGATTTTCATATTTTAAACGAATGAATTCTAATAAAATCTAAAGTGTGTAATTTTCTCTCTCCCGATGTATTTATAATGTATTTTTATATAAAAATTGAAAAATACTAATTTGTTTGATGAATTTGTTAATAAGGTTTATAGGATTCTTTTTTGTTTAAATGGATAGAAGCAATTATTTTAATTATCTTTTATAAATTAATTGTATATAATTTAGTTTGAGATTGAAAAGTTTGAATTTAAAAGAGAATAATATTTCAAGTAGATAATGAAAATGTGTTTTTGGTTAATTTCGTAAGTTTGAACTTAGTATTTCTCTTTAACAGCGTGTAGCTTACTCCACTCCAGTCCTTGAGGTCATTGGTCCACATTCTTTGTCATTTTTTGGCAGCTTGTATCTTAATCTATCTCAGTCCTTGAGTTCTTTGGTCGCATTCTTCTTGGTCTTCCTCTTTAGCAGAATGTAGTTCATTCTACTCTAGTCCTTGAGGTCATTGGTCCACATTCTCTTTTTTATTTTTGACATCTTGTATCTTAATCTATCCCAGTCCTTGAGGTCTTTGGTCGCATTCTTCTTGGTCTTCCTCTTTAGCAGAATGTAGCTCATTCTACTCTAGTCCTTGAGGTCATTGGTCCACATTCTCTTTTTTATTTTTGGCATCTTGCATCTTAATCTATCCCAGTCCTTGAGGTCTTTGGTCGCATTCTTCTTGGTCTTACTCTTCAGAAGCATGTAACTCACTCTATTCTAGTTCTTGAAGTCATTGGTTCATATTCTCTTTGTCATTTTTGGCAGCTTGTATCTTAATCTATCTCAGTCCTTGATGTTCTTTGCCCGCATTCTTCTTGGTCTTTCTCTTCAGCAGCAAGTAGCTTACTCTAGTTCTTGAGGTCATTGGTCCACATTCTATTTGTCATTTTTTGGCAGCTTGTAACTTAATCTATCTCAGTCTTTGAGGTTTTTGGTCCGCATTTCTTTAGCACCAAGTAGCTTACTCTACTCCACTCCTTGAGGTCATAGGTCCACATTCTCTTTGTCATAATTTTGGCAGCTTGGAGGGTGAGGGGGATGATCATCTCAATAATAACATATCTCCTATATTCAAAAATCACAAAGATTTCTCACAATGAGTTTATTTTTTAAAATTTAAAATGCTACATTTCAGGTGATAATCGCTCTTAAACAGACAAATATATTGACGCGCACATCGTGAATATTCCTTAAGATTCAAACTAAACAACGATTCTTCTCAATTTTTTATTTTGAATCATGAATACATGTCTTATATTTATTATTTTTATAATTTTTAAATGGACTCAAACAACGATTCGAAGAATGTTCCAAATATTTCCAATTTCAATGTGAATCCAAACTGTTGGGTAACATAAACTTTGAATTATGTATTAAATGGATTATTTTACACATAGTTGCATAGTATAGATTGAAAAAGAACGTTCTTCTCGAAATTCTCCATATTTTCCACCAATAACATGATAACATATTACCCAACGACTTCTATACTGTGTCTTCATTTAGGGATATCTTCTAAACTTAATAAGACGTACAATGAACCTCTAGGTTTTCAATATAAAACATGTCCTTGTTATTTGTCGCCACTTTAATGGGATTTTGGGTCATATTTACATAGCTAGCGTGTGTGACAGTAACATCTATACATATCAACACACGTTGCATTATTGCAACATGGCAATATAAAGTTGGGTTGTTGAATTATAGTAATCCTGTTTTATTGTCCCATAGTAAATATAAGTCTTTATGTATGTGTTTGTTGGGGATTTGGGTAATTTATATTCCTGTATTTGTTTGTACAAATATAGGTCACATGACGTATTCCCAAAATTAAATAGAAGAAGAGATAGAGGCTGCCTGATTGGCATTCATACTTATTTAAATTTAAGATACTTCAGCCAGTAAATCTTTTTTATTGTTTCGACGTTTCGACAAAGATCTTTTGTCCACGTCAAGAGCAAATAAAATTATTCTATACTTTCATTTTTATTTGTTCCTGACTAGGACAAAATATTTTTGTTGAAACGGCGAGATAATAAACAGATTTACTGGCCGAAGTATCTTTTAATTCTAAGAATAGATTTCATTTTATTCTTCTATTTGCTACACTTATTTAGAATTTCTATGGAACAATTCACATAATTATGGTGTCTATATTTTACGTATATCTCTATAAATACGAATTTGCCGGTCCCAAGCCCGGATAAAAAGGAAGAAAGGGAGCAGGAACTAGCTCGTTAAATATCCTGGGCTCAACTGGTAAAACTCAGTAAGGGCTTCTGATCCAGGCATACAGGATGTACTCCATGTTAGGAGCGGTTACACATGGCATCTGTTCCTCATGTCAGAGGTGGCCATTTCATATTGGAGCTAAGTCAGTGGCCTGCTACTGAGTAGTGCTCCCAATCCTATTGACAAATGTAGACATATTCTACTTCACCTAATCATGATGGTTGTCAGCCCTACTGGCTATTGGAGCATTTTATTCAATTAGAAAAACGTTCCCAATGCGGGAATCGATTCCGGGTCGTAGCGGCCGAAAACCAACGGTTAAGAACACTCGTTCACCGACCTTCAATTTACAGTACTAATTAATTTTAATAATTCTCGTAATCTATAAAACCTCAACTTAAATTATATCACAACCGTTTTGGTTAAGCCTAATTTCAAACTTAATTTACATATTTCTGTTTATATAGTGATAAGAACCGATATTTTCAAAAGTTATATTTTATAAAAATATATCGCTAAAATACAAAGAACACACACACCTTTTAGGAGATTTCAAAATATTTCTTTTTTTTTTTACATCAACCTTAAATGTGAAAATCTCTTTATCCAGAAATACGTTTATACACTCTAAAATGATATAGATTTGACAAATTTGAATATATGTATAGATAAAGGCTTCAATCTTTTAAATATTCTATGATTGATGAAATATTTATTTTTGACCATAAACACCATGAATATATTCTAAAGAACCTTATATATAATTCAACACACACACAACCTCTATAAAAACTATTTTAATATTAAAGATAGAATTTTCTTATAAAGTAAATATTTGATATATATTATCATAATCTACGATTTGATGCTTCCTCTGATATTTATTTTTGACATTTTTTTACATTTATCTATGAATCCAGTGTTGCCGAATATTTCTACACAATTTTCTCGTTGAATTTAAATATAAAAATATTTATGAAAATCATATTTAAGCATCAATCCTATTTTATGTATTTTATTTGGAAAATACGTTAAAAAATAAACAAAACAGTAAATATCAAATCGTTTCATAAAAACTAATACTTGGAAAAAGTGACTTTTTATAAATTTTAAAATATTTATCTCATATATTTTCTTAATTTAAATTTACATATTATTAAGGGTTATATAGATATTTTATTAATTATGTTTTTTTACGGTACATTATAATAATATATGATATGATGCTTATTGCGTAATATTTATTTTTTAATTTATTTTTTACTTTTATCTATGGATACTGTGTTACCGAATACTTAACACATTTCTGGCGAATACTTAACACAGACGACTGGCAACATCAAATACTTTCCACTTCCTCAAGTTTTGTCTATGTGTGTATTTTCGTTATAAAATTTTCACAAGGGCAATAGAGTTATATATAATACAGAGAGAAATTTGGATATAGAACTAATAGACGAGATTTTCAAAATTAGTGCCTTCATATTAAAAATGAAGAGGCATTTTTACGCTATTTAATTTTATTTAAAAATTGAGGATTTCTCGGGATATTTTCTTCATCTGCGCCAAATTACAAAGCTATATTACAAAGCTTTGTATTTTTGAACCAATGGAAGTAAATATTCCGAAAGCTTCTCATTATTCAAATAAAAATAATGTAAAATTTCTCTTCATTTTTTTCGATATAATATAGAATTATAATTCTTGAAATAACAGACACTTCGGCCAGATGAGTTTTTATTTTTCGACAAAAATCTTTTGTCCTCATCTTTTTACCTCTAAGACTTTGATAAGTTAGATCATTTGCTTAAAATAGCCTTCAATTCAATGAATATTTAATTATATTTGACCAATTCAGTATGAAAATAATTCTTCAAAGATTATATACAAAATATTCTGAATTTCAATTAAATTTGCATACACATTTTCTCATTTGGTAATGAACTATATGGGAATATATAACAACGCTATTGTCAAATATAAATGAATTTAGTTGTTAATAACTTTAATAGTCATTGATGGAAATTATATCTACAAAATTCCATTTAAAATTTACTATAGATAATTATTGTAAATGGGTACTAACTGGACTTCAATTAAAACCTTGAACAAAAGGTATAATTGTCTGTACTAATTAAAACTAATTGAATTATAAGTTAGCTCTCTTGATGAATTATTATAAATTTGTGAGATATAATTAAATAATAATTAGAGAAAAATTTAATTAATTTAAATGTTGTAATACTTCGAGGGAATGGAGAGTCCATATTTATCACATGAAATATAAATGATACAATAGAAAGGTGTTAAATTATAGCTAATTATAACTTATAATTGTATTTTTAATTAGGCCTGTTGTATTGATTGAGATATATATGGCAGTCAATTACCTTTATCTAGATTGTTTTTGAAGTTTTAATTCTTTCTTATAGTTGTGTTGTGTGTTAATTCAGTTTGAATATAATAGTAAAATACGTATTATTGTTGTATATAGTATAATCTGTGTAAATATAAAGATCCGGCAAAACGGTTGTTATAAGCAATGGAGCCATCATCTATATAGATAATACCGTAACAGAGTTTTCCATTGTAAAGTCCTGAGCTATCTCCTCCGAAGATTCTGAACTACACATAACAATCTATATACCAAAATTTTCGTTATTTTTTTCTTCGTATGATAGGCCTGTTTTTATTTTCCTAATGTTAACAGTTATTTTTATTTTTTAATTTAATCTATTTTACAATCGTAGATTTTTTGCATTTATCATCATCAATTCATTTGTTTTGAAATGCGTAAAAATGTGTTTTGAAATAATATATATTTCTGATTCATTTGATTATGTAAGTACTTTGTTATAGTTTTTCATTTAAATATATAAATTTTTCGAATTGTAGATTGAATTATTACTTTTATTCTATAATAATTATCTTTTATAAGTGTTTGTTATAGTTTTTCATTTGAATTTAGCACAATTTTTGTATCTGGTTATCTTTTTTGGCATCTTTTCATCTCTCTTTGGCATCTTTTTTTTTCTCATTAATAAGACCTAATCCAAATAATTTAATAGTGTGTGACGTTTCAGCAACAGCATCAGACAGAAGAATAAATGAACTAAAGAATAAAATCTCATTTTTTCTTTTGTCTGATGATGGTGGCATTTGGATTAGGTCTTATTTTTTTATTAATTTGTTATAGTTTTTCATTTGAATTTAGCTCCATTTTTGTGTCTTATTTCTTCTTTATATTAAAACTTAGAATTAAGCTTTGCTTTTTATATACATGTTTATTACACATTTAGCAATACTTTTTCTTTATATTTGCTCTTATTTACTCATTTTTTTACTCTTTCACAATCAGATTTTGAAAATGGCTAAATGGCTTCACTTCTCCCTATTTGCTTTTGTAGCTTTTCTTATAAAAAAAATATTAGAACTTAGAATTAAGCTTTGCTTTTTTATATACATGTTTGTTACACATTTAGCAATATATATACCAAAATATTTTTTTGAATACTTACCTCTTTTAGTGAATTTTTGTCAGGGGGGCTGCAAAAGTGCCGTACTTATGCAGTATTTTGATGCTTTTCCTGTGAAAAGGATAATGAAATTTAAAATTAAGCTTTGCTTTTTTATATACATGTTATTTACACATTTAGCAATATATACACAGAAATATTTTTGGAATATTTAACTTTTTTGGTGAATTTTTGTCAGGGAAGCTATGGACTGCCGTAATCATGCATTATGTTGATGTTCTTCTCATAAAAAAAATATTTGGGTTTGGAATTGGGCTTTGCTTTTTTGTATACATGTTTTTTACATATTTAGCAATTTAAACACAGAAAAATTTTGGAATATTTTACTTTCTTGGTGAATTTTTGTCAGGGAAGCTATGGACTGCCGTAATCATGCAATATGTTGATGTTCTTCTCATAAAAAAAATATTTGGGTTTAGAATTGGGCTTCGCTTTTTTATATACATACTAGCCGAGTGACCCGGGCAACGCCCCGGTTTACCCGAAGGACCCGCAGGTGAGAAACTATAGAAGAAAAATTTTAACAAATCAGAAAATGAAATTGCAAACAACAGAACTACACTACTTACGTGTACCATTACGTGTACCATTTTCAAAGACCCTGCTTAGGATTAAAACTTCTCAGAAGCATAACAATAGTACCAACCTAGAGGTTAACTGGTGTGGATGCATTCCTCTGGGAGTGAGACTATTGAGAAATTCAGTAGGGAGTTATTTTGCTTCTCCGCATTCTAACACCCCAACTGTTAACACTGTGGAAACACTGACTCATGTTTGGTAAGCAATTTCAGCGAAGAAACTATAGACATTGGATTAAATAAATTATTAATTAAATTGCATTAAATAAAAATTATTAGATTTAAATAAATATTATTAGAGTGAAAAAAGAAAGAAAGAAATTAACAAATTAGAAAATAAAATTTCGAAAAATACAACTATATTGCAGATAAGATAAGAGGACCTTATTAAAAAATACATAAAAAAACTGTAATTCGACACTCGATAATTCGACACTTTCGATAATTCGACCATTTTAAAAATCAAATTTACAAGGTTGATTGTTGTTTAAATACAACTTTGCTTTTGCATGCATAAACACAGGCTCTTGTAGCAAGAACCCAAATATTATTTATAGTCATAGCAAAAGCCAACTTTAGTGAAAACTGATGCCTCTTCAGAATGAATGGAAGACTGAAATCTGAAGGAGCAGAAGATATGGGTCATTTATACTTTCACCAATGCCTTTAGGATCTTTGCGATGGAACGCGTATGGTGTTTCAGCGCATGTGCTCTCATGTCCTTGAAGCACATATACTGACAGTGCCCAAAGTTGAACACACTGTATAGTGTCTGAAATATCTTTGGCCCCTTCGGATACCAACCTTCGCTTCATTCTAGAGAGGCGTTAGTTTTCATGTCATATCTGTAATATAGTTTTGTTGTTTGCAATTTTCTTTTTTTTTTCCTTTCAAATATGTATCCACTCTGAAATATAGTTTGTAAATTTTTATTCCAATTTATTTTCTTATATATATATATGTATTTTTTTTTCATTTCCAAAATATTTATTTATACTTTCGCCAATGCCTTTAGGATCTTTGCGATGGAACACGTATGGTGTTTCAGCGCATGTGCTCTCATGTCCTTGAAGCACATATACTGACAGTGCCCAAAGTTGAACACACTGTATAGTGTCTGAAATATCTTTGGCCCCTTCGGATACCAACCTTCGCTTCATTCTAGAGAGGCGTTAGTTTTCACTAAGGTTGGCTTTTGCTATGACTATAAATAAGGCTCAAGGCCAAACCTTGGCTACAAGAGCCTGTGTTTACGCACGGACAACTTTATATGTGGCTTTTTCAAGTGTGCGAACATTGGATAGCATACATGTAAAGATGACCCATATCTTCTGCTCCTTCAGATTTCAGTCTTCTATTCATTCTGAAGAGGCATCAGTTTTCACTAAAGTTGGCTTTTGCTATGACTATAAATAATATTTGGGTTCTTGCTACAAGAGCCTGTGTTTATGCATGCAAAATCAAAGTTGTATTTAAACAACAATCAACCTTGTAAATTTGATTTTTAAAAGGGTCGAATTATCGAAAGTGTCGAATTATCGAAAGTGTCGAATTATCGATAGTGTCGAATTACAGTTTGTTTATTTATTTTTTAATAAGGTCCTCTTATCTTATCTGCAATATAGTTGTATTTTTCGAAATTTTAATTTCTAATTTGTTATTTTTTCTTTTTTTTTCACTCTAATAATATTTATTTAAATCTAATAATTTTTATTTAATGCAATTTAATTAATAATTTATTTAATCCAATGTCTATAGTTTCTTCCGTGAAATTGCTTACCAAACATGAGTCAGTGTTTCCACAGTGTTAACAGTTGGAGTGTTAGAATGCGGAGAAGCAAAATAACTCCCTACTGAATTTCTCAATAGTCTTACTCCCAGAGGAATGCATCCACACCAGTTAACCTCTAGGTTGGTACTATTGTTATGCTTCTGAGAAGTTTTAATCCTAAGCAGGGTCTTTGAAAATGGTACACGTATGGTGATACAGTGCATGTGCTCTCATGTCCTTAAAGAAGTGTAGTTCTGTTGTTTGCAATTTCATTTTCTGATTTGTTAAAATTTTTCTTCTATAGTTTCTCACCTGCGGGTCCTTCGGGTAAACCCGGGGCGTTGCCCGGGTCACTCGGCTAGTAAATATATAATTCATCTAGCGAGGTGCTGTATTGAATGGTATATATATATATATATATATATATATATATATATTACATTTATATAAAAAAGTTGAGTGAGTTTCTGCTTGATATTTTGGATCATATTGATGATTATGCTATGGTGGTGCAGTCGTGGTTGAATCTTGAAAGTATGATTACTAAAAATAGTTTTGATCAGATATTGTTTTATTTGAGCTAAAGTGATATATATGAAAAAATAATTTGATTAAAGTAATGCCTGGCTTAAGGCGAGAAGAATAAGGAAAACAAAAGATTATTTACATAATGTACAAAGGTTTTGGGTCGGCCAACGGGGAACAACAACAATGAGTATTTATAGAGAAAGCGTGACCTCTGGCGGTCGATTTATACAGAGTATTTATATCTATGAAATTATAATTTTAAATAAAATATTTTAATATAACATTTTAAATAATATCCTAATATAACATATATATATAGAAGCTGTAACTATTTTAAATATATATGTATAAATAAGGTTAGAGGTAAAATAGTAACAGTATAAAAGATATAACAATTATTAACACCTTTTATATATGAATAAATATTTTAAAACTATTCCTAGATATAATTTGCTCTTTTAATATTTAAAATTGATTAAAGGTTAAGTGGAGGAGGGGTAAAAACCGTCAAAATTTCGACAGCCACGACTTGGGATCGATTCCTGCATTTTAAAAGGGAAAACTACTTCAGCCCAACTCCACCATTGTGTGCTAGTAACCAAACAGAGAGAGGGATTAATAGTAGTGAACCCACCCAGTATTTTTTCATAGCAGTAAAAACACTAGTATATAATGTTTTTTTTTTTTTAATAGAATTTCGAACTAAATAGGCCTATTTCTTGTATACACACTGATGAACAAAACTTAAAGAAGTGAAGTGTTTGATTTCGCCAGTCGTTTGTTTTTATATTTAAAGATACAGAGGCAATTTTGTTCACACTTGGTTATCTCGTCACTGTAATATATTTCAGAGTTATTGTCTGAAACCCGATATACATGCTGAAAAGTACAACTTCCTTAAGTTTTGTCCATGAGAGAGTGTAAATAAATTTAAAAAAAAATTCATTCATCCATTTTTCATTATTCTTTTCTGAGTGGTTTACTCTACCAATTAAAAAGATAGAATTTTAGAAATATACGTAGAAAAACCTAGTTTACAGAATTAAAAAAAAAAAAAATTCTGAACAGGAAAAAGGAGCATCCTATTAAAAATTCCCAAATTCTGAAACAATAATTAAGGCGATAAAAAGAATAAGGAAATAAAAAATTGATAAATCCTCTCAGTTTTTGTCACAAAAAATTTTGTTTAATTAAATAATAGTTGAAGATTAAAATTAAAATACCACAATTATTTTTAGCTGTTTGTTTATGTACACAATATAACAGAAATATATAGGATTCCTTGGTATAAAGTATTCAACGTTTTGATTTCGTATTTATAATTACAGGGTGTTATAAATATCTTAGTTTACCGGTTTTTCTGCTATGTGTGTGTAAGGGTTAGAAGAACCTTTCTCCTGTTGGTTTATAATACACTCATGGACAACACTTAAGGAAGTTGTACCTTTTAGCATGTATATCGGGATTCAGACAATAACTCTGAAAGATATTACAGTGACCTTTATTGAAGACATACGAGATAAACAAGTGTGAACAAAATTGCCTTGTCTTCTTCTTCTTCTTCTTTTTCTTAAAAAAAAAAACAATATATATAGACGACCAGCGACATCAAAAACTTTCCAATTCCTTAAGTTTTAGCTATGAGTATACATACAAAAACTGTTGTATAAGTATTATGAAAATAAAACTTGAATGATACAAGAACCTGTATCCAAACAAGAATTGAGAGAGAGAGAGATTCAGATTGTAACTACTATATTACAATGGCAATATAAATTTAAGATTAAATATACAATAAATATAAATAGGTAATATCAAATAAAGATAAAAAGATTTTTTAAAATGCAAAATATATATATATATATATATAATTGATGAAGGTACATATATTGTTGCACCAGGTTGCGGCTTGGCAGACTCTTCAGCCTGGATTCTCTCCTGT
Organism: Cordylochernes scorpioides; assembly: GCA_030710605.1. Classification (NCBI taxonomy): domain Eukaryota; kingdom Metazoa; phylum Arthropoda; class Arachnida; order Pseudoscorpiones; family Chernetidae; genus Cordylochernes; species Cordylochernes scorpioides. The sequence goes on from CP092863.1 coordinate 141,163,356, forward strand.
GCTGGGTCTTGCATCTTACCAGAGCGTGTTTCAACCATCCTACAAATTTATAAAAGGGAATAACGAGATAAGTCTTCTTTAAGTAGCCACCAGAATCATTTATTTATTTTCTCCCATCAAAGAGAGCAGTGAAGTCACAGTGTACCTAAATACAAATGATGATAATCTAAAAATAATCTGTTTTAAATAAATATCATAGAATATAAAAATAAATAAATATATAATTTAAATTTCAAATATATTAAAAATAATATAATAAATACGCCATTAATCATGATGTAACACTTCCCCCTCTCCAGAGGTCGTCACGTCCTCGTGAGTTACCTCATCAATTCTCTCAAAATAGGGTTTGAGTCTTGAGACATGGACAATCAATGGGTCTTGGCCAGGATTATCTTTTGGCTCAATTAAGTAATTTACGTTAGACAGCTTCTTTAATATTCTATATGGGCCAAAATATTTTCTCAGTAGTTTCTCACACTTTCCTATTTTCCTAATTGGTGTCCAAACTGCTACTAATTCTCCTGGTTCGTAGCTTCTTTCCATGTGTTTCTTGTCATAGTTCTTTTTCATTCTTTCTTGAGTCTTTATTGTGTTGTTAATAACTAATTTTCTTGTTCTGTTTATTTTGTCTAAGTGATGTTTTATGTATTCATCATAATCATCTTTGTCAATGTCCACCGAGATATTCCTGTCGTCCAAAAGAGACGTGGGTTCTCTTCCAAACATCAGGAAAAAGGGAGAATATCCTGTGGTTTCCTGAATTGTAGTATTGTAAGCGTGAGTGATGAATGGGAGTATTTCGTCCCAATTTTTCTGATCAGTGTTCACATACATACTGAGCATATTGATCAATGTTCTATTTAACCGCTCTGTCAATCCATTAGTCTGGGGATGATAGCTCGTTGTGAAGCAATGTTTAATCTTGCACGTTTTCATCACCTCTTTCATTAAATTACTGGTAAATTGAGAGCCTCTGTCACTAATAAGATATTGTGGGGCTCCGTGCCGAAGAAAAATATCCTCTACTAGAAATTTAGAAACTTCTTTCACTGTTGCTTCCGAGACTGCTCTTGTTTCTGCATATCTAGTGTAGTAGTCCGTCAGCACGATTATCCATTTTTTCCTGTTTTTCGTAGATGGTAGTGGACCAACAAAGTCAATTCCAATTCTTTCGAAAGGAAAGTTGGCTGGGGGGATGGGCTGTAGTAGTCCAGAAGGTAATTGGTTTGAGCCTTTCCTACTTTGGCAAAGGTGACACGTCTTAACAAATTCTGAGACATCCTTTAGCATGGATGGCCAAAAGTATTTACTCTTTATTCGGTACATGGTTCTGGCGACGCCCAGATGGCCATTCGACATATGATTGTGATATTCTTTCATAATTTCTCTCTTTTTATTCTCTGGAACCACAAGCAACCACGCCCTGCCTTCAGGGTTCGGGTTTTTCTTAAAGAGGCATCCATCTTCTTCTTTAAAGTTTTGCGCAATTGATCGCCTGCTTCCATTAAGGTTTTTCTTAACACTTTCGATAAATTTATCCTCTTCGTCTGTTATTTGATTTAAAAATAGCCTTTCAAAATCCTCATCCCAATCAGTTTCTGGTAAGGACCCCCTAGATAAGCCATCGGCGTCCAGATGCTTCTTTCCCGATTTATGTATTATATCGAAGTCATATTCTTGAATTTTCAATGCCCATCTTGCCAATCGACCTGTTGGATCCTTCAAGTTTTTTAGCCAGCATAAGGCGTGATGGTCTGTTACTATTTTAAAGTGTCTTCCATAAAGGTAGGGTCGTAATTTTGACATTGACCAGACAACGGCCAAACATTCTTTTTCAGTGGTTGAATAATTTTGCTCCGCTTTACTTAGGGTACGACTCAAATATGAGATCACCTTCTCTTCACCACCGATGTCTTGGACAAGTGTTGCACCTATGCCGATGTTGGACGCATCAGTATGAACATAAGTAGGTGCATTTGGATTGAAGTGACCTAAAATTGGTGGACTTAATAGTGCTGTTTTTAGGGTTTGAAACGCTTCCTCTTGTCTTTCTGTCCAGGTAAATGATACACTTTTTTTTATAAGGTTGGTCAAAGGGTCAGCAATTTTTGAAAAGTCTTTGATAAATTTTCTATAATATGAACACATTCCCAAAAAGGATTGTACTTCTTTGACCTTTTTGGGCCGAGGAAAATTTCTGACAGCTTTGATGTTATGTTCCGCGGGTTTTATACCATGTTTGCTCGTTATATAGCCGAGAATCTCCAATTCTTCAAAGCAAATCGGCATTTTTTGTCGTTTAACCTTAAATTAGATTCACGAAAACATCTAAAAACAGCTTCAAGTCTTTTGAGGTGCGTTGGAAAATCCGGGCTATATATGATAACATCATCCAGATAACACAAACAAATTTGCCATCTCAGATTTCCAAGCATATTCTCCATATTTCTCTCAAAGGTAGCAGGCGCGTTACAAAGTCCAAAAGGCATCACGTTGAATTCATATAATCCATGCGCTGTAGTGAAAGCTGTTTTCTCTTTGTCTCTTTCTTCGACTTCAACTTGCCAATATCCAGATCTGAGGTCTATTGCTGAGAAGTGTGTAGATCCTTGGAGAGTATCCATAACTTCGTCTATTCTAGGGATCGGATAGACATCTTTTACTGTCACATTATTCAGTTTTCTGTAGTCCACACAAAATCTGTATTTACCATCTCGCTTCTTGACCAATATTACTGGAAAAGACCAGGGGCTAGAAGATGGCCTAATTATGCCTTCTGTAAGCATCTCGTCAATTTGCTCTTTTATAATATCTCGTTCTTTAGCACTTACCCGGTAAGGCTTGTGTTTAATTGGCTTCGCGTCTTCTGTGTCTATCCGATGTTTTGCCAAATTGGTTCTCCCTAATCTCGATGAAAAAAGATCTCCATACCTTTCTAAAACTTGTTTTAACTCCTTCTGTTCCTTTGGTGAAAGATTTTCGTTTATTTGGAATCTAGGTTCTTCGTTCTTTTCTACCTCTCTTTCTCGACTCACATTTATTTTCGCTGGACTACTTCCAAAAGCCAATGTTTGGTTTTTCATTATTTTTAACGGTCGAGGATACGGATTAGTTATCCAGATGTGTGTTTCCCTATTTATAACATTGATCAAGCTTCTTGCTAGACGAAGTCCATTTGTTTGAAACATTTTGCTGCTCTCCTCGATAATATATTCTCCATCCTCTGTTTCTACCAATGCCTTGATCAATTTCATGGAACATTCCGGTACAATGGAATCCTTGGCACTCTTTATTTTCAACATTTCAAAATTGATTTCGTCATGATTATTCGTCAAATCATATTTTATAGTTTCTTGCTTACAATCTATTTTTGCGTTCATTTTCTTA
>CP092863.1:141166845-141178148 GCA_030710605.1 Cordylochernes scorpioides
AGTAAACATCAATCGTCGAAATTTGCATTTTAAAATGGTTGAATTATCAGAAGTGGTGAATAATTAATATTGTCGAATTACCGTTTGTTATTTGATAGGCCAGAGATTGGGAAATCAAATCAAGGTCGAATTATTGCAAGGTGTCGAATTATCGGTATTGTCGAATTACTGTTTGTAATTTCATAGGTTCTGGAAATCAAAACATGGTCGAATTAACGAATTTATGCTTAGAAAGTATTTTTACTTATCCTTACTTGAAATGCTGCTTCTAGGAAATCGGAATATACCCATTGCGATTTTTAAGCCACCATCTATACTTTTAAAGTCTCTGCAGGCCCTTTGGGTAAACCCTGGGCGTTGCCCGGGTCACTCGGCTAGTATAAATACATTATTTTTATTATTATATAAATACCTTGTTTATTAAATTCCTTTATAATTCATTTAGGTACACCTTCATATCTTTATCGAATGAAATTCTAAATTTATTCTTTTCATGAAGTCCATTTAATGAGAAATGGAAGCATTGAAGCACGAATGTTTCTTTTGAAATATAAAACAAAACCTTCTATATACTGTCCTTACTGCGATGAAAAAATATTGGGAGGGCTTGGCTCATCAGTGGTGAACCCTCTCAGTGGCTTCGCCAATTTAATCTACCAGACCGCTTCTTAGAGCTCTAATACTGTAGAACGACTCGTTTGACAAGTTTTAACGCAAATGTTTCTTTTGGACAAAAAAAATCGTAATTTATTTCAAGGAGAAATAACGACTATTTCTATCCTTATGGATGAAGTATGAAAGGATGAATTGTGAAGAGTAATGATGAACGGAAAAATAAAAGTGTTTCTTTTGAACGAAATATGTCCAAGGTAGCCTAGTGGACATGGCATCTGTCCGGTAAGCGGAATACTGTGGGTTCGATTCCCATCCCTTGAAACTTTTAATTTTCCGTTCATTATTATTCTTCACAATTCATCCTTTCATACTTCATCCTAGGGAGAGAAATAATCGTTATTTCTCCTTAAAATAAATTACGATTTTTTCGTTCAAAAGAAACATCCGCGGTTAAATTTGTCAAACGTATTGTTCTACAATCATAAGCCGCATTATATTGTATCTAGTACTGTATATTTCTGCTTATATATGCTACACTGAAGGGTGGAATCTTAGAAATGGTTTATTTTATATATCAAAAGAAACATTCTTCTTCAATTCTTCTATTTCTTATATATAGTTGGCTCGTTATCTCCTTCAGTCCATCAATATTTTATTTGGAAATTTAAATGTATCGCTATGTGAAAATATATCGCCTACATATTATATATATTATATATAAATCTATAGAAAATATATTGTATACAAGATGTTTACATACGAAATATTATCTATTATATTATATTTCTTATATATATATTTGTATGAAAAGATTGAGTTATATTAATATATATTTATATTAAAATATTGTATACATATATATTGTAAGGAATTATATATGTGATGTTTCACATTCATTTATTCCAAGAATCTTCCGATTTTATATAATAAGATATCTCCTAGTATCTGTAATCTAAGATGATATTTATTATATGTTAATTTTTACAAGGCAGTAGGTGTAAAGAGGGAGAAAAGAGAACTCGGAAACTATTGTTCTTACACCTCAGAATGATGACGAAACATCGAGGGGCCATCGTGTTGGTCGACGACGAGATTGCGGAGCAGGTGATATGGATGGCTGTGCTGGAGTAAACCTCCTTTTTGTGTCTGGATGCTATATTTATGGAGAACTAAATAACTTGGTCCCTATTTCTGCTCCGCGCTTATGGAATTGAAGACTAGAGGCGATGGCGTCGACCTTTCATATTAAATCTTACTTTTCCTTATTACTAATAATTGTATATAGTTGCGGAACTACTGGTTTCCTGTGCTGCTCTTTTCCTGATATTGCAACTTGTACGGAGAATCTGTATAAGACTAACGTCTTAATAAAGGCTTTGTGTGTGTGTGTAATATTTATTATATGTACCTAGAGAGGCACCTCTCCCTTTAAAAATGTATCAGAACGATACACTGTGTATTTACCTTGTAAAAGACTTTACTAGTGATGATAATAAATGAGCCACAACACCTTTTTTGTTAAATTCAGACAAAAAGCCAACCCGTCACCAATTCAACATAACAGAAACCAAATGCCACTACAAGAATATTAAGAACAAATATCAAAGATTACTTTTAGAATCTCTCATATCTAAATAATATAATATAACAGCATAAACAGGAAGATAGCATCACAAAACCTTAGATATCTTAGAAGAAATCAATAGATTTTTTTTATTGTTACAAAAAGCACGAAGTCCAAAGGACTATTGTGCTGTGCCAGTATTATTTACATATATATGATTAATTATTTACACGATGGATTAGTAGTGTTTTGTAAATTATTGTACAAATAGTTCTAAACTTAACAAAGTTCTCATAAGGTAGAGTATATACACAAAGAGAATTTGGTAATGTTTCAAAGTATATACATACAATTTTATTAGTCAGAGGGCAAGTTAAAAGAAGATCCTCTGGTGATTCAACATCTAATAGATCAGTTTTGTAGGTTCTGGATTCCCTAAAAATGTAAATAGACATATTTCATAACATTGTTAAATTACATAACAATTTTAAAATTTTAGTTGTAAATATCCACGCTGCGCGCGTTTGTATTTGTAAATATTTCTTGTAAGATATAGTCGATGTTTTTTTTTTTATTAAGCCGGTGGAAGGGCGATTATCGCTTGAAAGTTAGCGTTTTGAAATAAAAAGAAACTCATTGTGAGGAAATATTTTGTAATTTTAATATATAAAATATCTCACAAAAGACGTCAATTTCTAAAATTTTATTCAAGATTTGAAATCACTTCATAAAGAATGAGAGGAGAGAGAGAAATATATAAATTTTCAAGAATTTTTTTTCTCAAAATTTAATCCATTTATTTAAAATATTAGTTTCATTCAAAGGTGTTTTATTCAAACAATTCGACAACACTGTACGTTCTGTGATAATAAATTTAAAATTTATTTATTTTTAATAAATTATTAGAGAGAAAATTTAAGATAACAAGATTAAAAACATTCATTTGTTTGTTACGTGAAAATGATATTGTTTGGTAACATGATTGCAGTTGTTTTAAGAAGTGATTAATCAAATTGGTTGGGCGGACTTAGAAATAAACTCCAATTTTATTGTCATACTTCCTTCATTGATTTAATAATGATATGTGAATATTTCTCTCTTAGCTAATTTTATCCTTTCTTAGATATTCTTTCAGCTGAAATACAAAGTTTCCTTCATAGTGGAATGAATAGAAAATGTGACATTTATTTATCCCGTGATACAGCCATGATAATCATGTGTTGGGTAGATAGAGACTGTCTTTTAATGTAAATATACCATATGTCTATACATGCAGAAAGCAGTTCGACTTTTACAATAATAGGTGTGTCAGAGCCCATTTGGTTAGTTGTACTCATTAGTGTTATGGTTTTGTCACTGATCCAAGTAAGCTAGTTTGCAAAAATAGTCAATAGATGGCGCTTTTTCTTTAGTGCTACTTTGATTGCAGAGAAAACCTTCCTCTCTATTGATCAATATCCCCTTATAGGAAATTACCATATATATTATTGAAAAATATAATCATATTTATTCGCATACACTATCATATGCTAATTAGTTCGTTATTGGTTTAATTTGCATAGGCTGCGAATAGCCTATATGTAAAATTTCTTAATGATATGTATAGTAGTTTTCTGACAGAAGGAAAAATACCTTTAAGCTCCCCAGTTCTATATATTGGGATGTTAATCATTAATTTCTCACATTTTCTACACTCTTATTAGTAGTGATAATTAAATTATTCATTATATTATCACAATATTCTATCATTGCTATCTCGATCCGAATATGCAATTTAGTATCTATTTCTGCAAAATTCCAATATTCTGGAATTTGAACTTTCATAGCGATTCTTTCCAGATCATACGTCGTATATTCTGGTAAAATTCCATATACAAGGATAGATCTCAAATATTTTAGATTTCTTTAAGGATCGGAAAATTCAAATTTACATATTTCTAATATACATATATATTTATCTAGATATATATAATATACGAAGGTAATATTTTCTCACAAAGAGAAATGAAAAAATATATCAATATGAATCGCGATTTATTAAATAAAATGAAAAAATAAAAATAACACATATTAGTTTATTCTAGAAAATCATTACAATTCTTATTGGCGGGGAAAACGATAAAAGATGGCGGTATAAATTGCAGAAGATAAACTTTACGGGTACTCTCTTTTAGGTTTATTGCAGGAATGGAACGGAAATAGCCTTAATGCTTTCTTACTATAAAAATATATTTTTCTTTTAATATTTCAACTATCTTTATTATTAAATATCATTGTAGTTTATTATTATTAAAATATTCGTTTATAATTTTTTAAAAACGAATCTTGCTATTTAATTAGGCTATCTTTTGACTTAAAAAGGCTTGAGTATTTATTTCCTTTTAATGTTAATAACAGTAGAATATATCTTTTGGTATTTTTCAGCTACGTATTGAAATGGTCGTCTGAAAATAATTTTTTTCTTAATTATAAAATAGTACAAAAGAGTGAAATGTATTGTAAAAAGGTAATTAATATCAAAATTCGAAACTATTAAAGACGCGTATGATTCTTTTTGAAATTAAACAATTTCTACTGCCCTTACTGCAATGTAAAAATTAATGGTAGGGCCTGGCTCATCAGTGGTGAACCCTCCCAGCGGTTTCGCCAGTTTAATTTACCATACCGCTGTTATATTGCATTTTTCGTGAGCCAGGCCCTCCCATTAATTTTTCCATTGCAGTAAGGGCAGTAGAACTTGTTTAATTTCAAAAAGAATCATACGCTTCTATAATAGTTTCGAATTTTCATAACAGATGGCGCGCTAATGCATCATAATAGAATAATTGGTAGAGGAGCTTACCTATATGTATATATATGGAATAAATAAATCCTTTTTTTTTTCATTTCTGAAACTAATTTCAAATAAAATATATAATATTCAAATTAATTATAATTGCATATTATCAAAAAGTATGCAAATATATTATTATTGTTAGCATATATATTTGTTATTAATAACTTTTTTTAGTTAAATATATAGAATTAAAATATTGTTTCAGCATTTATATCTACCAAGTTTTTTAAGCACAAGTGCTTCAAGTTAAGCTTAAAAAACTGGGTCGTCTAAGTAAAGAAATAAAAGTTTGACAGAAGTGAAGTACTTTATAAAGATAAAGTTAGGTCTTGGCTTAGTCATCTTCTCTCCATAATCTTTTCTGCTAATATTGGGTTTGCTACGATATTGAGATGAAAATCTATTTATTTTAAAATCGATATATTTTAAATTTTTATATCATCTCGGAAGAGATATAATTCACATTACGAGAATATTTAATATTTATAATATCGTTTATATATATATAAAACCATTATTCGTTTTCTATTGAATGTTTCTGGTTATTGATTTATCTATATTATAACAAGAATTGTGTTTATATTTATTATCATACTTATTTTTTTATTATTAACTTTATTAAACACACATGATTCAAGCCATGATAATCATAGTGGGAAGTTAGAACATCTTTTACTGCAAGAACATCAAATGTCTACACATGTGGAATGCAGCATGTCTTTTGCAGTTTCTAGATCTCCGTTTGTTTACTTACACTCACTGGTGAAGTTGGAATTTTGCAAGAATCGGTACGTTCGAACATATACAGATAGTTTAAGTGTTAGGATACATAGGGTCGATATTTCTTTAGAATAAAAATGTAGGAGAGCGACTTTCTCACTCGAAAGCTTGCCTTTCATATGAAAAAGATATTGCCACGTAGAAAATTAGAGAAGACCAACTTCAGGATGAGACAACAATTTATTTCAGGCAAGAAAAAACTATGAGTGATAAACAAAAGATAAGTAAAAGAGGGAAGTGTACAGAATATAGCAAAATATAATCATAAAAAATAATACTCTGCTAATAAAATATTAAATACTTTGTTACAATATTGCAAAATTTTTTTATAATTTTAAAAGGCCTTTTATACACCGAAATTTAGCATGAATCATGAATGGAAGAACTTTGTTTTGAGGTTTGTAATAGGTAATTCTAAATGAAGATAAAGGTAGATTCTTTTTTTTTTTTGCTTATCCTTAGTACACGTGGTACAGGCCATGATAATCATGGTGGGTAGTTAGCGACTGCTTTTACTGTAAGCGCACCACATGTCTAAACATGTGAAAAGCAGTTCGACTTTGCACTTACAAATGTGCCAGAGCCCCGTTTGGTTACTTGCACTCGCTGGTGGGGGTTGGACTTTTGCAAGAATCGGGGGCCATTGGAGCATTTTTTTTTTAACAGAAAAAAGTGTCCAATGCGGGAATCGAACCCGGGTCGTAGCGGTCGAAAACCAAACGGTTTAACCAGCCTTCCACCAACCCCCTTGGTAAATTCTATAACAAATTAAAACATTGATATCTTCTGATCTTTTATCCATTTAAGATCGCAGTACAATTTTACTTACGTATTATTTTTTCACAATGCTAAATTAGTTTCAATTTTTAATCTTTATATTCAAAATATCTTTGTATTCAGATTCTATAAGAAGGGTAAGTTGACAATATGAGTTGTGTGTGACAGATACATCGCTATTGTCCATCCAATGACTGCCCACATCGTCTGCGGTCGAAGCAGAATTCTGGTGGTGATTGTGCTGATCTGGCCCGCAGCTATGGCATGTGCATCTCCCAATCTACTCTTCCATGATCTACTTCCTGTAGAACCGGGCTTCACTCCCTGCGTTATGGATTTCCCCTATAAGTTACTCTTTAAATATGTTGAATGTGTTCTTTTCTACTTTGCCCCATTGATTCTACAGGTTGTCTTGTACATCATCATTGGACATCGACTCTTCCGTGCTGATCTTGGACGTTCAATGGCTGGGGAAAAATATGCAAGTGCTTTAAAAGCTCGTCGTGGTGTTATCAAAATGCTTATAGCTGGGGTCGCCGTCTATTTCATCAGTTTCTCTCCTCATCAAGTCTTACTTTTCTATAATACTTTCTCGACAACTCATTTTCAGGAAACTTGGACCTATCTGATCTTTGTTAATCTTATGGCTTACACATCTTCTGCTTGTAATCCTCTTCTCTACAGTATCTTCAGCCATAAGTTCCGTAAGAAATTTGGAGCCATCTTGCTCTGTGATGAAACTTCACCTAGAAGTGCGACGTCTTCTAGTGTTTCCATCAGATCGAAAAATCGTACGTTCAACAAGAGTGTCAAGACAGTTATTTCTGAAATGTGACCGCGATGATTCTTCTTTTTGCTATATTGTTGTATATATATATTCCAAGTTTAATTAATTATTCCCACAGAGTAATATGTGTAAGATCACAAGTAAATAAAACGCTAACTGTAAGAAGATAAGTTTCTCTTTGTTTACTATTGTTATAAGTTATTCTCATTTTTAATCTATCTTGTAAATCAATAAATGTTTGATCAATTTTCTTGGAATCCTTATCTTTAAAAAGTCTAAGCAAATTCAACACATATCTTCTTATCCTCTTTTTTTTTTGTGTATGAGGATATTTATGATATACAATCAAATCCCTTTAACAATATCACAAACATCATATTCGATAAATTTCCAGTAACTATATATGCTCCATAATCCAGACTTAATGGCATTGTAAATAAAACAATAATTATGGAGGACAGTTTGGGTAGTGGCCAATACATTGATATATGCTCCAGAATTCTAGAAAAACAAAGCATATATTCTATTTGCTTATATAACTGTGTATTTCTCATAATGTAAATTCGAACGTTCTCCCTTTTCGCGAGTCAGTCCACATTGCTGTTGAAGTAGTTTGTATAGTGGGAGATTCTATGACCGGAATATAGGAATTGGTGTATTCTTGGGGGATTTCGATTTTCTTATTTATACTGTTCTTGACATATGTGAAGGCTAGACTTTCCAATCTTTCCTGCTTTACAGGGATGTATGGGTATATAATTCTATTGCTTTTTTTGCGATTTGTTATTTATCATATATATATTTGAACCATTTTATAAACCATAATTTTGACATTAAAATATATACATAATATATTTTCCCCTTTATTTTCAAATTATTAATTTAGTTGCACAATTAATCCTTTTATGAATATTTATAAATTATATACCTGTCTATAACGCCCCCTCTTGGGACTCACCAAAATAGGGTGCTATAGAGAGGGGGTGCTATAGACAGGTCACTTTTAATGTAAATCGCATCGTACTACATATTTAAAATCGGGCGCTATAGAAAGAAAGGCGCTATTTAGAGGGGGGCGCTATAGACAGGTTTAACTGTATATATTTTTATAAACACACACAAAAAATAGGCATATTTTGACCGATCACATAAGCTTTTTGTATGGCAGAGCGCCATCTAACGGAACATATATATATATGTTATACTCTAGCCTCAAAATCGGCCCTTGCCACTTCACCAGCGCAAACGCCTTCTTGGGAAATTCGACCGATTTTATAACTCTTCTCGTAGGATGTTATGGAATCGAAGCTATCCCTGTACTGATGAGGGCCATATCCCGAAACCATGGTATACAGGTTGTTGGCTTTTTGTCTGAATTTGTCAAAACTGGTGTTGTGGTTCATTCTTTATCATTACTATTAAAGTTCTGTTGCATAGTGAAAGGTAGAGATGCCTCTTTTTGAAGCTATATATGTGTGTTTGTGTGATAATCAACTAGGATCTGGAGTGGTCTTCTACACCTACTGTCCTTCCAAACAGATTAGATCGCAATGAGCAGAATATAAAACGTGTCTATATTTATCTACATATCCTATATACATATGCCAAATTTGTCCTGTATGTAAATACGAAAATATTTTATTGTATCAATTGTAATTTGCATATATTTTGTATATACATATATAACATACTCTGTAGTATATATGCTAATATTTCTTTTATTATAAAGATTTTTCACAGTGAGTTTCTTTTTTTATTAGAAATGTGTAGCTTTCGAGCAAAAAAAAAAACGCTCTTCAACAGATATTAATTTTATAAAATTTCGACCATTTCTACTTTGAGAGGTTTGGAAAGTGTACGTGAGTGTGGATATTAATCAGAACAAAATTGGATCTTCCTGTAATTTTGGAGAGAATATCATTTTGTTCTTAATTTAGGTTCAACTTATTTAAACTCAATATTTACCATGAAGCATACCGACTTGACTCGAACAAGAACTTAACACGGCTTACTAATTGACCCACCTTAGTCACCACAATTCCGTATTTATAGTGTGATGGAGCCAACCATGAGTGTCGCCCCTAGTGACATCTGTCGGCGAAATTTTAACTGATTATAATTATAATTAAAAACCTACTTTATATATAGATTTTACAATATTTTTATGTTCTAATTTACCCTACCAATTTTATTATTTTTAATTTTCGATTACAATATAATTTAGTATTTATAAAAGTACATTAAATTTGTTTAAAATATTATCCAATCAAGAACGTTTTTGTTTAAAATATTATCCAATCAGGACGTTTTTCTCGCGTGGTTTCCTGTTGCTAATCCTCCTCAGCTTTCCTTGGTAGCTAGCTGGGATGTTGCACCAGTGGTTTTGCGATCGATCTGCTTGGTTAAGCCAATAGCAAGATGGATAGAAAACCATACTATTTTTGGCCAATTATCCTTACCAAAAAGCAAGCAAGCAACGTTTTAAGAATTTTGTTGGATGCACAATAGTTCGTTGGGAAGAATAATTAATATACATATTTATAATATGATGCACTAGCGCGCCATCTGTTATCAAAATTCGAAACTATTTTAAAGGCGTAAGATTCTTTTTGAAATTAAACAATTTCTGCTGCCCTTACTGCAATGGAAACATTAAAAGGAGGGCCTGGCTCATCAGAGGTGAACCCTCCCAGCGGTTTGGCTTTTTTTATTAAAAGATAAGATTTTAAATAATTTTATATCTCTTTTTTTAACCAAATCAACCAACACCAGATACCATTTAACCCTACCTTCACAAAAAAGGGGCCTATATTTTTTATTCTCAAGCGTTTACCACTGCTACAATAGATAAATCATTATTTACATATTTACTAGAAATGTATTTATGCAATATGTTTTGCCTAATAAATCGCGAGCAGATATTTATAACTTGAATTTGTAAATAAATATCATTTTAAAATATATAATTAAATTCATTGTGAATTATCTTTATAATTTTAATCACCTTCCACCACATTTCATCTTAAAATTAATGTTTAAATTATTTCATTTTGGATTGTCATTTACATATTGTCGTATATATACATATTTGTTAATATATTCATATATATCAACATGATGCATTAGCGCGCCATCTGTTATAAGAAATTTAAACTATTTTTGAGACCAAAATAAAACAATTTAATACTGCTTTTACCGAAATGATACAATAATGGAAAGGCCTTACTCACCGGTGCGGAACCCTCCAAGCGGTAGATTAGACTGGAGAAACCGCTGGGAGGATTCACCACTGATGAGCCAGGCCCTCCCATTAATTGATCATTGCAGCAAAGGCAGTATTAAATTGTTTTAATTTGAGAATAAACATACAGGTCTGAAAAGTTTAAATTACTTATACATACATGCATATATATGACAATTAAATGTTATATATTGAATTCAAAAAATTATATATTTTCTAACATTTCGGTTTTCTAAAGGCCAACCTTTGTGAAGGCATTACAACGCATTCATTTTGTATAAACAAACTCAGCGTTACATAGCGTCTTATTATTTATTGCTTTCATTACAGTTGATTTTTTCAAGCTATCTAATATGACCTGTTTTAAGTAGATATTCAGGAAACAGAGAAATTAAAAAATTGTACACAAGTACAGTTAGAAGCTTAAACACATAAATAAATATTATATATATATTATATTTGATATCATTTTGACATTTGTTGGACTTTTTTAATATAATTTTATATAAGTTTTACTTGATTTACCTATATATACTCTATATAACCTAATAACCTATTAAATATTTCATTTATTTCTTATTTTTTATATTTTTGTTCCTACTGATGATGAGATAAATATTGTTATATCGTGGCATATAAAGAATTTTAACTAACTGAAATGTCATTTTTTATTAGAGAATATGAGTGTCATTGAGGTAAAAAT
>CP092863.1:141178248-141245375 GCA_030710605.1 Cordylochernes scorpioides
GTATTTTGATCCAATATATGCCTTTTTAATTAAAAAATCAATTTTATATTCTAAACATGTCTAATCATTCTATATACAGTTACGAGCGTCATGCGTGGCCTCTGTCACGGTTTGCTTTTTTTTTGGAATGGCGCCCTCCTATTGGTCGGCTACGATCACGCCACCTTTGCCCTCCCCCCCCATCATGCCCCCCCCCCCCCCCCCATTTCTGTAACTATTGTGTTGGAGCGGGTCGCTCCTTAAATAAATGCATATATTAGTTAATAACCAAATGGAATCCTCTCTTTCTTTTTCCCAGTAAGAGACGCCTACGGAAGCCAACAGTACATAGACAGATAAAGCACATAGGCTATAGTTATTAACTAAAATATGCATTTATTTAAGGCGCCAATTTATAATTGTAACAAATAGTATTTGAATCAAAACATTCAATCGGGTAAAACACGGGCGTTGCCCGGGTCATTCGGCTAGTTTGAAATATGCACAAGAATTAGTATGCAATTTAGGTATATGAAAAGAGAGGAAATATATATCAACACAATTGAAATAAGTACAAAGAGTTGGTATGCAAATTTAGTTAATTTAGTTATATACTATGGATGTGATGATGATATTACAAATTTTATCGATAGATGGCAATTACATTTTTAAATAAAAACATAAAGATATGTATATATAATTGCATAACCATCAAAGCAATGTACTCACGCCCCGATGACGCTGTCGAAGCAGTCAAAATCCCTAACCACCAGGATCCTGTTGTCCTCCGGGGACTTCACGATGCCACCAGCGATCCAGATGCGGTCGTTGAGGGCACATACAGCTACCCCCATCCTGGAGGATGGCATGGAATGGTCCAGCAGAGTCCATTGGTTGGTCTGGGGACAGTAGCGTTCTACGGAGCTCAGGATCCTTGGACATAGCCACGGACTTCTTGTAACTGTCTATCATTTTAGCCTCGTGGCGCTTAACGGTATAATGTCGATTTTGAACACACACAATCAAGAAAATTTTGGAAATTTATGATGAAATGTTGTGAAACGCTTCTGATTATACGGATATGAAGATCACAGTTTGGAATCCTGACCGGTTCGTTTTTTTACAATTGTAACAAATTTGCTTGCAATTTATTATCTTATAATGCCTTCTACTTGCAATGTGTTATCTTTTAATGCATTTAGTTGCAATGAATTATCTTGTAATGGTTTGCTCCATCCATCGGAATAAATATAAATTAATCGTTGATTTTTAATATTACCAGAATTGGTCACATATCCTTTCTTGATGATTCAAGAAAAGCTAACTACATACACATTTTGAGCTGTTGGCCCTCATTAGAGTTGTGCAAACTGTACGACAACGACAAAAAAACTGGTCTTTTAGACATCCTGAAAAATCATGAAACAGGTATTTAAGGCCAGAAGTGCATGAGAACGCCAACAATTAGTTGATATTAAAACGATGAGTTGTAATTTTTTCCGACAGATGGCGAAAGCCATCAGCAAATTCTAGTTGCACGATCAGGATATGTCTTTTTTTCTTAATTTATTCACATTATCCCAGTAGAATTTCACTTTTGTACTATATTTTATATATAAATATATGATAAATGGACATAGTGTTCTTAGCATTTAGACACTTCTAGAACATACACCGTGGTAAGATCATAGCTCTGGAACCTCCCACGACAGCCCAGTAGATCCCCTACCTGCCACTCTCATCCTTGCCTCCCAGCACGTAGATGGAGCCAGAGGCCACGACTGTGCCGTTGTAGACACGGGCGTGAATAAGGTCCGATATCCTGGACCACCTCTGCACTTCCAGGTTGTACATGAAGCAGGTCCGAGTGGGCGCCAGCTCCCCGCTGATGGAATCCCTCGGATCACAACCACCTGGACATACCCAGTTACATGGACTCTCTAACAGTGGTCAGTGGGGTACAAAATATTTTTTGATTATCCCTAGTACACGTGGTACAGGCCACGGTAATCATGGTGGGTAGAAGTTGATAACTGTTTTTACTGTAAGTGCACCACAGTTCCTTTTGCATTTACAAATGTGTCAGAGCCCCGTTTGGTTACTTGCACTCGCTGGTGGGGTTGGACTTATATTTCGTTTTGGAATATAATTACAAATGTGCCAGAGCTACAGTATACAGGCCATGGTATTCATGGTGGGTAGAAGTGGGCAACTGCTTTTACTGTAAGCGCACCACATGTCTACACATGAAGTTCGATTTTGCACTTAAAAATATGCCAGAGCGACAGTGTACATGGTACAGGCCATGATAATCATGGTGGGTAGAAGTAGGCAACTGCTTTTACTGTGTGTTCACCACATATCTACACATGTGAAAAGCAGTTCGACTTTGAACTTACAAATATGCCAGAGCCCTGTTTCGTTATTTGCACTCGCTGGTGGGGTTGGATTTTTGCAAGAATCGGGGGCCATTGGAGCATTTCTTTTCAAATAAAAAAAAGTGCCCAATGCTGGAATCGAACCCGAGTCGTAGCAGTCGAAAACCAACGGTTTAGACCATTCTTTCACTGACCCCTGGTGTAAAAACATAGATGGATTATGAAAATTCGAAACTATTATAGACGCGTATGATTCTTTTTGAAGGTCAAACAATTATTTATACTGCCCTTACTGCAATGAAAAATTAATGGGAGTAAGGGCAGTAGAAATAGTTTAATAATAATAATAAAAAAAAGAATCATACGCGTCTATAATAGTTTCGAATTTTGATAACAGATGGCGCGCTAATGTATCATAATACAATATTATATAAAGGTTGTTGTAACTTACCAATGACATAGAGGGTATTGTTCAGAAGTACAAGATTGTGGTGATGTCTTGGTACTGGCATCTTGCCAGCTTGTTCCCATTTGTCATCATTCGGGTAGTACACGTGTATGGCCGTTCCTGCACACATGGGTGGATTCAGAGTTAACATGTGAGATAGAAAAATTGAAAGTGTTCCATTTTCACATCAATGTCTTCACAATGTAGCCTCTCGAAGCCTAAATGTGACCGATTTTTTCCTAGTTTAGAAAGCCAATATATACAATCATAGACAAGACTTAAGGAAGTTTGCAGCTGCAATGCTTTAATGCCTCAATTCTTATATATAGATGGGATGATATCGCCTTATAATTATATGGTCTGTGTGTTGTTGTTGTCATGTCCAATGAAGAGCCTCAGATGTCCCCGTGCATCTCTATCACAGCAGTCTCAATGTCCTCTTTGTGGTTCATTGAGTTTATATGTGGTCTGTGCGTATTTTCGCTAAGTAATACCCAGACGGTTGCCACCTACCCACGGTGAGATCATCGGTCCTGAAAGGGTCCAGGCCGCCAGTAACGTAAAGCAGCGGTTGATCCGGGACTCTGAAGAAGTCCGGAGATGTGGACTTGGGACCTCCGATCTCGAACCAATCGTCGATATTGTTGAGGTAGAGGTTGGAGGTGGGGTTGGTGATCTGGAGGATGATCTTGGGGTCCAGCCACACCTGGTCGGGTTTCTTCACCATCTGACAGCACACAGCTCCTGTGGTTCCTTCATATATATATATATATATGGTGTGACTACAATCATCATCTTTGTTCATCATGAGAGTCTATATATATTCAATAAAATAATCTTCTGTATTATTATTAAGGTGAAAAAATATATATACACTCATGGACAAAACTTAAGGAAGTTGTACCTTTTAGCATGTATATCGGGATTCAGACAATAACTCTGAAAGATACACTCATGGACAAAACTTAAGGAAGTTGTACCTTTTAGCATGTATATCGGGATTCAGACAATAACTCTGAAAGATACACTCATGGACAAAACTTAAGGAAGTTGTACCTTTTAGCATGTATATCGGGATTCAGACAATAACTCTGAAAGATACACTCATGGACAAAACTTAAGGAAGTTGTACCTTTTAGCATGTATATCGGGATTCAGACAATAACTCTGAAAGATACACTCATGGACAAAACTTAAGGAAGTTGTACCTTTTAGCATGTATATCGGGATTCAGACAATAACTCTGAAAGATACACTCATGGACAAAACTTAAGGAAGTTGTACCTTTTAGCATGTATATCGGGATTCAGACAATAACTCTGAAAGATACACTCATGGACAAAACTTAAGGAAGTTGTACCTTTTAGCATGTATATCGGGATTCAGACAATAACTCTGAAAGATACACTCATGGACAAAACTTTAGGAAGTTGTATCTTTTAGCATGTATATCGGGATTCAGACAATAACTCTGAAAGATACACTCATGGACAAAACTTAAGGAAGTTGTATCTTTTAGCATGTATATCGGGATTTAGACAATAACTCAGAAAGATACACTCATGGACAAAACTTAAGGAAGTTGTATCTTTTAGCATGTATATCGGGATTCAGACAATAACTCTGAAAGATACACTCATGGACAAAACTTAAGGAAGTTGTATCTTTTAGCATGTATATCGGGATTCAGACAATAACTCTGAAAGATACACTCATGGACAAAACTTAAGGAAGTTGTATCTTTTAGCATGTATATCGGGATTCAGACAATAACTCTGAAAGATACACTCATGGACAAAACTTAAGGAAGTTGTATCTTTTAGCATGTATATCGGGATTCAGACAATAACTCTGAAAGATACACTCATGGACAAAACTTAAGGAAGTTGTATCTTTTAGCATGTATATCGGGATTCAGACAATAACTCTGAAAGATACACTCATGGACAAAACTTAAGGAAGTTGTACCTTTCAGCATGTATATCGGGATTCAGACAATAACTCTGAAAGATATTACAGTGACATTTATTGAAGACACACGAGATAACTAAGTGTGAACAAAATTGCTTCTGTCTCTTAAATAAAAAAAAAAAACAGATGACCGGCGACATCAAAATATGAAACTTCATTAAGTTTTGTCCATGAGTGTATGTCTAGTACACCATGATAATCATGGTGGGCAGTTAGCAACTGCTTTTACTCTAAGTGCACCTCATATATACATATGTGGGAACAGTTAGACATTTGCACTTGTAAGTGTGACAAATCAATCTCCAACTTGATTATTTTCACTCACTGGAGAGGTTGAACTTTAGCAAGAATCGAAAGTCATTGAAGTAGTAATGCGAGAATCGATTCTGAGTAGTGACCGTTGAAAATCGGCGGTTTATATATCACTGCTTCACCACCACCGATTGTTTTAAAGAAGGGCGATAAATATTGAAGATAACTATTTGAAATATTCCATTATTGCTTCAATCGCCCGATTCTTGTAGAATTCCAACCCCACAAATAAGTGCAAGTAACTAAAACGGCACACTTGTAAGTTATACATTCCAACTACATATGTAGATATGTGGTATACTAACAATGAAATACGTCGCTAACTACCAACCGTAATTACATGGCCTATAGCATGTTTATTAGGGATTAGTAAAAATGGCCAATAGGGGGTAAAAAAAAAAGATAACTCACCAAGCTTTTATTCATGGCCTTGCGAACTCGAGAACCCCTGAAGATAGCTTGAATCTTCATTGCTGCCTGTAGGTAACGGACCTTCATCTTATAGAAGGAACGTCGAACTCGTAGACCTTTGTAGCAAGCTTGGATCTTTGTCGCAGCGTGGTAGATCTCAGCTTGGCTGTGGTAGTAGGGGTTGTACTTGGTGTCATCCTGCACGACCGCCATCTTGTCTTCTAATTCCTCAACTCATGACTTTCTAGGGGGATATGTAAATATAATTAATCTATTATAAGGCAATAACTCGCCATCTATATGAGATATAAAATACCATAAAGTATGTTTGCATTCATGGACAAAACTTAAGGAAGTTGTACCTTTCAGCATGTATATCGGGATTCAGACAATAACTCTGAAAGATATTACAGTGACCTTTATTGAAGACTAGCCGAATGACCCGGGCAACGCCCGTGTTTTACCCGATTGAATGCTTTGATTCAAATACTATTTGTTACAATTATAAATTGGCGCCTTAAATAAATGCATATTTTAGTTAATAACTATAGCCTATGTGCTTTATCTGTCTATGTACTGTTGGCTTCCGTAGGCGTCTCTTACTGGGAAAAAGAAAGAGAGGATTCCATTTGGTTATTAACTAATATATGCATTTACTAGCGGATGTACCCGGCTTCGCCCGGGTTTTACCCGAGTAAAGGTTTGTCTAACGAATCTCTCGATAAAGTGATCATTTTTTCCCGGTCCCTGTGTGCCGTAGCATCCTGAATTTTGTATTTCCTAATTTTCTACATTACAAAATAATCGTTTTATCTAGTGAACATTTTTTCCCCGGTTCCTTAAAAAATACTCGATAAGTTGATTTCGATAATTTGAAACTCGTAAATTTGAATCTCTCGATAAAGTGATCATTTTTTCCCGGTCCCTGTGTGCCGTGTCATCCTGAATTTTGGCTTTCCTAATTTTCTACATTACAAAATCATCGTTTTATCTAGTGAACATTTTTTCCCGGTCCCTTGAAAAATATTCGATAAGTTGAATAAAATCATGGTCGTTTATGGAAGATGGACGTAGTTCCCGGAGGACCTCTTGATCCCTCTGATTGGTCGGTGGGAACTTGGACTGTCCAACCGGCCGGCTGCCGGACGATTACATTTTCTCGACGGGGGGCAGACCTAAGCCTATCTCCGTCGCAAGGTGGCGCTGCTTGCGAGTTAAAGCTACAAATCTGCAAATAACTCTAAGGATATTAAAGATATTCAAGAAATTTTTTTCGAAAACCTTTCCGGGGATATGCCTAATAATATCCCAAAATTTCACGGCGATTGGATGTATGGTTTTTGAATCTATAGAGAACACACACACACACAGACATTCATTTATATATATATATAAAGATAGATTTAAGGAGCGACCCGCTCCAACACAATAGTTACAGAAATGGGGGGGGCAAAGGTGGCGTGATCGTAGCCGACCAATAGGAGGGCGCCATTCCAAAAAAAAAAAAGCAAACCGTGACAGAGGCCACGCATGACGCTCGTAACTGTATATAGAATACACGAGATAACCAAGTGTGAAAAAAAAGTCTCTGTTTTCTTCTTCTTCTTACAAAAAACAAAAACGACATCATAAACTACTTCCTACTTAAGTTTTTTTCATGAGTATATTTTCCGATATATTACGATAAAACGTAGCCTCCAAAGATGAGTTTCTTATTTTATTAAACGTTATCTCAAGCTTTCGGGTACTGTAAACCCTTCTACAGGAGCATATAAACGAAATGAATCTCAATTTCGTTGTATACTTCTGTAGAAGGGTTTACTTTATCCGAAAGCTTGAGATAACGTTTAATAAAATAAGAAACTTATCCTTGGAGGCCACGTTTCATCGTAATTTAAATTTTAGAGGATTCTTCCGATTTTCTAGATAGGTTTAACGCTTCACGCTTTTGCGTGTCATCCTTGCGTTGGGGTCATACTAATATTCTCTGTATCATTCCTATTGTAGTAGTTGTACTGCCGAACTGGTATCACAGGGGCCATGCTAATCTTCTCTTTATCGTTCCTATTGTAGTAGTTGTACCGCCGAACTGGTATCACAGGGGCCATGCTAATCTCCTCTTTATCGTTCCTATTGTAGTATATGTACCGCCGAACTGGTAACACAGGTGCCAAGCTAATCTTCTCTGTATCGTTCCTATTGTAGTAGTTGTACCACCGAACTGGTATCACAGGGGCCATGCTAATCTTCTCTTTATCCATCCTATTGTAGTAGTTGTACCACCGAACTGGTATCACAGGGGCCATGCTAATCTTCTCTGTATCCATCCTATTGTAGTAGTTGTACCACCGAACTGGTATCACAGGGGCCATGCTAATCTTCTCTTTATCCATCCTATTGTAGTAGTTGTACCACCGAACCGTTGGTCGGCTCAAACATGTTTGTAATTATGTAAATAATATTTTGTTTTATTCTTACGCCTTAAGCCAGGCATTACTTTAATCAAATTATGTTCTTTATATTACCTTAGTGTGTGTTCAATTAAAACAATCTCTTATCAAAACTATTTTCATTATTTTACTTTTCAAGAATTTAGCCACGACTGCATCACCAATACCATTTAGCACTAAAAAGAACCAACAAATAACTCCATAGCATAATCCCCAAGATGATCATAAATACAAGCAGAAAATCAAATCTCATTTCTTTATATAATATTCACAGGGGCCATGCTAATCTTCTCTTTATCCTTCCTATTGTAGTAGTTGTACCGCCGAACAAGCGTGTACTAGGTTTAATATATAGGTTTAATAATATATAGGTTTAAGATATAGAGTTAAAAAGAAAGGTATTTGAATATTGTGGTATGTGTTTGTATGTTTACTTACCCAAAGCATAGTTTCCCCTTCCAGCAAATACTTCCTGGGTCTCTGTTGATACTTGAGGAAGCTGTCTTGTTTACCAACAATCCTAGCAGCTGCATAGCTGACACACACAGTAAACATTATGTAAATATGATACGTTAGCGCGCCATTTATATTTAGGAAATAAAACTATTAAGTACAATTTTTCTTTTTTTGCAAATAAAACAAACTTTCTACTGTCCTTACTGCGATGAAAAAGGGTGAATTATATTAGTGAAACGGCTAGATGATTTCATTACTGATGAGACAAATACGTTATCACGCCATTCTATATTCAAGAAGTGAAACCAAATAAGAATGGAAATCTACTGCTGTACATGACTGGTACAGAGCTGGAGGGACAATTATGGTCTACCAGAGGAGGTTATGGGTTCTATGGAGACGTACCATGTGGCACAGAGCAGCATGTGCAGAACCTCCGGAATCTCCAAGATCCCCGGCAGTACTGGCGGATGGAAGCACGCCAGCAGTTCCTCCACGGACATCTGGTTGAAGCGAACACACGACAGCACCTGGGGCACGTGCTTCTCCCTCGTGTAGAAGTCGTAGTCGATCCACTTGAGGGCGGCCATGAACACGGGGATCTCGCTGGTGGACACCCGTGAGTCACACGTAGTGTGGTGAACATGTTGTAGGCGTTAC
This sequence comes from Cordylochernes scorpioides, assembly GCA_030710605.1. Taxonomy (NCBI): domain Eukaryota; kingdom Metazoa; phylum Arthropoda; class Arachnida; order Pseudoscorpiones; family Chernetidae; genus Cordylochernes; species Cordylochernes scorpioides. The sequence continues at coordinate 141,187,314 of CP092863.1, forward strand.
ATGTAAGATTTTGTAGCCTCGAGTTACACGAAGTATGTACTAGATATCAAATTACACGAAGAGAGGTGTATAGAGAATATTGTAGCCTCAAGTTACACGAAGAGAGGTGTATAGAACACGTTGTAGTCTCAAGTTACACGAAGTAATATAGTAGCTATCAAATTACACGAAGAGAGGTGTATAGAACACGTTGTAGTCTCAAGTTACACGAAGAGAGGTGTATAGAGAATATTGTAGCCTCAAGTTACACGAAGAGAGGTGTATAGAACACGTTGTAGTCTCAAGTTACACGAAGTAATATAGTAGCTATCAAATTACACGAAGATAGGTGTATAGAACACGTTGTAGCCTCAAGTTACACGAAGAGAGGTGTATAGAACACGTTGTAGTCTCAAGTTACACGAAGTAATATAGTAGCTATCAAATTACACGAAGAGAGGTGTATAGAACACGTTGTAGTCTCAAGTTACACGAAGAGAGGTGTATAGAGAATATTGTAGCCTCAAGTTACACGAAGAGAGGTGTATAGAACACGTTGTAGTCTCAAGTTACACGAAGTAATATAGTAGCTATCAAATTACACGAAGATAGGTGTATAGAACACGTTGTAGCCTCAAGTTACACGAAGAGAGGTGTATAGAACACGTTGTAGTCTCAAGTTACACGAAGTAATATAGTAGCTATCAAATTACACGAAGAGAGGTGTATAGAACACGTTGTAGTCTCAAGTTACACGAAGAGTGGTTTAGAGAGAATGTTGTATCGTCAAGTTACAAGTAGTAATAGAGTAGCTATCAAATTACACGAAGAGTCATGTAGAGAGCATGTTGTAGCCTCAAGTTACACGAAAAGTGGGCTAGAGAGCATGTTGTAGCCTAAAGTTACACGAAGTAATGCAGTAGCAATCAAATTACACGAAGGGTGGTGAAGAAACCATGTTGCAGCCTCAAGTTACACGAAGAGTGGTGTGAATAGCATGTTGTAGCCTCAAGTTACACGAAGAGTGGTGTGAATAGCATGTTGTAGCCTCAAGTTACACGAAGAGTGGTGTGAATAGCATGTTGTAGCCTCAAGTTACACGAAAAGTGGGCTAGAGAGCATGTTGTAGCCTAAAGTTACACGAAGTAATGCAGTAGCAATCAAATTACACGAAGGGTGGTGAAGAAACCATGTTGCAGCCTCAAGTTACACGAAGAGTGGTGTGAATAGCATGTTGTAGCCTCAAGTTACACGAAGAGTGGTGTGAATAGCATGTTGCAGCCTCAAGTTACACGAAGAGTGGTGTGAATAGCATGTTGTAGCCTCAAGTTACACGTTATACGTATTAGGTATCAAGTAACACACAATGTATTATAATATCCGTATTCACTATCTTAATAGAAATGTTGTTTTTAAAAAATACCAAAGAGCGAAAAAAAAAAAAAGGAACCGTGCCAGAATCGAACCGTTAACCTTTTCTCTCGAGTCTGACAGACACACAACCATTGCTCCGTGACCACTTGCGGTACTAAGGACTATAGGTCTATTTAATGGTTTATCTAATTTAACCAGACAAATCATTTCTCTACCCACTAAGAATGGAAACGCACTTACACCTATACGATAATGTAAATAGTGATTAGCGGAACATTGTGGGTTCGATTCCCATCCCTGGACACTTTTATTTTTCCGTTCATCATTACTCTTCATAATTCACCCTTTCATATCTCATCCAAAAAGGTTAGAAATAGTAAATATTTCACCTTGAAATAAATTTTGATTTTTAATTGAAAAGGCACTCATGCGGTGTAACTTTAAGTGTTGTTTTACAGGTCTTTTTATATTTACATAATACCTTATCCAGATGTGTTGTAGGCAATTGAAGCATTTTTAACGGGAGAAGTGACTATTTTAATACATTACTGCCATCCTCCCGACACTTTATATATATATTGTAAATTAACTGCTTTGTCAATCAATTATTTATTTATTTATGTTTACCTAGCTATATATTTTTCCAACCAACTACTAACCAACCAATTTATGTATTTATTTATGTTGTGGGTCGGTGTTACAAAAAGAACAGCCAAATAAGTGATTTTATAAATATATGATTATTATTAGATATAAGGATACATATGTTGACAAAAGAATAACAACCGCACACAGCAGTAGAACAAAGGCAGTCTTAAGGTTATATACAAGGAAGAAGACTGACGGTTGAGGTGGGCCGTTCCCATTGGTCAGTTCATCTTCATGCAGCGCCTCCAAGCGGTGCCCGTGTCCACGCTTCTCTCATCAATTTATTTATGTTGATGAAGCTATATATTATTCCACACCAACTTCCCTCCAACAAATGACCTTCAAATTTATCTGATTTGGTGTCCATTGAAGACAATCAAGTTATCATAGGAGAGTTGTCTAAACCGTTGGTTTTCGACCGCTACCCCTCGGGATTGAATCCCACATTGAGCGCACTTTTTCCTTATTTAAAAAATGCTCCAATGGCAAACCGATTCTTGTAAAAGTTCAACTCCACCAGCGAGTGCAAGTAACTAAACGGTGCTTTTTAGCAAACTTGTAAGTGAAAAAGTCGAACTGCTTTTCACTTGTGTAGACATCTTGAGAAAATAGAGCAATCCATCACTAGATCTTTAATTAAAAATACATATATTGGATTTAAAAAAAACTTATTTACCAATATTTAATTTAGCTGAACGTCAACCTTTTTCAAGGTATAAAAACGTATTTATGTCAACATGTGTAGATATGTGGTGTACTTACAATAAAAGCAATAGTATTATGTATAGACAACAGAGTATTGTTGTCATTGACTTATTATGTAGTTATTTATCATCATCATACATATGTTTATAAGTCAGACCAAATAAAGAACTATCATCTTGTGTCACCTGCTTGTCTCTCCTAGATCCTACATGCCATCGAGAATATAACAAACTAGCCGAATGACCCGGTCAACGCCCGTGTTTTACCCGATTGAATGTTTTGATTCAAATACTATTTGTTACAATTATAAATTGGCGCCTTAAATAAATGAATATATTAGTTAATAACTATAGCCTATGTGCTTTATCTGTCTATGTACTGTTGGCTTGCGTAGGCGTCTCTTACTGGGAAAAAGAAAGAGAGGATTCCATTTGGTTATTATCTAATATATGCATTTATTTAGGGAGCGACACGCTCCAACACAATAGTTACATAAATAGCGAGTGGGGGGGGGGGGGGGGGGGGGGGGGGGCAAGGTGGCGTGACCGTAGCCAACCAATAGGAGGGCGCCATTCAAAAAAAAAAAGCAACGGTGACAGAGAGAGATGACTGATTAGGAGATGAGGAAAGACGCTCGTAACTGTATATAGAATAGCTACTACCCACCATGATTATCATTGCCTGCACCACGTGTACTAGGGATAAAAAACAAGGGATAATAAGAGAAACAGGTAGGAAAGACAGATACCTGTGAGTACCGATGGTATCAGCTCCCAAGATGTCACAGATGTAGCACACATCCAGCAACATGAACTCAATACTCTCCGTGACTTCCATGAACCGGGAGGTAATGACACGGAATGCACGCTGACAGGCGTGGCTGATGTTGAGTTTCTTGGCTGTGACATAGAGGTACAGCGCGCTGACAACTCCGCCGATCTTGCCGGACAGGATCTGGACACATTCCATTGATTCCAATTGAAGTATTTGGGACACACAAACTTTATGTTGTATATACACTCATGGAAATAAATTAAGGAAGTGGGGGTCGATGGTAGGGTGGTCTAAACCGTTGGTTTCGGACCACTACGACTCCGGATCAAATCCCGCATTGGTATATTTTTCTAATTAAAAAAATTGCTCCAATGACCCCCCGATTCTTACAAAAGTCTAACCCCACCAGCGAATGTAAGTAACCAAACGGGCCTCTAGCACATTTGTGAATGCAAAGTAGAACTTCTTTTCAAATGTGTAGATATGTGGTGCACTTACAGTAAAAGCAGTCGCCTACCTCTACCCACCATGATTATCATGGCCTGTACCACGAGTACTAGGGATAATAATAATATTGTTGTTGTCGTGTCCAAAAAAGAGCCTCAGATGTCTCCATGCATCTCCATCACAGCAGCAGCAATATCCACTATCTTGGGTGTGTAAAGCTGTAGGGATAATAATATAATATACTTAAGGAAGTGGAAAGTCTTTGATATCGCCGGTCGTATATATTCTTGAGGTACTTGAAGAACTAACGCACTATCTTTAAAAAAAAACACACACAATTATGCATGAATGTTTCTTTTCCAAATAAAATTTTTTTATAAACTCTATTTATATATAAATATACTATCGTGAAAGCCTATGTTCATAGTTTACTTACACTAATAGACAAAACTTATAAGGAAGTGGAAAGTCTTTGAAGTCGCCGGTCGTCTATATATTTTTTTTGAAGGAGAAAGACACAATTTTGTTCACATTTGGTCATCTCAGGTGTTTTCAATAAAGGTGACTCTGTATTAAATATATTTCAGAGTCATGGTCTGAATTCCGCTAAACATGCTAAAAGGTACAACTTTCTTAAGTTTTGTTCACACTTGGTTATCTCATGTGTCTTCAATAAAAGTCACTGTAATATCTTTCAGAGTTATTGTCTCAATCCCGATATGTTAAAAAGCACAACTTCCTTAAGTTTTGTCCATGAGTGTAATTAATATAAATATTCCTGTGAATTAGTTATAGAAGTAAAACAACGAATTGCGATGTGTTTTTTCATTTTTAAAATGCGCAAAGAATTCGAATATTAACTCTTTTTCAAATTTACTAAATTTGATTGCAAATATTCTCGCTAAAATAATTTTCTACTGTCCTTACTACAATAGTGAAACTTATTGAGATGGCCCTGATCATCAATCGTGAACCATCTCCGCGGTTTCGCCAGTTTAAGCTCTTATAACTCTCTATTATTGTGTATTAGTCTGTTTAGCTTTTATAACCGTTAGTGAAGATTAAGTAATTTTAAGCTAACTATGTGGACATAGGCTCTTTGAAGATAGTATAAATAAATTAATGTTTATATATTCATGTACGAAATGAGGCACCTCTCCCTTCAAATGTGCATCAGAAAGATAGCACTGTTGCATCACCCTGGTAAAAAAATATTTACTAGTGATGATAAATAATAAGCTACAACACCAGTTTTGGAAAATTCAGACAAAAGCCAACAACCTGTATACCATGGTTTCTGGATATAGCCTTCATCAGTACAGGGACGGCTTCGATTCCATAACATCCTACGAAGAGAGGTTATGAAATCTTCTCATTCTTTATCATCACAAGTAATCATTCTGATGCTTAATTAAAGAGGGATATGTCACTTTTGGTACTTTTAAAAATTATTGTCTAAATCTCGATATGCATGCTTACAGTGCACACACCAGTTTAGGAAAATTCAGACAAAAATCCAACAACCTATATACTATGGTTTCGGTCTATGGCCCTCATCAGTACAGGGACGGCTTCGATTTCATAACATCTTACGAGAGCGGTTATGGAATCGGCCGAATTTACCAAAGAGATGGTTAAGTGGAACTGGTGAAGTGACAAGAACCGATTTTAAGGCTAAAATATAACATAAAGTTGCGGAAGGAGGATATTCATGTACTGAAAAAGACACCTCTCCCTTCAAATGTGCATCAGAACGATGGCACTATTGCATCACCCTTGCCACTTCACCAACTTGACCACCCGTCTTGAATATAATATTCTCTTCTTCTAGTCCACGCATCGCCTGCCATACCTGGGCACAGATGTGCGTGATGTCCTTCATCTGTAGCAGTCGAGATGCCCTGAAGACATCTCCTAGGTTGTTACAGGTCAGCTGAAGACGGCCTGTATACATGTAGCTAAGAAGGATCTCGAAAGCACTCCCGCTCACGTTCTGAAGCTCCACCTGTACAACCCAGCCATCATTCTATCTATAAAATAGAACTGCATGCTGATTGGCTAATGAACATTATATAAGAATGGTGGTGGTATTTGTATCCTTTGAGGATGAACAAAATTATGTTTGATCAAGGTCTCTTCTGTGGTTTATATAAATTCTACAAGGCCTCAGTCACCGTTCGAAGGAGATTATTGGATTCGCTGAATGTCGTGGTCCATTCAGATGAGGAAAGTGAAGACTAGAACGTGGCTGATTCCACACTCGTCTTTTCAGTGATACGTTAAACCTGACGTATGTACGGTGTGGCCATTGGACATGTGTCGGACCTGGAGGCTGTTGTTGGGTTCTGTGCTGCCTGTAGTATAGGAGCTCTATCTATGCATCCTTCCTGTGGTGAATCTGTATAAGACCGGTGGTCTTAATAAAGTTATGTGTGTTTGATGATCTCTTTAGACCATATCTAAAAGTCCATTATTTTCTAACTTTGTTATGGTAGTTATGGGTTTGGAAAATGGTCCTTTGTGGTTAAATCTGACAGAATATGATCTGGGGAGACTTCTATATCATTGCAATTTGTACAGGTTTTATAAGTTTTTGTACATTTCGGAATTTTAAGGTTTTAATATGGACACTTCTTAATCTTGTTAAAGCTGTTTGTTGGTTTCTATTTGCTTTTATGATTCTTCTATTTGCTTCAATAGTCATTAGTGATTTAATGGAGCTTTCAGCTTTGTTTTATTTTCATTCTTTTGGTACGTGTTTATTTCTTCAAATGTGAGTTTGTTACTATTGCTTGGTAGGTGACATTATATTTTGATAACTTGTCAGTTTCTTATTTATGTGGTAGAATTAACGCGTGGGAGTAGATAACAAACAGCAAGCGAATAAAACGAATATCATAACCGATCAGATAATTCTAACATTCTTATCAGATGTGGGTTACATACTAAATCGTCTTTATATATATATATATATCGAAATATTCGTCGGTAGGGTATTGGTCTATTAAATGAAGGTTGCCTCTCTCGTCAAAATATAAGCTAAAACTAAGCGCCATCTATTGACGGTCTCCGTAAATTAATGGATTCAGGTTAGTGACAAAGCCACAACACCAGCTCTGGCAAACTGAGAAGTGTCCACTTAGAGACTATGATTTTGGGTTAATGGCGTACGTCAGTGCAGGGCGAACTTTAATTTTATAAATCAATTTCCTCCCAGCAAAATTTCCATCTATATTTTGACCATAGATTTGGCCTAGCAAGTCTATCAGCTAAAAACCTCTTTGGCAGATTGTGAAGATTCCATTGGATCCCTTGTGGATCTCATGGAATAAATCCGTGGACGAGTGGGTAACACCCTCGATTCCCGACAGTCATGAACCGGAATTGAATCCCGCGTTAACATTTTGTTTAATATGTGAATAACTTTCACATATTATTCATTGTAGTAATTATCATAAACTAGGTTGCTCTTTCTGAGCGGTACCTAATAAAGTGATTTTGGAAATGGAATAAAGTTCGCCCTAAGCTGACAAGGGCCATTAGCCCGAAACCATGGTCTCTAGGTGGATGCTTCTAAGTTTGCCAAATATGGTGTTGTGGCTTTGTCACCGACCTGATATCGCTAATTTGCGAGACGGTCAATAGATGACGCTAAGTTTTAGCGTCTATTTTGACGGGAGAGGTGACCTTTTTTTTTATATATACAGGTTTATATTTGTATAAAGAGAGAATCAGGTGCTTATCATATTATTGTATGAAAAATTGAATTTAGTCAAAAAAGAAATTATATCAGAAAGTGCTGCCATCTATGAATGGAATTTATAGAGTTTAAATTATTCTAATATACTTATAAAAAGAGAGTAAAATAGGATTAAAATTTGTTCGCGGAATTCTAATGGGATAGAAAGCTAGAGGGCAGTAGATTGATTCATTCCCAATATATCTTCTGACAGTTTCTTTCACAAACATCTCCATTAAGAATAAAAGATAAATTTGAATTGACAAACTTTAATGTGTGAATTGTATGGTTAGATCAAATAAGAGAAATTTAAATATTTGTTGAGAAATTTCTTGAAAATGGAGTTTTTTTCCTTAAGTTTATTTCAGATATAAATATTGATTCTATTGTTTGTTTGCTTTTTTTTCTCAAATGGGGTAAAATATACGGAAAAAAATACAATTGTTGTAAAAAAAAAGTTTTTTTTCTTTTTTTGCTTATCCTTAGTACACGTGGTACAGGTCATGATAATCATGGTAGGTAGAAGTAGGCGACTGTTTTTACTGTAAGTGTACCACATGTCTACACATGTGAAAAGCAGTTCGACTTTGCACTTACAAATGTGCCAGAGCCCCGTTTGGTTACTTGCATTCGCTGGTGGGGTTGGACTTTTGCAAGAATCGGGGGCCATCGGAGCATTTTTTTTTTAAATCAGAAAAAAGTGTCCAATGCGGGAATATCGAAACCGTGTCGTAGCGGACGAAAACCAACGGTTTAGACCATCCTTCCACTGACCCCCTGTTGTAAAAAAGTAATAGAGATTATACTGCTAAGTAAATAAAGTTCGTAAACATTATTTATGAATATATTATGATATAATTATTCTATATTATCTTTTTCTCTTCTATAGAAGAGATTTTTAGGTCTGAATTCTAGAAGGTCGCATCAAATATACACTCATGGACAAAATATAAGGAAGTTGTACCTTTTAGCATGTATATCGGGATTGAGACAATAACTCTGAAATATATTACAGTGACCTTTATTGAAGACACACGAGATAACCAAGTATGTATACACTCATGGACAAAACTTAAGTAAGTTGCACCTTTTAGCATGTATATCGGGATTCAGACAATAACTCTGAAAGTTATTACAGTGACCTTTATTGAAGACACACGAGATAACCAAGTATGTATACATTCATAAACAAATCTTAAGGAAGTTGTATCTTTCAGCATGTATATCGGGATTCAGACATAATTCTGGAAGATATTTGACATACGGTGACCTCTATTGAAGACACACGAGATAACCAAGTGTGAACAAAATTGTCTCTGTCTTCTTCTTCTTCAACAAAAAAAGACCGGCGACATCAAATAATTCCACTACTATTTCCTTTATTTTTGTCCATGAGCGTATGTTACATTTTGCATAATGATAATTTGATCCAATCAATATTGGTTGGAGACGAAGTCACAACACAATAACATAATTTTACAATTGGCCAATGCTGATATTGTGTCTTTGTTACCGACCGAGTCCGGTAGTTCACGGAGACGGTCATTAAATGACACTTAGTTTTAGCTTCTTTGTTTTAAAAAGAGAGCCGACTATTATTTTATAAATTTATAAATAAACATAATGATGAATCATTGATATTTATATATTCACACGACTACTTGATAAAAAGTTAATATGGGAAAATATATGTAAATAAGATACTTACATCCTGTACTTCAAGTCGACCTGGAGCTAGCAGATTTTTCTGGAAGAACGGGCAGTAGCACGTGAGGACGGCTTTATGTGCAAGGAAACAGCGGTCTTTGACTCTCACAACGATGTCCGTCATGTGAGATTTGATCCAGAGCTGTACGGTGTGTTCGCCAAGTCGGGCGTGATGGATACATGTGGAACTAGGGGCGTCTTTCCACATGGGCGCAGTACTTCCCATCATCTGGAAATGTGGGGGGTTTCCTTGTCCTATGGAAGGTAGAAGTGGAGGGCGGCTATCGGCGATGTAAGGGTCAAGACTCGATTCTAACCACGGCTGCACAATAGATTGTGATTAAAACTACTTTATCGTAAAGATAGAGGCTGCCTGGCCAGCATTCATATTTATATGAAAAATAGACACTTCGGCCAGTTGGAGTTATTTATTTTCTCAACGTTTCGACAAAAATATTTTGTCTTCTTCAGGAGAAGTAAATAAAATTAAAGCATTTGGCAAGGGGTTAAAAAATATTCTGAGGTTGCAAGGGCGTTCTCACGTGATTTCTTTTTTAAATCACGTGAGAACGCCCTTGCAACCCCAGAACAATTTTCAACGCCTTACCAAATGCTTTATTTTTATTTACTTCTCCTGAAGAAGACAAAAGATTTTTGTCGAAACGTTGAGAAAATAAAAAAACTACAACTGGCCGAAATTTCTATTTTTCATATAAAACCACTTTATTACAATGTTCATATATAATACAATATAATGCGGCTTTATGATTGTAAAACGACGTTTTGACAAGTTTTACCGCAAATGTTTCTTTTGAACGAAAAATCGTAATTTATTTTAAGGAGAAATAACAATTATTTCTAACCTTATTTTAATTACCAGTTACAAACAAGACACGCTATATCCGTTCTGGATAATTTCGCGTGATACTATTTACACTAATTCATATTGTAGTAGGGTAGGTAACAGAATTATCAAAAAGAAAATAAATCCTTAGGGATGATGTATGAAAGGATGAATTGTTTTTTTCCCTTATCCCTAGTTCACGTGGTACAGGCCATGATAATCTTGGTGGGTATAAAGCGACTGTTTTTACTGTAAGTGCACCACATGTCTACACATGTGAAAAGCAGTTCGGCTTTGCACTTACAAATGTGCCAGAGCCCCGTTTGGGTACTTGCACTCGCTGGTGGGGTTGGACTTTTACAAGAATCGGGGGTCATTGGAGCATTTTTTTTTTCAAAACAGAAAAAGTGCCAAATGCGGAAATCGAACCGGGTCGTAGCGGTCGAAAACGAACGGTTTAGACTATTCTTCCATCGACCCCCCAGGATGAATTGTGAAGAGTAATAATGAACGGAAAAATAAAATCCCTGGACACTTTTATTTTTTCGTTCATCATTGCTTTTCACAATTCATACTTTCATACTTCATTTCTAAGGATAGAAATAGTCGTTATTTCTCCTTAAAATAAATTAAGATTTTTCGTTCAAAAGAAACATTTGCGGTAAAACTTGTCGTTTTACATTGTTCATATATAAGATTATTCCACTAGATGGCGCTATGCCATCTAAAATCACATGTTCTTCTGGTCAGGAAATGCTTCCATTATTTTTAATATAAGATTATATAGGGTTTTAAATGCAAAATTGAATGGTAGATTAAACTGGCGAAACCGCTGGGAGGGTTCACCACTGATGAGCCAGGCCCTCCCATTAATTTTTCCATTGCAGTAAGGACAGTAGAAATTGTTTATTTTTTGAAAGAATCTTACGCGTCTATAATAGTTTCGAATTTTGATAACAGATGGCGCGCTAATGCTACATAAAATTGAATAATGATAAATATATGGTTACAGGGCTGCGAAAGAAAAAAAAAACATTGAGAAAAGAGAACCGTATGTAAATAAATATATAATGAACGACACCTTTAAATAACTAACTCATCTTTTCTATGTAATTATACACCTGGGTGAATCCTGTGTAGGGCATAGATCCCCAATAAAGGCTTGTTGTTTATTAATACGTGAATAAAATAAATATACATATATATAAAATAAATTAATAAATATACATATATATTAGATAATAAAAGGCATATATTGGATTTAATAAAATATTTATTTTGCCAATATTTCGGCTGGCTGAACGCCAACCTTTATCGAGGCATTACATTTTTGTATACACAAACTCAGCAAGCCGAAATATTGGCAAAATTAATATTTTATTAAATCCAATATATGCCTTTTATTATCTAATCAATTAAGTATGGATTGCTCTATTTTCAAATACATATATATAAAATAAATACAAAGTCTTCATTGGTAACGCCCACCGCGGGAAAGACTCCACCACTGATAGACTGCGAGAGTTATTTCCACAGAGTGTCGATGTGATGGCTGGTATTACCCACCTCAAGACCAAGATGGTACTTGTAGAGAGAGAGAGATTGAGATTGAAAATACTTTACTCCAAATTTATATTAGGTTATATAAGTTTTAAATATAAAATTGAATAAATAAGAAAAAATAAGGCTGAATATTTATATAAATATATGGATACAATAAATATAAATAGAAAATAATTTAGGAATATTCACACACCCATATATACATGTGTATATATGTGTGTATATATGTATATATGTGTGTATATATGAAATATTACACCAAGTCTCTTCATAGGTGTGAAAAAAATTGCCTCTGTCACAAAAGACCGGCGATATCGAAGACTTTCCACTCCTTAAGTTTTGTCCATAAGTGGAGCAGATGATATTATCTGTTGGTAGTAAATAGTTACCGTTTTGTCGGATGTTCTTTCACTCAGGAAAGGAGCAGATTTGATATGGAGGCCCTGGAAAAAATGAAAAAGAATAATACATTTATAAAACAATAGAACAAAAGAATGTGAAAAATAGTATACAAATAAAATTGTACTGGGATCAGGTGGATAAATTAATAAAAAGACATCTCCTGAGGTTCAAACTAAAAGTTGCTGATGGATTGCGCCATCTGTCGGAATAAATATCAGCCATTCTTTGATTTTTATTGGTCCCAGAATTGGCCAAATACCCATTCTTGATTAATATAGAAAAGTTAACCATGTACACGTTTCAGGATTTTTTTTGTTGTTGATGTATAGCCTGCACTACGCTGACGAGAGCCAACAACCCGAAACGCGTATGTGGTTAGCTTTTCTTGATTAATCAAGAATGGGTATTTGGCCAATTCTGGAAATAATTAAAAATCAACGAATAGTTGATATTTATTGCGACAGATGGCGCAAGCCATCAGAAACTTTTAGTTTGATGATCAGGAGATGCCATTTTTTTTTAAAGAAAGAATGTTTGGGATTTGAAAGAGGTAAAATACTATATATATAAAAGGGCAATTTTTCTGATCATTTGAATGAACCGTTCTGGAGACTAGCGCGCTCTATCGGAATAAATACCAACTAAACACGCATGTTGATATATTTTATTCCTGAGAATATAAAAGGTTTATTCAATATTCAACAATAAATCCGAAAATCAATGTTTTTATTGATAATTGACTAAGGCCATTAGTCCGAAACCATGGTCTCTAGGTGGACGCTTTTCTCTTTGTCAAAGCTGGTGTTGTGGCTTTGTCACCGACCCAGTTTGCGGCGACGGTCAATAGATAGCGTCTAGTTTTGACGTCTATTTTGATGGGAGAGGTGACCTTTATCTTTATAGATTAAAATCCTCCCGGCAAAATTTCCATCTAAATTTTATCCATAGATTTGGCCCAGCCACTTTGCCAGCTAAACACTTCTTCGGCAGATTGTGAGGATTCCATGGGATCCCTTGTGGATCTCATGGAATAAAGTCCGCCCTAGACTGAAGATAGCTATAAACCGAGACCATGGTCTCTAGGTGGACGATTCTCAGTTTTCCAAAGCTGGTGTTGTGGCTTTGTCACCGACCTGAGTCCGCTAGTTTGAGGAGACAGTCAATAGATGGCGTCTAGTTTTAACGTCTATTTTGACGGGAGAGGTGACCATTATTTGTATAGATCAATATCCTCCTGACAAAATATCCATTTAAATCTGTTATTTTCCTGGATAATTCCAGATAATGATAAGAGTGTGTTAAAGTACTGAATTGTCTTACTTCCAATGTCTTGTTGTTATTGATGTCAGGGGCGGATGGACAAGTGATACTCTCCTGTACACACAGAAGTACAATTTAGTAGACATTATGCAATTAAGTTAACTTATTAGGGATATATGCTCAAGTTGCATATATTCGCGATAACCCAGTGTTATATGAAATATTTTTAATTTATGTTATTAATATATATTCATGAAAAAAATAATTTTAAAAAGGTCAGGGGTTGGTATTAATAAAACAAAATAGGTGCTTACATATCCTGACCACGCTCAATTGAACTTTTTAGATGGCAGAGTGCCGTCTAGTTGAGCAAAAATCAACTAAATGTTGATTTAACTTGTTCCCTGATATTTGGCCAATCCATTTTCGTGATGAATCAAGAAAACCCGACCACGAACGCGCTTTGGGCTGTTGGCCCTCGTCAGCATGGTGCAGGATGATCAGCATTTTTAAGAGTTTTTTAAATCTGTAAATTGCTTTTCTCGAATAAACAAAATACTTTACAATTTGATATCATTTAACTAAATTTGCTTACCAACCCTTTGTACATATATCAATATTGTGTTGATATAGATATATTTTTTATCTTTTCTTCAAACTAACTTGCATACTAATTCTGTACATATTTAAAATATCTTTCTTTCTCTTCTTTAAAAATTTTGTTTATCTTTAAAGTGCAAGTGTCCCTAGGGGGACATAGCGCTCTAAGTCGAAATAAAGAAATAAAGAGCCAGATGGCTCTGTAAATTGTTTGATGAATGTTTTCATTGAAGTAGAAGGTACAAAGTGATTCTTGAACCAAGCTCACCTTGAACAGTTTCTCATGAAGATGGAGTTCCTCACTGGGGAGATAGACAATACCAATCTGAAACACCACAGTTTCTTATTGGCTGTTATTTACACGTAGATGATTGGCTGTTGAGATATTCTATAACTATATACAATACTTTGAGTCAAAAGGCGATCCATCAATTAAGTTTATATAAAAGGGCGTACCTGGATCTGTAAAGAAAAAAAATATTTGTTTCTTTTTCTCAAATTTCCAGAGATTGCTCCCTCTTTATCAATTTATTGCATAGTAAAATTAAATTTATTGTGCAATAAATTGATAAAGAGGGAGCAATCTCTCGAAATATTTTGAGAAAAAGAAACAAATATTTTTTTTCATTACAGATCCAGGTACGCCCTTTTATATATACAATATATAAACGCGTCATCCTTTATTGTATTATTAAGCTACCTGTATTTACGCGAAATCATTATTCAGAATAAAACAATTTCTTTCTGTCTTTTTAAACATAATACAAATACGATGCATTGACGTTGCCCATCAAATATATATACTGATGGACAAAACTTAAGGAAGTTTTACTTTGGTAGGTGTAAATTCCTTAAGTTTTGTCTATCAGTGGATTTCCAAGTGACTTCAATTCTCAAAAATGCCTTTCGACCATATATAAATATAAATCAATACATATAGAGAAAAGTAGAAATAAGGTTTCATATCTTATGTACATTTAGGGAAAGAATTTTCTCCCAAATCCTGTGGTTTCTTGTTATACCACGGGACTTTCATTCTCGAAAAGGCCTTTCGACCATATATAAATATGAATCAATACATATAACGTGATAAGATATCAATAAGGTTTCATATCTTATGTACATTTAGGGAAAGAATTTTCTCTCAAATCCTGTGGTTTCTTGTTATACCACGGGACTAGCATTCTCGAAAAGGCCTTTCGACCATAAATCAATACGAATGAATATATATAGAAAAAAGATCCAATAATGTTTCATGTTTTATATGTACATTTATGGAAGAAAATTTCTCAAATACGCTAGTTTTAGTGTGCCAAGTAACTTATGGAACAGACATTGTGTCCATAAATCAATAGAAATCAATAAATAGGAATTAACACCATTAGGATGTTTCATGTTTTATATGTACATTTAAGGAAGATATTTTCTCAAATACGATAGTTTTGGTAATACCAAGTAACTTATGGAACAGACATTGTGTCCATAAATCAATAGAAATCAATAAATAGGAATTAACACCATTAGGATGTTTCATGTTTTATATGTACATTTAAGGAAGATATTTTCTCAAATACGATAGTTTTGGTAATACCAAGTAACTTATGGAACAGACATTGTGTCCATAAATCAATAGAAATCAATAAATAGGAATTAACACCATTAGGATGTTTCATGTTTTATATGTACATTTAAGGAAGATATTTTCTCAAATACGATAGTTTTGGTAATACCAAGTAACTTATGGAACAGACATTGTGTCCATAAATCAATAGAAATCAATAAATAGGAATTAACACCATTAGGATGTTTCATGTTTTATATGTACATTTAAGGAAGATATTTTCTCAAATACGATAGTTTTGGTAATACCAAGTAACTTATGGAACAGACATTGTGTCCATAAATCAATCTATATTAATAAAATGCAAATTTCATAAGAGTACATCACTATAAACTTTCGTTACAATGCATCAATTTCAACCAAATTTTCAACATTTATGTAAAACGAGATGGAGCAGGTTTTGCTTAACATCAAAATATTTTTCCTAACTTTAAAATACATAACTTTGCTGTTATCGATAAAATACAAAAAAATTCAACAGAGTAAAAGTATTTATACTTTCAAAAGTGTTTACTTTCCGCTACTTTCCGCTACTTCGCCGTTTAAAATAACTGCTCTAATTCGAAATATTTGGTATGTTTTATTTGTGTTCACTCTATTTCTATTTATTTGAAGTATTATAATTTCCATGTTTCAAAAACCTATTTCAAAAAGGTTGTTAGAAATATGTAAGGCCTGAAATAGCTTTACATGCGAACATTATGATGCCAAGCGTAGCTTAATAACTGCTCTTGAAATATTTTGTATGTTTTATTTATTTATATATATATTTTCATTTCCATGTTTCAAAAACCTATTTCAAAAAGGTTGTTAGAAATATGTAAGGCCTGAAATAGCTTTACATGCGAACATTATGATGCCAAGCGTAGCTTAATAACTGCTCTTGAAATATTTTGTATGTTTTATTTATTTATATATATATTTTCATTTTTAGATTTAACTGATCTAATTCGCCGTTTAAAATAACTGCTCTAATTCGAAATATTTGGTATTTATTTATTGAAGTCCTTTTTTAAATTTTCTTATGGAGTTTTTTAATTATTGCTTTTATCTTTTAAATACAGTTTATTATATTTTCTACATATATGGGTTGTATCTAAAAAATAGGTTATTTATATTTTTAAATAAGCGAGGGATTTCTTTAACAGATTCATTTATTTGTCTTTTTGAGGTCCTTTTTCAAAATTTTATTTAAGATATTTTAATTTATTTGATTAAGTATTTTATATTTAGATTATTTATAGTTTTTTTTAACATATAGGGGTTGTATTTTGTATTTTAGAAAATTATTTCTATTTTTTTCCTCAAAAAAGCATGCTTTTTCATTGCCGTGTCCTGCGGTTGGTCTATTTTTGAGGCTTTTTAATGATAACTGGTTTTGTACATTAATTTTTTAGCTTTTTAATATTATGCTTTGAGTTTTTTATAATCTTTTTAACATATCTGGAAGGTTGTTTTTAAGAAAAAGCATGCTTTTTTTCTTATTTGTTATTTTTCTTATTTCTATTTTTTTCCTCAAAAAAGCATGCTTTTCCATTGCCGTGTCCTGCGGTTGGTCTATTTTTGAGGCTTTTTAATGATAAATGGTTTTGTACATTAATTTTTTAGCTTTTTTTTTTTTAATATTGTGCTTTTAGTTTTTTATAATCTTTTTAACATATCTGGAAGGTTATTTTGAAGAAAAAGCATGCTTTTTTCTTATTTCTTATTTTTCTTATTTCTATTTTTTTCCTCAAAAATGCATGCTTTTTCATTGCCGTGTCCTGCGGTTGGTCTATTTTTGAGGCTTTTTAATGATAAATGGTTTTGTACATTAATTTTTTAGCTTTAATATTATGCTTTTAGTTTTTTATAATCTTTTTAACATATCTGGAAGGTTATTTTGAAGAAAAAATTTAGGAATTTTGATTTTTACCTCAAAAAGACAGGTATTTTTTATGCTTTGTTTATAAATTGCTGGTTTTTAAGCTTTTGTTATTAATCTCAATATTTTTTTTCAGAATATGCCTCGCCGCAGCCGACCTTTAATTGGTAGGAATACGGCTGCTTCCAGGAGATATAGGAATGCTATAGCTATTGAGACACCACTTCAAAGTGAGACGCGTCGTGCGCTTCGCCGTCTTAGGTATTCTGAAGCCCGCGTCGCAGCTGCAAAAACTATGCAAGTTCCTGTTCAGCGTATTCAGCTTTGGACTCATAAGCCGTTTTCAGGTTTGCAGTATAATACCCATATTGATTATACAGCTGATTCATCTGTCGATATAGGCCAAATGTCTCGGGTATGCCAGTTTTGCTCTGCTTTGAGATTTAGAGATGAACCCTTTGGCCTCTGTTGTAAACAAGGTAGAGTTTCTCTACTTGCTATTGAGTCCCCTCCAGAACCTATTTTCTCTTTGCTCTCTGGCCTACATCCTCTATCGAAGTCCTTCTTGCTGCATATCCGTAGATATAACTCTATATTCCAAATGACATCTTTTGGTGCTAGACAAGTTGTAACTGTAAATATGCATATTTTGTGTGGTATTACAAAAGTTTCAATAAATATCTTTTTTAAATATTTTCTCTTCAAGCCCATCATACACCACACATGCTACATTTTTCACATGTTTCAATGTGTAGGGTTTTCAACCTTCATGGTAAGGTATTCTTACTTAAGAAGTATACTGTGTTAGAAAAATTTATGGTTTTTAATTATTGGTTATTTTATTGTGTTTATTTTACATACATGTGTTTATATTACATAGTATGTGTTATTTTTTGATAATTTGATTGGAAATATTAGTTTAGCACAACTTGCTTCATACCGTATTGTTATATCTGTGTTGGCTTGCTGAACAATACTGCCCAACATGAATTTACCTATGTTTACCCAAATTACCATTTTAGCATAAGTATACATCTTGCACCTAATAAGAGACCTAAACAATGTGTAAGGTTGCACAAAGAGTGGTCTAACATACACATTGTTTCGGTTTCAGTGAACAAAGAGGTCAGTAAATTTTATTAGAAAAAAAAAAACTTTTCCATGTAATGTAATAGAAACAAAATACGACCACTACGACCCGGGTTCGATCCCCGCATTGGACACTTTTTTCTGTTTAAAAAAAAAATGCTCCAATGGCCCCCCCGATTCTTGCAAAAGTCCAACCCCACCAGCGAGTGCAAGTAACCAAACGGGGGCTCTGGCACATTTGTAAGTGCAGAGTCGAACTGCTTTCACATGTGTAGACATGTGGTGCGCTTACAGTAAAAAGCAGTCGCTAACTACCCACCATGCTTATCATGGCCTGTACCACGTGTACTAGGGATAAGCAAAAAAAAAAAATAATGAGGATTAAAGATTTTGATTTGTGTTGAAAATTTTGAATACATTTCTCTATTTCTGTTCTTATCTTGCAAAGCTAATGGATTGTTTAGGTTGCTTATTTTTGACTCGCCAATTTGTTTAGTGATAAAGTGGTATAGCGTTCTTTTTCAGAGCATCACCCTACAAAAAAAATACCTGACCTTTCCTAATATTCAGATAGATTGATTATATCAATAGTTTCATCAAATTGTTTCGGTTTCAGTGAACAAAGAGGTCAGTAAATTTTATTAGAAAAAAAAAAACTATTCCATGTAATGTAATAGAAACAAAATACGACCACTACGTCCCGGGTTCGATCCCCGCATTGGACACTTTTTTCTGTTAAAAAAAAAATGCTCCAATGGCCCCCCGATTCTTGCAAAAGTCCAACCCCACCAGCGAGTGCAAGTAACCAAACTGGGCTCTGGCACATTTGCAAGTGCAAAGTCGAACTGCTTTCACATGTGTAGACATGTGGTGCGCTTACAGTAAAAAGCAGTCGCTAACTACCCACCATGCTTATCATGGCCTGTACCACGTGTACTAGGGATAAGCAAAAAAAAAAATAAAAAAATAATGAGGATTAAAGATTTTGATTTGTGTTGAAAATTTTGCATGCATTTCTCTATTTCTGTTCTTATCTTGCAAAGCTAATGGATTGTTTAGGTTGCTTATTTTTGACTCGCCAATTTGTTTAGTGATAAAGTGGTATAGCGTTCTTTTTCAGAGCATCACCCTACAAAAAAATTACCTGACCTTTCCTAATATTCAGATAGATTGATTATATCAACGTACTAGACTACAAACATTCCCTTGAGTAAAAACAATTATTTAAAAAAAAATCTTATCTAAATATATATCACTCGGGTAGATATGCACACGGGTCAATCCCGGGGCGAAGCCCGGGTCGGCGTCTAGTAGAAATCAATAAATAGGAATTAACACTATTAGGATGTTTCATGTTTTATATGTACATTTAAGGAAGATATTTTCTCAAATACGATAGTTTTGGTAATACCAAGTAACTTATGGAACAGACATTGTGTCCATAAATCAATAGAAATCAATAAATAGGAATTAACACCATTAGGATGTTTCATGTTTTATATGTACATTTAAGGAAGATATTTTCTCAAATACGATAGTTTTGGTAATACCAAGTAACTTATGGAACAGACATTGTGTCCATAAATCAATAGAAATCAATAAATAGGAATTAACACCATTAGGATGTTTCATGTTTTATATGTACATTTAAGGAAGATATTTTCTCAAATACGATAGTTTTGGTAATACCAAGTAACTTATGGAACAGACATTGTGTCCATAAATCAATAGAAATCAATAAATAGGAATTAACACCATTAGGATGTTTCATGTTTTATATGTACATTTAAGGAAGATATTTTCTCAAATACGATAGTTTTGGTAATACCAAGTAACTTATGGAACAGACATTGTGTCCATAAATCAATAGAAATCAATAAATAGGAATTAACACCATTAGGATGTTTCATGTTTTATATGTACATTTAAGGAAGATATTTTCTCAAATACGATAGTTTTGGTAATACCAAGTAACTTATGGAACAGACATTGTGTCCATAAATCAATAAAATCAATAAATAGGAATTAATAACATTAAGATATTTCATGTTTTATGTACATTTATGGAAGACATTTTCTCAAATTCGCTGGTTTTGGTAATGTCAAGTAACCTTTTGAACAGAAAATTTGTCCAAGAATCAATATAGAAGCCAATAAATAGGAATTAGTACCATTAAGATGTTTCGTGTTTATGTATATTTGAAGAGCGCATTTTTATCAAATTCTTCTGATTTCTTGTGATTGGTGTCAGAAGACTTACATTCTCGCCCTGTCCTTTCTGCGAGGCGACAATCGCTGCGACATTGTCATCGAATTCGCTGTCGCCATTGTGGACATCCGAACCTCCTTTGAAGGCCTCCAGTCCCGACTTGAGATAGAGAGAATCTTTGCCTAGAGCCGACATGTCCTAGTCTACAAGGAAGGATTGCGTTGCAAAACCTTCAATTTTAGATCTAGGATATGATCTTTGGTGGGATTCTAAGATTTTACCATTGTTCCGACCTTGGTAACATTTCAAACCTGTTCGGTTTTCGTCGGGAAAGGCAAAATACTCACGTCTCATCTCTTCTACTACCAATATTCACTTAAGAAACTTATAATTGAACAATTCCAGTTTTTTTCAGTTTTAATATCAAATTTTCCATTTTTTATGAATATATTTGAAGACTAATTTGATTCTGTTGATATTGGGAAATAATAGAGGAAGAAGGAAGAGAGAAGACCTGTAATGAGCTGGCTAGAAGAGGTCAAGGAAGCTACCACAGAAGGTCACTAGATGAGCTGTGGATAATGAGAACTAACAGATCAAATTAGAGAATATTTAACTATATGGTCACCAAAAGTCGACTTAATAGACACTAACTTCAAATTGATATTTGAATTTTTATATATAAAACGGTTTTATTGGTTTTTTTTACGCGAAAAAATGGTTGACGAGGTTCCTCATAGCTTTGAACGGCAATTCATCTAACAGAGACAATTTTGATGGAGAACCCGTATTTGGTTCTTGATATACTTACACTCATGGACAAAACTTAAGGAAGTTGTACCTCTCAGCATGTATATCGGGTGTCAGACAATAACTCTGAAAGATATTACAGTGACCTTTATTGAAGATAAACACTGAATTACACTCATGGACAAAACTTAAGGAAGTTGTACCTCTCAGCATGTATATCGGGAGTCAGACAATAACTCTGAAAGATATTACAGTGACCTTTATTGAAGATAAACACTGAATTACACTCATGGACAAAACTTAAGGAAGTTGTACCTCTCAGCATGTATATCGGGAGTCAGACAATAACTCTGAAAGATATTACAGTGACCTTTATTGAAGATAAACACTGAATTACACCCATAGACAAACCTTAAGGAAGTTGTACCTCTCAGAATGTATATCGGGATTCAGACAATAACTCTGAAAGATATTACCGTGACCTTTATTGAAGATAAACACTGAATTACACTCATAGACAACACTTAAGGAAATTTTACCTTTTGGCATGTATATTGGGATTCAGACTATAACTTTGAAA
This sequence comes from Cordylochernes scorpioides, assembly GCA_030710605.1. Taxonomy (NCBI): domain Eukaryota; kingdom Metazoa; phylum Arthropoda; class Arachnida; order Pseudoscorpiones; family Chernetidae; genus Cordylochernes; species Cordylochernes scorpioides. The sequence goes on from CP092863.1 coordinate 141,209,469, forward strand.
GATATTACAGTGACCTTTATTGAAGACACACGAGAAAAACAAGTCTGAACAAAATTGCCTCTGTCCCCTTCAAAACAAATAACAACAAAATAAAACAGACGACTGGTAATATTAAAGACTTTCTACCTCCCTAAGTTTTGTTCATGAGTTAAGCATGAGTTCATGTCACCAAAATTTGAACTTGATGAACGCTAACAACCAATTAATCTTTGTATTTCAACCCGAAAAAGGTCTTATTGAAGTTTTTACGAGTTAAAGACTTTAAAGTTATAAAAACCTTGTAAGGACAGTATTAAATTGAGTTATTTCAAAAAGAATCATACGCGTCAAAAATAGTTGAAAATTTATCATAAAATTATGACAAATAACATTTTTCAACAGGATAGCGTTAAAATTAAATAAGAAAAAAGTGATTATATTGGATAAGAAACCTTATAAACATATAGGTAGATTAATTGTTATATATATACAGTTGGCCAAATATCACGGAACAAGTTAAATCAACGTTTAGTTGATTTTTGTTCCACTAGATGGCGCTCTACCATCTAAAATGCTCATGTGAGCAGTCAGAATAGGCATTTTTTGTTTTAAATATATATGTAATTATATAGTTAGAACGACAGTATATATTGAGATTTACTTTCCATGGTTATTCAAGTTCCTTCAGGAGGTCGGTGGAAGGGTGGTCTAAACCGTTGGTTTTCGACCGCTACGACCTGGGATCGAATCCCGAAGGGGATGATTTTTTATGATTTAAAAAATGTTCTAATGGCCCCCGATTCTTTCAAAAGTCCAACCCCACCAGCGAGCGCAAGTAACCAATCGGGGCTCTGGCACATTTGTAAGTGCAAAGTCGAACTGCTTTCCACATGTGTAGACATGTGGTGCACTTACAGTAAAAGCAGTCGCCTACTTCTACGCACCATGATTATCATGGCCTGTACCACGTGTACTAGGAATAAGCAAAAAAATAAATTAAAGTTCCTTGAAAGCTTAACTCGGATGTGTCAATAAACTCTTCAGTTCATGATGTTTTAAGTATTCATGGTACAGTACATGTTAATTATGGCTGATAAGTGATTGCAATTATTTACACTGCAATATGTAGAGTGTATTTACATGTAGAATGTACTTAAATACACATATAAATATTATATTTACATATACATGTAGAATGTACTTAAATACACATATAAATATTATATTTACATATACATGTAGTATGTATTTCATATTCATATAGAATGTTTTACATACTCGTGTTGAATGCATTCCATACACATATAGAGAATGTAGTTAAATATATATACCCATGTACTTATACACGTGTAGAATGATTTCACTTACATATGTAGGATGTATTTATGTACTCGTGTAGAATCTGTTTTACTTGCTTTTACATTGAGCCAGTTTAGTTATTTGTATTGACTGATGTGATCAAGTTGAATCTTTATACATTCTACGAGTACTAAAATCTTTATTCATTTGAAATTTTCTTACTCTTGTGATATCTTAAGGCTGTCAGAGTAATGGATTCTCAAAGCTCAGTTTAGGTGGTTAATTTATTTATCTTCGATCCTCCTCATATCACAAGCCATCTCAAACTGCGATGCCTCGGTGGTGGTGTTATATAGCTCTGAATTTGGATTTGAAATGGTTGGTATTCTCTTATAATATGGCGGCTATTCAGGAATTTCTGACGTCCTGGTAACCCAACAATGAACTATCGCAGTATCCGCTGAATTCCCGCCGGGCGAGGAACAAGTTGGGGGAGTTCCTGTACAAAACAGGCCTGGTACTACATCAGGGACAGTGGTACTGCTCCGTGGCTACATTGAGCTAAGCACAGCTGCCACAGACGTCTACATTCTCAAGTCCGGCTTTATCTACCAGAGTAACCGCTGATCCACGCCGGGCGAGGAACTAGCTGGGGAGTTCCTGTACAAACAAGCCCGGCCCTACATCAGGAGTAGCGCCATTGCTCCGTGGCTACGTTATAGCTGAACACAGCTGCCACAGTCCGGGACGTCTACTTTCTCTAATCCGAATTCATCTACCAGAGTAGACGCTGTTTCCGCCGGGCAAGGAACAAGTTGGGGGTACCTATACAAAGAGGCCCGGCCCTACATTATGGTACAGTGTTGCTACTCAGTGGCCACATTCAAGCTTGTCACAGATGCCACAAGACCGGGACGTCTACATTCTATATCTCGGCATCTACCACATCGCGGCTCTACAACTAAGTCCAGCGTCTACAGGCTCTCGCATCCAGGTCCGTACACTCAGTGACCGTCGAATTCGGATTGCTTCTCCGGGATATGCAAATATTGTATTAGATCATACTTGGAGGAATATGATGATGGAGATTCAGCAAGATGATCACGTCCTCATCACCAAAATAATTTTATTTAGAATTTCCCGACAATATATACTTCAAGAATCTACATTTCTACAGCAACACCAACTCTACATCCATTTCACCAACATCTACATAGCTACACCTTCCCTGAGCACCAACTCTACAAACATTGCATCAATATATACATGAATACATCTCCAGTAACACCAACTTTACATATATTTCACCAAATTCCACATAGCTACACCTTCCCTGAGCACCAACTCTACAAACATCACATAAATATTTACATGACCACAATTCCAGTTACACCAACTCTGCATATGTTCCATCAATACTTACATAATTACATATACATCGACATCAACTCTACACGCATTCCACCAACATCTACATATTTACATATACATCTACATCAACTCTACACACGCTCCACAAACACTCACATGTACCGATAACCAACCTGTTTGAATGAACCCGGCTTCCTATCTCTTTTTCAGAATCCCTACAAACTTATCCTATCTCAATCCAACAACTCTCTTCTTAAGTCTATGTTCTTCGCTACATCCCGCCTCTACAGAACCGACTCAACTATAATGACTTGAATCTCCAGATAGAAGAATTTCTTCAACAAGCTCTCAACAAACCCGATGTGATCTATTATCAGTGATTGACCTTACAATTCGAAACGCGAACATATTGATGCCTTTATCAAAAAACTCCAAAACACAAAAGAAATCGCTGGCTGTCGCATACGCCGGAAAGATCCTCTCATTTGATCAAGGATTTAATGATTAAGATACGCAGAAGAGACTTGATATCTCTGAACGGGAAACACATTCTGTGAAACATTTGGATATAAGGAATCCTGCTGGATGATGCATTTGATGCTTTGAATCCGATTCACAAATTTTCGAGATCTCATATCGTCAAACAAATACTTGCGCAATAAAGATGATTTCTCGCGACGAACAAATAAAATTATATATTTATTTTATCAACAAATTATGTATGCTGTAGAACGACATTTTAAAACATCCCGCATGTGTTTCTTTTGAACGAAAAATCGAAACTTATTTTAAGGAGAAATAACGACCATTTCCAACCTTGAAGTATGAAAGGATGAATTGTGAAGAGTAATGATAAACGGGAAAATAAAAGTGTCCAGGGATGGGAACTCTTCACAATTCATCCTTTCATACTTCATTCCTAAGGTTGGAAATGGTCGTTATTTCTCCTTAAAATAAGTTTCGATTTTTCGTTCAAAAGAAACACATGCGGGATATTTTCAAATGTCGTTCTACAATCATAAACCGCATTATATTGTATAAAAATTATGTATACTACATTGGTGTTTTGAAATTGAAGGTCGTATATAATTTTAGGTTGCAGTAAAGTAATAATTACAAATCGATGAAAATATTGGGAGTAATGGTTCATAAATTTGTATATGAAAGAAATTTATCTGAATTTAGTTTCTAAAAACTAAGTCACTAACTTATTTAATATGAATCACGTATTCAATAAATGGAGCTATTAAACCAGTCGTTTTTTCTTTCAAACTTCCTACTCTATATAACTGCAATGATAAAATATAGGGAAGGCCTGGCTCATCAGTGGTGAACCCTCCCAGCGGGTTGGTCAGTTTAATCCGCTTCTTAGAGCTCTGGTATTATATTGGACAATTGCATATCCGACACTCTCTGTAGAATTGAACGTTGGTGTTTACTTAAACGATATATAGACGTATGCTACAAGGATGTTAGAATTACATGTATATATTTGCATCGAGCAAGGCTCTTCCACAAGCCATTGAAACAAAACCAGTTATGCATATATAAGTTATATATGCATATACAATATTATATATGCATATACAACAGTTATGCATATACTTGTATATAACCTAAGGTAATAACATCCAGGTTAAAGAAATGGAATTAATAGAGCACTAAATTTTCGTTCGAAAATTCTGTGAGCGTTGATTATTTTATTGAAAAATCACATAAAAGAAGCTGAACTTTCGCATAGGCCTCCTTTATCTGAAGCTAAGAAAGGTGTGGCATGACACATCTGAGCTTAAGATTAAGGGTACTTCTTCAAAATCTCATATTGGTTTGTGTTTGCTTATAATAAAAAAAATTGGCACTCACGAAATTTTCATGTCCCTTATTTATGGATATTTTTATAGAGAGAACATAAAAAAATTTCTTATCAAAAATTGAAATTGTTTTAAGCGCGTTTATTTCTTTTTAAAATTAAACAATTTTCTTTTGCCCTTACTTCAATGATAAATTCATAATTGTATGTATTTGTACTGTTCTTAAAGCTTATATCTCCCTATTTCATTGAAATATGGTCAGAATCCATATTGGTATAAAAGGAAAACAGCAAAATGAATTATTACAGCGATATGGTAGATTAAACTGGCGAAACCGCTGGGAGGGTTCACCATTGATGATCCACGCCCTCTTAATAATTTATCATGGAGGTGAAGACAGTAGAATATTTATAATACAATATAATGCGGCTTATGATTGTAGAACGAAATTTGGCAATTATACCGCAAACGTTTCTTTTGAACGAAAAATCAAAAGCCATTTTAAGGACAAACAACGATTATTTTTAACCTTCAGGATGAAGTATGATAGAATGAATTGTCGCATCCCTGGGCACTTTTATTTTTCCGATTATCATTACTCTTCACAATTCATCCTTTCCTACTTCATCCTAAAGGATAGAAATAGTCGTTATTTCTCCTTTAAATGGATTTCAATTTTTCGTTCAAAAGAAACATTTGCGGTATAATTGCCAAAATTTCGCTGTAGAATATTGTTTAATTTTAAAAAGAACCATACGCGTCTAAAATAGTTTAAATTTTTCTTATATATAATTTTTTTTCTGAAGATTTGAAAAAAGAATCAAGTCGATAATATTTTAAATGACTTGCTGGAAAGAAATGGGGAGAAAAGGAATAATACAATCTGAGCTCCATTTCACAACATTTCAATTTAACAACATTGTAGGATCGAAATTCCAACGGATGTTTGCTTGTGCTTTTAACCGAGATTTTTACTTTCCCCTTCAGATAGAAAAGAGATAAAAAGTCATTTTAGCTTTTTCAATTGTCAAATGAAACATCAGTTTTTTCTCATATATAACACAAGAATTCTCTGTTAAAATTATTTAAGTGTAAATCTTTAATTAAAAAGGCATATATTGAATCAAAATATAATTTATTTTACCAATATTTCATTTGGCTGAACGTCAACCTTTATCAAGGTATTATAACATATTATTTTGAAAATAGAGCAATCCATTTTTAATTCATTAGATAATAAAAGACATATATTGGATTTAATAAAATATTTATTTTGCCAATATTTCGGTTGGCTGAACGCCAAGCCTTTATCAAGGCATTACATTTTTGTATACACAAACTCATAATATAAATAGTATACACTATGCGGCGCTGAGTTTGTGTATACAAAAATGTAATGCCTTGATAAAGGTTGGCGTTCAGCCAACCGAAATATTGGCAAAATAAATATTTTATTAAATCCAATATATGCCTTTTATTATCTAATATATTTATTATTAAGTGTAAATGTAATTTATTTATTATAAATATATGCATTACAAATGTAGAGCTTATTCACCTTTATTTATTTACAATATTTTATTTTTCTAATTTGAAACAAAATTGATAGAATGGCGTCAGATTCTTGAAAAATTTCAACTTTTATTATTGAGAGAAATTAACCAAACAGGGCTCTGGTACACTTATAAGTTATAAAATAATATTAACAGGATTGTTTGAAGTTTATATGTTAATTTATAATTGTTGTATTCCAATTGATTACACACAGCGTTCAACGTTAATTATACTTTAATTAACTATAAGGTAAAGGGAATATATATAGATTAAAGGTAAACACACATGGAGAGAAGGAATGGCGTGGCAACGCCGCAGGTAGGGTTACAACATCGGCAGGAAGTGAGTCAGCTCCAGTGTTACCGAATAGCCAACCGTCCGCCGCCAGGGCTCCAGCAATCTCCTCCTCGAAGTGACCTCCTATTCATGGATCACTTCGCCGCTTAAGAGTCTCGAACGATGAAGTTCGTGTAAGTTTCTCCCCAGTGGCTTGGTCAAAATGTCCGCTAGGTTTCTTCCACTTGTTTACTTCAGTACTGAGGAGTGCAATTGAGTTCTGAGCATTTCTCTGGTTCCTTAGGATCATTGGATGAGATCGAGTAGGAGAAGGCTTCACAGTATCTTCATTATGGCTGTCCTCTTCTGTAGGTATCACGTCTTCTTGATCTAATAAAGACACTGGATTCTCTTCAATCTCCCGTTGTGTCCCATAGCTGTAGTGTTCAACTGATGGAAGCACCTCCCGGTTGCTGTCGTTCCTCGATACATCACTCTCTTTGAAGACACAGTCCCGAGATTCCACCACTTTCTTCATCTCAGGAATCCACACTCTGTAGCCACGTCCTCTGAGTGCATATCCAACAAGGTTACCTTTGACAGCTCTCCTTTCGAGTTTGGATTTACGGACTTGTCTTGGAATATGGACAAATACTTGACAGCCAATAGCTCTTAGGTGTTTAAGACTAGGCTTGTTCCCTGTCCACAGTTCATATGGCGTGCTTTCACCATTGTGATTGTTGAGAACTCTGTTTCTGACATAGGCTGCGGTGTAAGTCAGCTCCGCCCAGGAAGCCTTTGGCAGACCACTTCCAGATATAGTGCTCCTGACAAGATCTAGGAGTGTCCTATTCATTCTTTCTGCCACACCATTCTGTTGAGGTGTATACGTCATAGTGTGTTCATGAACTATTCCAACGCTCTTGCAGAAAGTGTCCCATTCTTTGGAACAAAATTCCAAGCCATTATCCGTACGTATTCGTTTTAGTTTCCGGCTGGTTTGTTTCTCAGATTCTTGAATCCATTCTTTGACTTTTCCCAGGGTTCCGCCTTTGTTTTTCAGGAAAAATACACTTGTATATCTCGTAGATTCATCAATGATGGTTAAGACGTACTTGGCTCCTCCCCAGCTCAATACGTCGAGTGGACCCATCAAATCCGCATGCACCAAGTCCAACGGCATGATTTCTTTTTCCTCCTTGTGTGAGTGTTGAAGGAATGGCAGACGGTAAGACTTGCCGATCAAGCAGTCTTCGCACTTTTCTGGCTTTGCCGGGCTGCAGTCTTCGCACTTTTCTGGCTTTGCCGGGCTGCAATCAAGTCCTCTTACGCTTTGGTTCTTGGCCATCTTTTCTATCGTATATGCATTTACATGCATCAGCCTTTTGTGCCAAAGTTCCAGTGTAAGCTCTTCCTTGCATTCAGATGCAAGAGAAACACGATCATTCTGATCTATCGGAGAGGATGGAGTAGTCTGGACGTAGTAAAGTCTACCCAACTTCTTTCCCTCTATCAAGAGTTTACCTTTCATGTCCATAATGTGGCAACCACTCCTGTTGAAGACAACTTTTCTACCGTTTTCTATCATTTGGAGTACAGACAGAACACTGTGACGCATATCTGGAACATACAAGGTGTTCTGGGCAACCATTTTGCTGGCATCTCCCTTGTTTCCAACAATATTGGCACTGACAGTACCGATACCACATGCTTCTATAGAAGAGCCATTCGCAATAGTGATGGAACTCATATTGCTTGTGCACTCTTTCAGACATGTGAAGTAATCTCTCTTGGGAGTCATATGGTGCGTCGCTCCAGAATCTATGATCCAGGTCTCGGCGGTAGCTCCAAACAAAGTGTTGCACATTGCCGACATATTTACGCCTTTGTTTTGGTCAAACCTCTTTGGTCTTTGTTCATTCTTTCCTTTCTTCCTGCATTCCCTTGCATAATGGCCTTTACCTCCACATTTGAAACAAACAACCTTTGCTTTAAATTGTTTTTCTGTTTCAATGGGCTTCGAAGAGGCATTAACGACCATGGCACCCACATCTTTTGGTAGATTTGACGAACGCCTTTCTGCTTCTTCCAACAGCCGTCTTTTAACTGTGGCGGTCGTGAAGTCTGAATCAGGCAAGTTACATATGGTTGAGACAACGGTGTCCCAATCCTCTGGTAATCCACCCAAAAGAACCATAGCCAAATCACCATCATCAATTTTGTCGCCAATTTGGGCCAGTTCGTTTACAATGTAGTTTATCTTCCCCATATACCCTTCCATATTGCTGTGCTGAGTCAACCTTTCGCCATATAACTGCCTTCTTAGTTGTACGGCTCGATATCTACTATCCTTTGGTGCGTATAATTTTTCCAGTTCTTCCCAGACCTCTTTCGGAGTATTCAAATGTTGAACATGCAATTGTTGTTCATCATTAATCCCGAGGCAAATTTTTGCAAACGCCTTACCCTCCCGCGACAAAAAAAGTTTTGTTGCAACAAGGTCACTAGGGTCAGGCTTAGCCTCTCCTGGATTGATCAAACTCCACAAATCGTTTTCGATTAGAACGAGTTTCATCTGGAAGCTCCAGCTGGAGTAATTAGCACCATTTAATTTTGTAATTGTTGTGTTTGCCATTTTACAAAATATTTGGTAAGTAGAAAAAAGGATGTTCCAAGTAATCAAAGAAAATTTTGTTACTCACGTTTTAATCCTTGCGCTTCTTCAGTCTGACGTTTTAATCCTTGCGCTTCTTCAGTCTCATAATCTGTGTTGTATTCCAATTGATTACACACAGCGTTCAACGTTAATTATACTTTAATTAACTATAAGGTAAAGGGAATATATATAGATTAAAGGTAAACACACATGGAGAGAAGGAATGGCGTGGCAACGCCGCAGGTAGGGTTACAACATCGGCAGGAAGTGAGTCAGCTCCAGTGTTACCGAATAGCCAACCGTCCGCCGCCAGGGCTCCAGCAATAATTATTCTTATTTTTAAATTCATAGAAATATTCTTCTGGCAGACATTTTTTATCATCATCATTTTAGATATATATTTTTTAGTTAATTATCAAATCATTTGCAATATTGTAGTTTCCTTTTTGTTTTGTCGTGTTCCTTTTTAAGCAATAAAATATATAGAATTAAGGTGTAATATTCAATTCAAACATATGGAACCAACATCGATTCTTTTATAAAACAAAGCAAAATCATAAGCTTATACAACTTTCACTTTTTCATACAAGGAATTTCTAGAGATTGGTTTGTTTTTATTAATACAATTTCAAGATTTTGGGTATCATTGCCCTTTTACAGGAGTACATAAAACGAATAATAAAAAACTCTAAGAATAAGTTATTCGTTTTATGTACTCCTTTAGAAAGGTAAAGATGCCCGAAACCTTGAGATTATATTAATAAAAATAAACTCATCTCCAGAAACCTGTGTGTTGTATTATTTGATTTATATCTTGAAGATTTACAAAAATATCAATTGACATTTGTAAATTCGAAAGTCAAACTGCTTTCAACATGTGTAGATCTAAGATATACCTACTTAAAGGGGACAAGAAACTGTTGACTTTGCTTAGAATTATTAATGAAACTGATTCCAATAATGATTAATTAAACATTATATTTATTGATTTACAAGAGAGAGAACAAACTATATAGAAGGGAAATTAATATTGAAACAAAGGAACTTTTTTTCTGTTTCGGTTAGCGCCTATTTACCTGTGAGATTACACACACTCTGTGGTAACAATTAATTAATATATATACAACAGAAACCTATCAGGTCACTAGAGAAGTTGCGAGTGATGGTCTTCAACAGAACAAACTGGTGAATATTTATTCATAAACTCATCAAAGCTCATCTTGTGTGATGAACAGTAATAATAAAAGTTGTTATTAATATATATGTCCCAAAAGGGACACCTCTACCTATAAAATGCATTGAATAATCAATTTTGTTTATCATCTCAGTAGAAAACGTATTTGTGGTGATAAAAAATAAACCAAAACTTCAGTTTTAACAAATTCAGATAAAAGCCAACCTGTAGACTTGTGCTGCAATTAATTCTTTATCACCAACAGATGGTGAATATTTGTTCATATAGATATCAAAGCTCAACTTGTGTGATGTACAGTAATAATTAAAGTTGTAATAAATTATATATATGTACTAAAAGGAATACCTTATCCTATAAAATGCACTAAATAATCCATTTTGTTTATCATGTCAGTAAAAAAACGTATTGATGTTGATAAAAAATGAACCAAAAACCCAGTTTTAACAAATAAGATAAAAACCAACCTATATACTTGTGCTGCAATTCATTATTTATCACCAACATTGCGTTTTGTACTCAGGTCATAAACATAATACATTGTTTTAATCCATATTTAAAGGGAGAGGTACCTTTTTTGGTTAATGAATACCATCCTATCGCATCTTTATGTTATAAATAGATATGTTATGATATTGCAAACGATTTTTTAAAACAATGTTACTTAACTAAATGCAGTCGTTAAAGATCAAAACTTGAAATAATTAAATATTTATTTTTATTTTGGATCAATATGTTTTTTAAAGTAAGCTATATTGATTTGAATATACAATGATACATCATGTTCAATAAAAAAATTGTGAAGTTAATTCCATATTTTTGTTATATAAAAATTAAAGGGAAAATATTTACATACGATACATTTACAGCTAATTAGCCTAAATTATTAAATCATTTTTCTCTAAAATATTTTATGGTCAGTTTTTTTCTTCAATATTTTAATTAAAATTTTAAGACTTAAACCTATTATATAAAAAAGTGATAAACGTAAAAAAAAAACATTTCTAAAAAGGTTAATGAAGTCTTAACATGAATAAATCAAAATCTAACCTATATATAAATATAACGATATTTTTTGTTTGGTGTTTATATTTTTATATTATAATTAAGAATGAGATTTGTATAAATTGTTTATTAAACTTTATACTGATCTTTTTACATCACCACGTTGTTTACATTCTACATCTTATTATTGTTGTTTATAATGATGATATATATTTATTCACAGATTAATAGGATATATATATTTAGTCCCAAACATTTTTCATAATCTATATTTATATCAATGAATATTACAACAAACTAATTTATAATAAAAATAAAAATTATATAAATATTCCACCAATATATAAAACTGTAATATACTAAAATATTTTGATAAGTCTAAATTATTTTAAAATAAAATGTTTTTTTTTTAATTATAAAAAACAATTAAATACAAAAATTATCAATAGGTGGAGTTAGTAGTCAATAATATTAAGCAAATCAGCTTTTTTTTCTTGAATATAAACAAAAAGTATTTACAAACAAATATTATATATAAATATTTGATATTATTTATATCAAAAATATATCATTTTGTGTGTAGAATATAATAGTATTTATTATTTACAAAATAAATTATTAATTGTTACCTTAATTTAATATCAAACGATAAAGTTAATTACATAAGGTAGGCTTAATAATGAAATTGTTAACATTTATTCATTGGGCTTATCTAAAATATATGTGTCACTATTTAAATATTTAGATTAATTTTCATTTATATTAGTTATTAACTTATATTTTAGTTTGATAAAAATATAATTTTATATATATTTTATCATTTTGAAGTAAACATCTATTTTTGTTTAAAATAATATTAATTTATTAGAGTGAAGATATATAATTCTGTTTTTATATTTTACTTCGAGGCAAAGTAATTTCTTATATTTTTAGGAGCTCTCTGTTTTAATATTATAAATGGTCTTGTATTTCTTTGTGTCAATTTTACCTTTGTGTTTGAATAAATAAATACAGGGTGATCCAAAAGTCCCGCACAACTTTAAAAATTAATAACTCCGCGAATATTTGCGCTAGAGCAATGCGGTAAACACCATTGGGTTCAGGATGCAATGGGATTTTTTATGGCAAATAATGAAAAATTTGAAATTGATTTTAGTTACAACTTTATTCGCTAGATGGCGCCCTACCAGAATCGGCGATTCAGCGGCCAAATTGTTTGATAAATTGAAAAATATAACTGAACGACACGTATTTTTCCTTTTTGAATATCAGGAAAGAACCCTAATAATATCAAATGATAAATTAATAAAACACCATTTCGCCAAAAGTTAGAAGAAATGGTTAACGATTTTTAAATACAATCTGAGATATGTAAAATAGGTATATGCAAATTAAAACATGTAGCGAAAAAAAAAGATATTTTAGATACGGTTTGTTTTCGAAGATAATAAATTTCTATTTTTTTTAATTCAACTTTCTCTTAGTATCGATTATATTTATTTTAATTCATTTGAAAAATAGGTATCTATCCCTGATAATTTATTTTACTCTGGAATGCCGTTGCTGTTGTTGTCGTGTCCATTAAAGAGTCTCAGATGTCTCCATGCATCTCCATCACAGCAACAGCAATATCCACTATCTTGGGTGTGTAAAGCTGCTGCTCTGGGTCTGTGTCAATTTTCTGCAAGTCTGCGGCCATTTCTGGGTATGAGAATATGTATGTAGGTGTTAGTTCCACTAAGGACAGTTGTTGCATGTCCTATAGGTTCTTGTGCCATCTGGATGTATTGTCATTCCTTTATAGAGTGTTTTGTTCTAAGTCTTGTTATAGGTTTTGTCATTTTTCTCTCAGAGTTTATTTAGCATTTTGATCTTTTCTTATTTTTTGTTTAATTATCTTGTATTTTGACAAAGCATCAGCGTCAAATAATGACATTTGTTCTTTCCTTTGGCCCAACTTTCTGGCTTCCTTAGCCAATTCAAATGCCATTTCATTACCCCCGATCCCAACATGGGCAGGAATCCTTTGTAGAATGCAGTTCTTCTCCAATGGTTCCAGTTGGGTAAGTAACGAGTGTATTTTCTGTGTGATTTTAGTATTGCCCTTCTGAATTGCTTCTAGAGCGGATATTGAGTCGCTGTATATTAAAAATCCCTTCTGCTTGATGCAGGGATGGTTGGTTAAGGCATACATCAAGGGCTTTCCAGATAGCTGTCAGTTCACAAGTGAAGTTCGACGAAATCTGTCCTGCTCCTTCTTTGATTTTGATGTGTGTTCCATCTTGCAGTATTATGTTAATTCCGGCCCCTCCATTACTCAGGCTAAGGTCAGAAGATCCATCTGTATATACTGTTAAAGGGGGTGACCTAGCATTTTAATCAAGGATTTGTACTATGAGGACATAGCTGTTAACACATCAGACCTCGAAGCCCAAGGTAACAAAGTCTACCACAATCAAAACAAAGCCATCAACATATACAATATGTATCACCCTACAAACAATAAACCTATTGACGATGAAAAATGGCTCAATTTCTTACAGGCAACACTATTATTGTAGGTGACCTTAATGCCAAAAATCAACTATGGGGATGTTCCACGCCAAACTCAAGAGGCAAAATACTATCAAACATATTTAACGACAATGCCTTCATGTGCTTAAATGATGGGAATCCTACCCATCATTCCTACAGCTATAATACTGCACAAGCACTTGATATAAGATTTTACTATCCTGACATTTTCCACAAATGCAAATGGCAAATATTAAAAGTATTGGAAGTGATCATTTGCCTAATTTGATTGAAATTAGCACCAAGACCAAAACCAGCTCAATTAAAAAAAATTCTGGAACTTCAAAAAGGCTAATTGGATATCTTTCAAAAACACCATTATTAAAGCAGCCAAAGTTTCAATACCAAGAGGTAATATTAAGAATTGGATTCCAAATTATACACACCAGGCAAAAAATATTCAAACACTTATAACTAAAAGAAATGAACTACGGAAAAGTGCACCCAAAACCAAACAAATTGTAGAACTGAACTGAAAATTGTGAATGCAAAAATAAAAAGATTATACGTAAATGTCAAAAGGGAAAATGAAAACAAACTTGTGAAAACATGAAACCAAGAAACCCAAATACAAAACTTTGGCATTTGGCAGAACAAATTGAAAGATCCCAGCCACAAACTGAAAACACAAATATGATTAAGAATACAGTTGGTCACCAGCAACTAATGACAAAAATGCTGCCAATCTTTTAGGTAATTCATATCAAATAAGTAGTAAAATCAAATTTGAAATAAAAGTTAAGAAAGTCTAAAAAAGGCCCGAAAGATTATTCATGACTGTAAAAATGTCACCAGCACATAATATTTTTTCCATGAAAAAATTCAATATGAAAGAGCTAGCTTATGCATCAGAAAACACTGACCTAAACAAGACTTTTGGGCCAGATGGAATCCATAGCCAAATGATATCAAACTTGGGCAAAATTCGCAAAATCAAATTTGAAATAAAAGATAAGAAAGTTGAAAAAAAGGCCCGAAAGATTATTCATGACTGTAAAAATGTCACCAGCACTCATAATATTTTTCCCTGAAAAAATTCAATATGAAAGAGCTAGCTTATGCATTAGAAAACACTGACCTAAACAAGACTCTTGGCCAGATGGAATACATAGCCAAATGATATCAAACTTGGAAAAATTGGCAAAGAAAGACTTCTTAATATTTTCAATAACTCCTGGAAAACTAGATAATTGCCTCAAGACTAAAAACTGCAACAATAATTCCCATTAAAAAACTTGACAAATCTGCTGATGACCCAAAACACTACTGATCTATATCCCTCACAAGTATTTGCTGCAAATTAATGGAAAAAATTACACTCAGACGACTCACCTACCACCTCAATACAAAAAATCTCTTACCATAAGAACAATATGGATTTAGGAAAGGACATGGGACAATAGACCAACTCTAATTTTTCACACAAAAGGTAAAAGATGCACAAAACAGAAAACCAACTAACCACACCATAGCTGCTTTTTTAGACCTTACACAAGCTTTTGATAAAGTATGGAAAAACAAGTTAATTACAAAATTATACAAACATTTCAAAATTGATGGAAAAGCTATCACTTGGATAAATGATTTCCTTAAAAATAGATACATCAGGGTCAAATATAATGGCACTCTATCTAAACCTTCAAATTGTTAAAGGATTACCACAAGGATCAGTGACGGAGATGCATGGAGACATCTGAGACTCTTCTTTGGACACGACAACAACAACAACAAGGATCAGTCCTTAGCCCATATCTCCTCACCCTATTTATTGCAGGCATAGAAGAAAAAAATAATTCACTTAAAACCAATATTGGACTTTTCGCTGATGACATTATTCTATGGAGCAGCAGTACTAACTGGAAAAAAGCTGAAAGAGATTCGAACAAGACTCTTCTCCATCTAGAAAAATTTGCTAATGAACATAAATTAGAATTTAACCCCCGATTAGCTCGACACAGGAGAGGTAGAGGTTCCTAAAAATAGTACCCTCCTTCCTATTGGTCATCCTATTGACCAACGCTACCCTCCGTCTTCCATCCGGATAGCCGGCTTGTGTTCCCATTTGATCCCTTTCCTTTTAGTTCTTATCTCCCTAGATTTAAAGCTGAGGGCTTTAGTTTTGGAGACATTGAACTTAAGGCCAGAGTCATGGGCCCAGTTCAAGGGGATTTGGAATGAAGTTTCAACACACTTCTCAGCCTTCGCTCTCGAAGCAGCCTCAATGATGAGGAACTGGTCGTCGGCATAGAGAACCAGCCTGGCTCCCTCAGGTAGCTCCTCTTGGAAAACGGTGTTTACCAGGAGATTCACAGAATAGGTCCGCAGCAAGAGCCCTGGGGGCAACCCCTAGCACAGTTTCTTTCCAACTTCAGCCACCAAAACCGAGGCTAATCCGTCTATCCCTCAGGAAGTCACGAACCAAGCTGCACAAATTATCTGGACAACCCATGTCCATCAAATTTCTCATCAGCTTGTTCCAGTTCATGGAGTTGAACGCGCCATCAATGTCTAGGGCCACGAGAAGAACCCAAGCACTCTTATTTAAGCCTATATCAACCCCTCTAACACCTCGTTTAGAGCTGTGGTTGTGGACTTTCCTTCCCTAAAACTATTTTGGAAAGAGGAAAGGAGCTCATTACCTCTAGCCAGTGCTTCAGTCGCTGAGCTAGTAGGCTATCCAGAACCTTACCTAGACACGCTAGTAAAGAAAGCGGACGATAATCATTAGGAGAATTACCCTTTCTACCAGACTTTTCTAGAAGCACTACTCGGGCAACCTTCCATGCCTCAGGAAAAGTACCAGTGTCCAGGCACCTATTGAATAACCTGGCAAGAAGCGATAGGTGCATCCTCACCAGGGCTTTCACGACCGTGTTATCGATCCCGTCGGGACCAGGAGATTTCCTGTTCCCGAACTTGAAAGCCACCAGTTTCACCTTATTCTCAGAAAAGAGCGGATCCACCAAACCACAAGTGGTCAGAGAGATCTCGTCCTCTGGTTCTCGTTTCCGAAGTTCCGATCCAAGATGAGGTCCAGGGTCCTTCAGGTCCTGAGTCTTGAACCCATCTTCCCCTTCAAGTAGCCTCAAGTTAGCGGAGCACCTTATCTTCCCAGAGACAGCCCTGTAAGGGAGACCGTATGGATTAATCTCCAGTACGGTTTTGCACTGCTCCCTCCAGTGTTTCCTCTTCTCCCTTTTGGTGTGTCTCTTGTACCCTGCTAAGACCTTCTGGAAATCTATTCTTCTCCTAACTTTCTCTTCGCCCGTACTATTATGGAATAGTTTCCTCATGGCCCTGACTCTCTTCCTCTCGATCTTCAGCGTGTCAGTGACAGTGACAGTCAGCGTTGGCCACGTTCTTGTTAGAAACTTGCTCAGGACGCACCACGGGAAGGTGCTGCTCAGCATATGTAGGTAGCCGTCAAGCCTCCCTACTTTGCGTAATCTACAACTGGACGTCACTCCTGTCACAGACCCCTATTAGCATCGCTAACTCTTCCACTGAGTTCCACAATGGTCTGTCGTGATCAGTTAGCCCCTACCACCCTCTTTCAGGCAGCCAGGTACAGACCGCTACTACCCGCGAGTCGGGTGCCAAGGGCTGCAGATGCAAGGCACATAGTCCTACCCACTCTCCATGCTCAGAACTAGGGCCCCGGGCCAGCACAGTTGGTACATCCCTGGAGCAGTAATGGCTACCCAGACCTCGAAGGTCCACAAGCCGGCTCACAGTTGGTACATCCTAGAAGGAGTGGCCACCCAGACCTTACGGTCCATAAACCGCCACAGTTGGTACATCCTAGAAGGAGTGGCCACCCAGACCTTACGGTCCATAAACCGCCACAGTTGGTACATCCTAGAAGGAGTGGCCACCCAGACCTTACGGTCCATAAACCGCCACAGTTGGTACATCCTAGAAGGAGTGGCCACCCAGACCTTACGGTCCATAAACCGCCACAGTTGGTACATCCTAGAAGGAGTGGCCACCCAGACCTTACGGTCCATAAACCGCCACAGTTGGTACATCCTAGAAGGAGTGGCCACCCAGACCTTACGGTCCATAAACCGCCACAGTTGGTACATCCTAGAAGGAGTGGGCCACCCAGACCTTACGGTCCATAAACCGCCACAGTTGGTACATTCTAGGATCAGATTACTACCTAGGCCTGGGAGGCCCATAAGTATTTAACCCTCCTTCTCATAACGAAACCTTTACAGCCCTCTGGTTTCACAATTGGTACAGTGGAGTGGACCCAGGAGGAGCTCTGAACATCAGAAATAGACAGCATCAAACGACACTTACAAGATTTAGAATAGGCCATCTCAAGCCATTGAAGATAGAAAATAACAACAAAATCTACCCCACTTGCCCAAAATGTAGCTTGGCACCTGCAGCTCCAGAAGACATTGTGGCTTGCATTAGATGCACTAAAAAGGACCTTTGGGAGAGGCCGCTGCTTATCATAAAACAGCTCGAGGAGCATGAACTCATGGAATTCGTGTAGACTTCACACAAGGGATAAGAAACAACAACGAATAATTTCTCTGATCGTATAAACCAATTGTGCCAAGTCCTTTCTTTTTAAGTATGTTTTTGTTCTCTTTTTTTTTGTGCAGGGTTCATTCAAGATTGATGATTATATTTGTTGGCACTGGGGTAGGAAATATTGGTTCTTTTTGAATTTGAAAGTCATTGTGTTTCATATTTATGCCCTTTCTAATATTGTTGTCGTACTGAAGGGTTGAAGATCTTTTGAGTCTTTCTTTTTGTGTCCAGTTTAAATAGGTTTTATGGGATATGTGTTAGTTTCTTTACTTTTTAAGCTATTGGTGAATTTTATTGTTTTTATTTTGTCTTCTGCTTTCGAGCGAGTAGGTCTAGACCACATTCTCTCTGAATTTTTCATTGTTGGTGGATGAAACAGCACCAGTGATTATTTTGGCCGCTTTTGCTTGAACACTGTCTAATCTTCCTTTTAGTGATGAGCTTGAGGGAGCCCAGGACGAGTGTTGCATATTCCATTATCGGCCTTATTAAGGTGATATATGTTGTTCTGAGAATTCTGGGTTTTGCTCCCCAATTTGTTCCACATAGCCATCTCAGAATGTTTAGTTTTCTGGTAGCTCTATTTGAGGTGCTAATTATGTGTTCTGTAAATAGCAATTCCTCATCAATGACAATTAAAATAACTTTATTGACATCTTGTCAATACATGCAAAGTGCACAGTCTGCACTATTTTAAAAAAGATAATATGCATTATATACACTATGTACAATGAATATGGCGCCTCTGCCAACGCTGCAGAGTTTGGTGGAGAATCGCCATGGGTCTCCAGCGACACCACGCATTTTGCGATCTACGATGAATAGGTAGATCGCGTACTTCCCCGCTGAGGAGATGGTGATGGCGTGGTCCTCGAGACCAACTGGAAAGATCCAGGACTGCAGTATCACACCTAGGTATTTTGGATTTCTAATTTTATCAATTATTTAGTTGTTTATGCTCATTTTGGGGGTATTTTTATGCCTTTTTTCCCTGTCAGTGGAGAAGACGCATAGGTTTGGTTTTATTGGGTTTACGGTCATTTGGAGTTCCATTGCCCACTTTTCCAGTCCTCTCATTGATGTGTTCAGTATTTTGTCTGATTTTTCTATACTGCTACTTGTGTGCCATATGGCTATATCATCTGCATAACAGGCAACCTTTGTGTCTTCAGTGAGGTAAGGATGGATGTCGTTAATATATAGCAGATAGAGTAGAGGACTGAGCACAGATCCCTGAGGTACACCAGCCCATGTTCTTCGGTCCTAGGAAATTTCTCCATTGACCCGAACCTTTATCCTTCTTCCCCTTAAGAAGTCTGCAATCCAGATTATGGTTTTTCCTCTTACTCCGATGCTGTGCAGCCTTTCAAATAATTTCTCCCTCTACACTCGATTGAAGCTGAGGTAATATCCAGGAATACGGCCGTTGTCTTCTTTGGCGGTTTTTCTGGAAAGAATCTATTATTGATTGGCAGAAGTAGAAAGGTTGATCAGGTGTACAGTGTCTGGATCTATAGTCAGTTTGGTAGAAGTTTATTTTATTATTGTTAGTGAGCCAGACTATGAGCCTAGAGAGGATGATTCGTTCTGTTATTTTACAAAGTATGCTGATGAGAGCAATTGGCCGATAGTTCTTGGATTCCTTGGCATCTTTATTTGGTTTCAGTATTGGCACTATAATTGATATCTTCCAATACTTTGGTAGTTTACCAGTTTGCCATGAAATGTCCAGTATTCGTAGGAGTTGATTTTTAGCTTCGTCTCCAAAGTGTTTAATCATTTGACCAAAGAATAGAGCATCTCCAGGTGACATCTTGGATTTAACTTTCCTATTGATGAATTTAGCTCATTCAGTGTGAAGTCTCTCGAGAAAATATCGTGTTGATGGCAGTTTCTTGCTTGTTTAACTAACTTGTTTATATTATTTTTAAGAGTCCGTTCTTCATTCGTGTAGTTGAGTCTGTAAGTGCTTTAAAGATATTCAGCAATTATGTCAGCCATCTGTTTTCTCGTTCTCGCTGTTCTATTCATATCGGTTAGAGTATTGGAGGATTGGCGTTGGTTTTGATTGTTTTCTAACACTCTAATCATATTCCAGTGTTGGCTGTCCTTTCTTGGATCCATTTTTTTCGCCGAATTCTGCCATTTTTCTTGTTTGCATATCCAAATTTCTTGTTATATTTTGTGAATAATATCAATGAGTTCCTTTCTGTTTTCTTCTGTTCTCTTTGTTTTAAGAAGTTCATTGATATTGTTTCTCTCTCTGCAATCATTGCCTCGATGTTGTGGCCCTTCCAGTAAGGTATCCACAGGTCTTTACGTCTCCTTCTAGGTATCGATGCTTTTGCAGCTTTGGATATGTTCGAAGAGAATTTTCCAAGTTTTTGTCAAGCGTTCTGAAATTCAATTCTTCGTTGCACAGTTCTTCAAGCTTTTCTGTGAATTTTTTCAAGTCGGCTTTCCTAAAGTTCCATGTTCTTTTATTCTGTTGGACATTCTCAATTTTGAAGTTTAGGGTTGTTAAAATTGTTCTGTGGTCACTGATTTAACCTCTCAGGTTTTTCCATTGTGTTGTGGGTGCGCGATGTTGAAATTTATCGCTGTGATGTCTATTGCGGATTCTGTACCTGTGGACTTGGATATATAGGTGTTCTCTCCGTTATTTAATGGTGTAAGGTCGAGGTCGGTTAGCATGTCCTCAACCTGCTGACCTTTGTTATCCTGGACAGGTGGTCCCCAAGTTGAACTTTTGGCCTTAAAATCGCCGAGTATGTTTGTGATATCCGAAGACGCTTCACTTAATGTCTCTATTGTGTGTACCCATACAAAATTCAAAAATTTCACGTGCTGAAAGTTGGCGATTTTGAGATGCGTCAAGAATTCGCTGCATGGGTTTTCCGGCAAATTGATATTGATGAAAACTGGCTGTCGAATGTTCTGTGGACAGATTATGCTCACTTTTATATAAAGGGGGAATTTAACATTCAAAACAGCCGCATTTGGGTAACAGAAAACCCTAGGAATTTTACAGAAATGCCACTTTATCAGCCCAGAGTTACAGTTTTGTGTGGGTTCACATCTTCTTTTATTATTGGGCCATTTTCCTTTGAAAAAATCAAAGGAATAACTTTTAAGCCCGTTTTTGTAACTGGGGAACGTTAATTTCAACTTTTAGGAGAAAAGGGTTTTGCATATCGCAGGGCAGACAAGTACTAAACGAAATAACATTCATGAAAGATGGAGGACCTCCTCATATCTCCAGAGGTGCCAAACAATTGCCAAAGGATACCTTCGGTGAAAATCGTGTGATAAGTCGCCACTTTATATACCAGTCGCCTCCAAGATCACCAGACTTGACACCTTGCGATTTTTGGTTATGGGGGTACATTAAATCGTCTGTTTATCGATGCCGGCCTACCACATTGGCCATGTTGAAGGCTTCTATCAGATGGCACGTTTTATAAATTCAACTATTCAATTGTGACCATTCTGTCATCTATCGTCTGCAGGCGGTGTTTGAGAATGAAGGGCGCCACATTGAGCAAGGATTGTGACCTAATACAAGAGAGAAGACAGTTACCTCATGTGTTATATTTTGCAGCTCTTTGTTTTGGGTTATGGGAATAATAAATGCTGTCCTCACATCTTGACTCTTTTTTTTTTCTGTGAACAGTAATTTTTTTGTTTGTCATTTGCCCACATCTTATATTATGTCGTGCAGGCCAAAGTGTTATAACTTCTCGAATAACACTGGTATACACAATTTTATCCCTTATGTTTAGTTTATCGCTTTTCGCTCATTAGAAGAAATAGCATAAGGAATATTCTCTGTATCCCCCCCCCCCCCCCCAACTTTAGAAATTTTGCACACAAAAATAATACAAAATGATTTAACTACCACGTTTTTCAACGCAAAAGGTCGATTTAAAAATGATTTTTTTTAGGGGATACATTTTCAAATTATGTACAGTATAATAAACAATTATAACATTTGACAAAACCCATAGGCTATTTGGAATAAAGTACGACAAATATATTTTGTCACTCCCCTCTATATTTCATCTTTGTATCATGACAAATATCCAGTTAAATAGTCAAGTGTCGCCAATTAGTCAAGAAACTATACATTCCTTATAGCACGAAATCCTATTAGTAGTGCCATAATAATTTTTGGTACTATATTAACATTTCAAAAATCGTGTATTGATATCAGTAGTTATTTTCAAACATTCATTCTATTTCACAAAACTCTATCTAAAATATAAATATTTTTTGCTACATGTTTTAATTTGCATATACCTATTTTACATATCTCAGATTGTATTTAAAAATCGTTAACCATTTCTTCTAACTTTTGGCGTGATGGTGTTTTATTAATTTATCATTTGATATTATTTGGGTTATTTCCTGGTATTAAAAAAGGAAAAATACGTGTCGTTCAGTTATATTTTTCAATTTATCAAACAATTTGGCCGCTTAATAGCTGATTCTGGTAGAGCGCCATCTAGCAAATAAAGTTGTAACTAAAATCAATTTCGAAATTTTCATTATTTGCCATAAAAAATCCCATTGCATCCTGAACACAATGGTGTTTTACCGCATTGCTCTAGCGCAAATATTCGCGGAGTTATTAATTTTTAAAGTTGTGCGGGACTTTTGGATCACCCTGTATTTTTCACTAAAATTTAAACACCCTTATATGTAAATTGGTTCTGTTGTTTATTGTCATGAAGTCTTAGGGTAATAGGGAGATTTTTGGCCAAATGTAGACAATAATCTTTTTGGTCATTATTTTCACGTTACTTAAAAAAATATGTATACAAATGTGAAAATATGTATATATATAAAGGGAAAAAATATATTTAAAAAATTTTAAATAACATTTTTTTTACTTTTATATTTAGTAACTTTCTTTTATATTTATATTTACATATTCTATAAGACGCTGTTTATGCCTTTAAATCAATTTTATGAAATGTAATGAAAATGTAAAAAAAAATAAAATAAAATAAATTAGGACACATGTTTAGTTTTGAATATAATAATTTTCTCTGCCGTTACTAAAATGATAAATATATTAGGAAGGTATAAAAAAGGAAACATAGGTGCTATATAAATAAATATTTATTTATTAATATATAAAATAATTTAAATCATTTTTATATCTTTCTTTTTTGTTTATTTATCATTATTTTTTTTGTAACAATTAAATAAGAAAAAATGGTACAAATGCGATATTGTACTGGGATAAGGTGCATAATTATGAAAAAAGGGCATCTCCTTATCGTGCAACTAAAAGTTAAGGTAGAGCTTGCACCAGGCTGATGAGGGCCAACAGCCCGAAACGCGTCCGTGGTTAGCTTTTCTTGATTAATCAATAATGGGTATTTGGCCAATTCTGGAATAATTAAAAATCAACGAATAGTTTATATTTATTGCGACGGATGGCGCAAGCCATCAGCAACTTTCAGTTGCACGATAAGGAGATGCCCTTTTTTCATAATTAAATAAGAGCCAATAAAATATTTAGAATTATTTATAAATAGTTTACTTTTCCAATGATAGATGGCGCGATGATTCATCATGGTTTAATACCGAATGTCGTGGTCCATTTGGATGAGGAAAGCGAAGACTAGAACGCGGCTGATTCCACACTTGTCTTTTCACTGATACGCTAGCCTTGACGTATGTACGGTGTGGCCACTGGACATGTGTCGGACCTGGAAGTGGTTGTTGAGTTCTGTGCTGTCTGGAGTATAGGAGCTCTATCAATGCTTCCATCTTGTGGGGAATCTGTATAAGACCGGTGGTCTTAGTAAAAAATATTATATATGGTTGAGAGAATACAGATTAAAATGAATAAAATAATAATATAGAATAATATAAAAACAAATCAGACATATCTTGACCACTAACATGAATGTTTTTCAGATGACAGAGCGAAATCTAGTGGAACTGAAATCAACTAAACCTTTATTTAACCTGTTCCTTTGATATTTGGACAACCCATTTTCTTGATAAATCAAGAAAAGCCTACCATGAACGGGGTTTCGGGCTGTTGGCCCTTGTCAGCGTAGTGCAGGCTGTACATCTACGACAAAAAAATCTTTATTGAAAAATTGAAGGAGAAGAGGAAGAATTCCAATGTGATTGATAGAAAGGGTCAAGAAAACTACTGGAAGGTCACTAGATGAGCTACGAGTGATTGTAACCAACAGATCAAATTGAAGAATATAAGTCGCCACCGATGGACTGTACGAGTTCTTTCCTACAGAGTGGGCAGGTCGATGTGATGGCTGGTGTTACCCACCTCAAGACCAAGATGGTACTTGTAGATGGTAGGAAATAGAGGAGAGGTAGATGAAGGAATGAATCAAACCTTCGTTTTGTGACAGCCACGATCCTGGATTTACCTCTTTTTCTCTACAAGTCCAACCCCGCCAGTAAAGGAAGTAGACAAACATTGCTCTAACACATCTATCAGTGCAAATATGCTGCCTTTTATATATGTAAACATGTGGTGCAATTAGAATAAAATCAGTCGCTGAATACCCACTATGATTATCATGACCGCGTGTACTTGGGATATGTGCTACCGACTTGGTAATATGAGAATTAGTATAAACTTTCTAATCTATATTGTTCTTTTAAATATGTTTATAAACACTCATGGACAAAAATTGAGGAAGTGGAAAGTATTTGATGTCACCGGTCATCAGTTTTCTTTTACGAAGGAGACAGAGGTTGTTCACGTTTGGTTATCTCGCGTATTTTCCATAAAGGTCCTGTAATAACTTTCAGAGTTATTGTCTGAATCCCGATATACATGCTAAAAGGTACAACTTCCTTAAGATTTGTCCATGAGTGTATACTTCTTCCTAACCCTTTTTATAAAGGTATTCTCTAATATTTACTGAAAATATGTTTGAAAAAATATTAATAATGGAATAACAGAATATAATGTATCAGATTGATGTAATGTAAAATTATTATTAATAGAAAATATTCATATCACGCAACTGAACATTGCTGATGAATTTTCACATTATCTTTGTTTTATTTTAAAAGTAAAACAATTTCTACTGCACTTACTGCAATGGAAAAATCAATGGGAGGGCCTGGCTCATCAGTGGTGAACCCTCCCAGCGGTTTCGCCAGTTTAATCTACCATACCGCTGTTATATTGCATTTTTCGATCTTCTTTTTATAGTGATACTGAAGCTAGACTCTTGGAATGGGTATTTTAGATGAACTATGGATATAAGCTTTGAGGACAGTAGAATTACATACATTTATAAATATATAGTTAAACAAACCTGGGATATAGTGAACCCTACCTTATAACGAACTTGAAATAATTCTCATATCTATTATATAATACAGTAAACTATTGCTATAATGAACCATGGCTAAAGTTAACTAAAGTTTTTTTGGGAGACAAAGTCTGACTGCCATGTGGTGGATTGCCGACCAACGACAGCAGCTCCCCATCTTGGAGACTTATGGATTAATATAATCTCCATGACCTTGTTAATTATACAATGGGATAAAAAAAAAGTTTAGTCTCATTAGGGTTAGCTAAATATAGATTTTACCGTATATTGAAATTCCTTTTCTAACAATAAAATATACTCATTGTTAATTTTATTTTATTAAAAGTTTCTATAAAATTGAAACCTTTAATTAGATTACAATTTAATATATAATATTTGGTTATATATTTATATAATATACTTTTCTCTTTCATTTGGCGTCAGTGTCCTGAGCGGGAGATCGCGTTTTACAAGATGTTTATTAATGTATATGTCATTTCATTAAAACTATCAATAAAAAAGAAATCTGTTTTTATTAATCGTATAATTATGTTGGTTGTGTTTTGAAGGTGGATCATCGAGGTCAGAAGAGGTCTGGGAGGCTGAACATGCAGGAAACCTCTGGCTCCAAGCCGTTCGCTGCGTCCTGTTCTTCCTTCTGCAAGAGATCATAGAACTTCTTACAGAAGGTGTCGTCTATCTTCGAGAAAGGTGAGTCCAGAGCTAGAGAATCTTCCAGACTTGAAATCACCATGTCATCATTCTGTACCAAACTTCTCGGAGAAATATCGGGATTCAGTAGTTGGGTGACATCGTAGGTTGATGTGATGGGTAGATCCTGTTGGGGTTGACATTTCTTTTGGGATTGAGTAGGTGGTGGCTGTGGTTGTTCAATAGGAGTTGTGATTATCTTGGATGGAGGATTTGTTTTTGGGGTTCGAACTTGGATATTGTCCCAGGCATACTGGTTCCAGGTGGTTGAAGTTGTGCTTGAGTAACTCGTGGTTGTGGGATTGGTTGCCGTGTTCTGAGCATAAACATGGTGATGATGATAATCATTGGTGGATTGAGATAGGACAGCTTGCTGCCTCTTCAATGCTTCTTGGAATGCCAGGTGGCATTTTGCGATTCTCGATATTCTAAGATTGCTACTATCATCTGCCTTACAATTACTTCGAATCTTCAAGGAACTTGGTTTTCTTGAAACTTTCTTGAGTAAGTCATATCTTCCTCGGGTAAAGTTATCATTCCGGAATTCGTGGATATCCCCGTTCTGTTCTGAAAATGCATCTTGATGACAATGATTGACTTTTCGAAATCCATATAGATTCAGTTGACGAATGAAACTTGTAATGTTGCTTGTCTTGAATGTATCTTGTTTGTTGTCGAGGTATTCTTCTTGGAATTTGGGATAATCCAATATAATCGAGGTGCCATCTAAACTCCAACGAATTGCTCCAGATTTGCATTCATTCACGATTTTCCAAAGTTTCTGAGGAAATCGCATTGAAATTAATGGTTGACCTTGAGTCGATTGGAATAATCCAAGATTCTTTTTAATATGATATGGGGAATACATTATTTTCTTTTTTATAATAATTAAATTGATATTTATTTAAAATCTTTAAAAAACAGGAAGTTGTAAAGGTGGGTATAAACACCCGTTACGAAGCCCAAATTCTAAGTGCAAGCCACGCGCGGGTGAACGTTCAAGCACGTTCATTTGACCTCTACTCTCAAATTTAAAAGAAAAAAATATTCAAAGATAAAATTTCCAAAAAATATAAGATATATTCAATCTATGAAATATTAAAACAATTAATATTTTATATAAGATGACCTTATAGAAAAAATCTTTGTTTATTTAAAATAATTTTTAAAAACAATTTAAAAATTAAAAAGCGTTTATTTTTATTTCAATTTAAAGCGTCATGTCCCTATAGGAACACTTGCGCTGTCATACATGTATGTTTCTACATTTGTCTATATATATTTATTTGCAATCATTTTAGGCCGTAAAGAATAGTCAAAAAATATTAACATGGAGAAAGAAAAAGGAAACATTGTCCTCAATATATAATTATAAACAAAATCAGTTCATTTTATCATTATTATTAAAAGAGAAGAGAAAAAAATTATATGTAAGAGTTTATACATTGTGTAAGAGGACAAATGAAATATAGAAAACCGATATTATGTATTTTATTATAATTATATTTGATAAACTCTATTCATGATAAAAATTGTGGAAAAGTTTTTAAAATTGCAAATATTTTCTCACAATGACTGAAAGCTAGCGTTTTTAATAAAAAAGAAACTTATTGTGAGAAAATATTTGTAATTTTAAAAATATTTGATAATGTTTGTGGTAAGGCCACCAAAAAGATACGACCCCGAACTTAAATTAAAAGGGAAACATGTTATATATAGTTATATAATCTATGTACACACAAATATCTGTAAACACAGAACGTAAACAATTGAGGTGTGATAAAATATATAATTGTTCTAGCACGGTGTGCTATATTAATTGGCTCCATATAAAGGCTTTAATTATATTAAATATTATCAGATTATCGTGATACTCCTGTGGAAGGACTGACAGGTCCGAAAGCTAGAAAATAAAAAAATGAGCAAGAAACTTAGCCCTGGGGACTTTATTTTCTTTATAATATTATATATTGTTGTGTCTATGCATATTTTCTCTTTGTGCACAATTTACATAGTTTAAATTTAACGTATTTGTGCTATAAATAGGACGTAAGAATAAAGGTAAGCCTTAGGAATAGTCTTGTTGCCTTAAACTTCTTTCTTGGCCCGGATCGACACGACAAATACGTATGAATAATTAAGGCTGAAGGTAAAATAGAAACCGTATAAATACAATATTGCAGAAATGATATAAACATTATATGGATGGCTTTTCTTGATTTTCAAGAAATTGGGTTGGCCAAATATCACGGAGAAAGCTAAATAAACGTTTAGTTTATTTTTGCTACACTAGATGGCGCTCTGCCATCTAAAAAGCACATGTGCTCGTGGTCAGGAGATGCCTTCTTTATTTTTAATTTTAAAGACTGTGATAAAATAAATAATAAAACTATATCTTGATATTTGTGTTCATAAAAACGGTAAAAAACAGTTTCTTTCACCAAAAATATAAGATTGTATTAAAATATATCGAAATTTAACATTTTTAAAAGTATCTTCGACGTAAACGCTTAAAAAGGTTTTAAAACAATATATTTTGCATATTGGTTTTTAATAATAGGTGTACTCAAGTAATTTCTACTTTTTAATTGTGTGTGTTGCAATAGAATTATATATATTATTCTAATAAATGATTATATATATTTTCCTAACCTATCACCGCAAAGTTTTAACAAGATTTCCTTCTTTAGTAATTTTATTTCTATAAAATTTGTAACAAATAAATTTACTGGCAATGTGTTTCTTTTCAATAATATCTGATGATATTAGTGAAAGGAAACACATTGCCAGTAAATTTATTTGTTACATATTTTATCGATTGATGAAAATTAAATTTATAAATTCTATATTTAAAATGACTCCCCGTATATACAATATCATATATTCAATGAATGTTTATTATTTTACGTTAATATACAGTTCTTACATAGAAAGACCTTCTTTTTAAGCCCTAAAACTTACCATGAAACTCAATCCCTGTGGATGTTCTAATTTAATATATATGTTAAATAGCTTAGATATGTATATATAATTGATATATTTATCATATATATATATACTATTTTGAAAATATTCATTTAATATGAAAGTATTTGAATAATTTTAAAATTGAACATATGCCCTAAAGGACACTGATTAAATTATTTCAGAATTATTTTATTTTTTAATTTAGAGAAATATAGTTACACTATACTATTAGTGTTATTATGATATAAATAATAAATTATTTTATAGCGTATAATCATATATTATTAGTAAGAAAAATCTTACCAAAAGTTCAATTCTTTTCTCACAAATAACATATATATATACACTCATAGACAAAACTCAAGGAAGTTGTACCTTTTAACATGTATATCGAGATTCAGACAATAACTCTGAAAGATATTACAGCGACCTTTATTGAAGACACACGAGATAACCAAGTCTGAACAAAATTTCCTTTATCATCTTCTTCTTCTTAAAAAAAGACGACCGACGACATCAAAGATTTTCCAATTTCTTTAATTTTTCCATGAATATATATATATATTCTCCTAGATGAATATTATATTTGTTACATATTTTAACGATATATGGCGATTGAATTTATAAATTTAATAATTATATATATATGTTTTCGTTTCTTATTTTTTTCGCACTCACTGCTGTTATAAAAAAAAATTCCCTCACAAAACGTGAACTTTGCGACTATACCAATAAACACTAACCAGTACTAATTGATAACTCTCTCCTATTTAGCCTCCAAGCCAATCAAATAGTAGAATTTAATTCTCTCTCCTGCTGTCAGAAACCCAATTTATCCCGCTGGGCTGACAGCTAGAATAAATCTTCTTGTGTGATATAGTTTGCTTTACTAATTTAGAGATTCTCTAGCTGTGTGATTATAAATAACACACTCGGTGTATGTGTGTGTGATTCTCAAAGTTAACGAAGCTTTATTAGAAATGTCAGCCATTCCACGTAACTACAGTTGTTTTAAATTAATATATCTAGCGATATATATAATTAGAGATCGAGAAAGAGGGGACTGAATTTTAAATAGAATATTCAATTATATTAACCCCATGTATAATCCAATAATCAATATTTATTATCAAATATTTTGATGTAAAATCACAGCCCACCTTAAAAATAGAATGCATATTATTAACAAAAAATACACTCATGGACAAAACCTAAGGAAATGGGAAGTGATTGATGTCGTCGGTCGTCTGTTTTTGAAGGAGACAGAGAAATTCTGTTCACACTTGGTTATCTCTTGTATATCTCGTGTCTTCAAAAAAGGTCAAATTAATATATATATCTATAAATGTCTGAATCCTTATATACATTATAAAAGATACAACTTCCTCAAGTTTTGTCCATAAATGTAATTAAAAACAAGAGGTAAAAATATATAAGTAGCCACAATAATTGTAAAAACAATTTTATATAAAAGAAAATGATGTTTATTTTTCAAATAAAGCAAAATATCTACTGTCCTTACTGAGATGAGAAAATATTAGGAGGGCTTGGCTCATCAGTGGGGAACCCTCCAAGCGGTTTCGACAGTTTAATATTCCAGACGGATTTTAGAGCTCCAATGCTGTATTGGACGGTTCTGCTTATATGCTACACTAAAATATGGAACTTAAGGTATTTCAACTCATGGACAAAAGGAAGTTGTACCTTTTAATATGTATATTGGGATTCAGACAATAACACTGAAATATATTTGATACGCAGTGACCTTTATTGAAGACACAAGATAACAAAGTGTGAAAAAAATTGCTTCTGTATCCTTAAAAAAAAAAAAAAAAAAAAAAAACAGACAAGGGGTGACAATACTTTAAAATTTATTAATATTTTCCATTAGTGTGAGTAAACTATGAACATAAACTTTTGAAACAGTATATTTACAAATAAATCGAGTTTATAAAGTTATAAAGTTTGTTTGATTTGGAGAAGAAACATTCGTCCATAATGGTATTATTTTATCTCATGTATAGATGGCGCGTTAGTGACTCATGTTTAATTATAAAAGAAGTACAGAATAATTAACGAGAACGTAGAGAATGATAAAGTACTTCATTATATACTTTCAAACGTAGTAGTTAAGTAGAAGGATTCCCCCCTTTTTTTTCGCGGCGCCGAACTACCGTTTTCCCTACTGTATATATATATATAAGAAATGTTTTAGATAAAGTTATATATATATATTAGATAATAAAAAGGCATATATTTGATTTAATAAAATATTTATTTTGCCAATATTTCGGCTGGCTGAACGCCAACCTTTATCGAGGCATTACCATTTTGTATTCACAAACTCAGCGCCGCATAGCGTTATAATATCACAGTTGAAATCATTTAAAATACAAAGTAGGTAGGGGAAATTTGTGCATGAAAAAAAATATATATAGAAGTTAAAAGTTGATAATTCTTTTGTGTTTAAGTTAGATGATTAAAAAGTTGTTTATATGTATTATATTTATCTATATATCTTATTAAGGAGAGAAAAATGTATTTAGATATAGCTTGCTAATCTAATAGAATTCCCTATATAAAATATTACTATTATTAAAAGTTTTAAATATAGTTCTGTCAATATATAAATCCATGTTAACTTACTCTATAAAATCAACTTAATTTAAATTATATTTAAGATTTTAATTTTTATTAGATAAACTTTATTATTTACATTTCATATATATATAAATAAACTATTTTTACTGAATATATTTACACGGGGGTATCAACAATGGCTTAACTATCCCCGTGTACACTTGCTGTAAACGTGCTGTTTACACACTATTTCCACTCTAAGAAAAGGTTTTAAAGAAGCGATTTAAACTTTTAATTCCAATTTAATTGGCGACTACCTTCGGAAATTCTTAGAAATGTGCTTTTTATAGAATTAGAAAGAATTGCGTTATGTTAAAATATATATTTCTTTCTTTTAATTTTATATCCGTAACGTTTTAGTTTTAAAGAATATAAAATAAATTGTTTATATATATGTACCGTTCCAATTAAAAGAACGAGTAAGAATTAACACGAGGAGATCTATTACATTAGAAAAAACCCAACTTTATTACTCCCTTGACCTATATATATACATCGCGCCACTCGCGGATATGCAAATATATTCACCTATCAAAAGAAACAACATGTAAACTATATAAAACAAAACAATACTATGCAAATGTCGCGAGGTATGCGACATTAAAAATAAAATTAGCATATGGAACCATTACAGCACCCGCCACCGAAGACCCATCATCACTCCTGAGATGAGACTCCTGGTGGTCCATGATAAAATTGTCCTCCAGCCATTTGGTGATGGTGATTCGGCTATTCCAGATGATATGGATAGTATAACTTTGTTTAGAAAGCGTTTTACTTTCTTCTACCTTTGATTCATCATATTCAACTATTTCTTGTACATTATCTTCCATATCTTCCAATGATATTCTGAAACATTTCTCGTAAAGGGAATTTTGATGGCTAATAAGAAACTTCCATTTTGAAGGCTCATCTTGTGAATAGCGTAGAATCTCCATTGTTAGTAGGTATAGGACTATCTTTAGAGCCATCTCCATCTTGTGATTCACTTTATCGAAATCACCTATTCCTAATTTCATATTTCTTTTTTCACCGCTTGTTTGAAACGAATAAATTCCCCTCCCGAGAGTCTCCAACAGAGTATCGTAACAAGGTAGCTCTCTCAAAGCTTCTTCGCCGGTACCAGGCTTTGGTTCTTTTTTGCCAGTACCAGACTCCTTAGTAGGTTCTTCTTCGTCAGTGCCAGACTTTTCATCAGAATGTTTAGAGGCATCGTCTGAAGGCTTAGAGTTATCGTCTGCACTTTCAGTTCCTAAAACTGACCTTTTAGCAACTTGAGCTTTTTCGCTTTCTTCAACTTCACCAGAATTTTTTTCAACTTCGGCTTTTTCACTTTCTTCAACTTCAACAGACCTTTTCTCAACTTCGGTGTTAGGAACATCAATAATGCAATTAGAAAGTTCTTCTGTATTTTCTGTATCAGTACGAGCAATCACATCTACCTCTTTCGTAATAGGCTCTGCACTTTCAGTTCCTAAAACTGACCTTTTAGCAACTTGAGCTTTTTCGCTTTCTTCAACTTCACCAGAATTTTTTTCAACTTCGGCTTTTTCACTTTCTTCAACTTCAACAGACCTTTTCTCAACTTCGGTGTTAGGAACATCAATAATGCAATTAGAAAGTTCTTCTGTATTTTCTGTATCAGTACGAGCAATCACATCTACCTCTTTCGTAATAGGCTCTGCACTTTCAGTTCCTAAAACTGACCTTTTAGCAACTTGAGCTTTTTCGCTTTCTTCAACTTCACCAGATTTTTTTTCAACTTCGGCTTTTTCACTTTCTTCAACTTCAACCGACCTTTTCTCAACTTCGGTGTTAGGAACATCAATAATGCAATTAGAAAGTTCTTCTGTATTCTCTGTATCTCTATCAATTTCCCCAGCTTGGGTGGTAGGAACATCAAGGCCATTAACCAAAAGTTCTTCTGTATTTTTTACCGATTCACAACCTTAAATTGCAGTCTCAGAATCCTTCACACCGTCGCCCTTAGGCTCATCGTCAGAATCATCTTCTTCTATTCCAAGAATATCCATCATAACGCTTTGTCGCTTCACCACCGCCCTTAAGAGGCTTTCTCCATTTTCTTCAGAATCCTTTACACCATCGCCCTTAGGCTCATCTTCAGAATCATCTTCTTCTATTCCAAGAATAACCATCATAACGCTTTGTTGCTTCACCATCGCCCTTAAGAGGCTTTCCAGGGAAGGTCTTGCGTATCCTGTCGGCTGCGCCATGTTGTACCGTTCCAATTAAAAGAACGAGTAAGAATTAACACGAGGAGATCTATTACATTAGAAAAACCCAACTTTATTACTCTCTTGACCTATATATATACATCGCGCCACTCGCGGATATGCAAATATATTCACCTATCAAAAGAAACAACATGTAAACTATATAAAACAAAACAATACTATGCAAATGTCGCGAGGTATGCGACATTAAAAATAAAATTAGCATATGGAACCATTACAATATACATAGTAAATATTTTGAAAATAGAGCAATCTATATTTAATTCATTAGATAATAAAAAGGCATATATTGTATTTAATAAAAGATTTATTTTGCCAATATTTCGGCTGGCTAAACGCCAACCGAAATGTTGGCAAAATAAATCTTTTATTAAATCCAATATATGACCTTTTATTATTTAATAGTAAATATTGAAATAAACAAAGTTTAATATACATGTATATTGAATATTCAATGTATATTCAAATTTGGTTATTTTAATATTGTATATCATGTCTCTTTTATTATATTGTCGCATGTAGGAAATTAGAACAGACAGACAATAAAATGACACAATTTATTTAATGCCAAAATAAAGTTACAAATTTTGAAATTGGAGACACAGGCAATAAGAGAAGTTTTTATATACGTATATACAATATATATAACAAAACAATATTATCGTAAAGATAGAGGCTGCCTGGCCGGCATTCATAGTTCTTGAAAAAAGAGATACTTTGGCCAGTATAATTCTTTTTATTACCTCTTTTACATTTTACCATGTATATCGGGATTCAGACAATAACTCTGAAAGATATTACAGTGACCTTTATTGAAGACACACGAGATAACCAAGTGTGAACAAAACTTAAGGAAGTTGTACCTTTTAACATGTATATCAGGATTCAGACAATAACTCTGAAAGATATTACAGTGACCTTTATTGAAGACACACGAGATAACCAAGTGTGAACAAAACTTAAGGAAGTTGTACCTTTTAACATGCATATCAGGATTCAGACAATAACTCTGAAAGATATTACAGTGACCTTTATTGAAGACACACGAGATAACCAAGTGTGAACAAAACTTAAGGAAGTTGTACCTTTTAACATGCATATCAGGATTCAGACAATAACTCTGAAAGATATTACAGTGACCTTTATTGAAGACACACGAGATAATCAAGTGTGGACAAAATTACCTCTGTGTCTTAAAAAAAAATAGACGACCGGTCATATAAAAAGAATTATACTGGCCGAAGTATCTCTTTTTTCAAGAAAAACAATATTAATCTGTTCATTGAATCATGAATAATTTTCTATAAAATGTTGATAAATGGCGAGGTTCAGGCCACAAGTTATTTAAAAGGTTTATATATTATACAAAACCAATGTAGTGTCAGATTCCCTATTTGTAAATACACTCATGGACAAAAAATAGAGTTTTACATTTTACCATGTATATCGGGATTCAGACAATAACTCTGAAAGTGACCTTTATTGAAGACACACGAGATAACCAAGTGTGAACAAAACTTAAGGAAGTTGTACCTTTTAACATGCATATCAGGATTCAGACAATAACTCTGAAAGATATTACAGTGACCTTTATTGAAGACACACGAGATAACCAAGTGTGAACAAAATTACCTCTGTGTCTTAAAAAAAATAGACGACCGGTCACATCAAAATATGAAATTTCTTTAACTTTTGTCCATGAGTGTATAAAATAAGATCTTCTCAAATAAATCACATATTTATTTTGAAAAATGAT